>JAZFAV010000010.1:12546250-13163928 GCA_037954035.1 Rosalia funebris | reverse complement strand
TTTGAAAAAATCCAACATGTCCAGAGCGTAATGCCTTCTACATCGGTCAAACTAGTCTTTTTTTAAATTAGATATAAAGAACATTTTCGTTCCATCAGATTTACTGACTCAACATCTGCTAGATATTTTTTAGATTCAGTACATACTTTTCCAAATTTAGATAACATGAAAATATTAACATACACAAGAAAAACTGAATGCATTAAATTTGTTAGAATCTCGTGAAATTCATAGATCATGTAGTAACTCAAAATAACTATCCAGGTTGATCTTTTTCAAACTCCATTATTTGATGATTTAAATCTTAATTCCCTTAAACAACTAGGTCCCATTTGTTTGTAACCTAATTGTAGGGTTTCCCCTACGTTAATAACTTGATGGAACATTCCTGGACAGGAAAACCCCTGCTATTTGATTTTATTACCTGTAAAATTATTCAAAAATTCTCGACCTGCTATATTACCCTACTGTATAACTTCCATATTACCACATTTTGTTATCACTACTATTAGACCCTTTGTAATTTTCATTTTTTGTGAATGTTTTGAAAATGGCACGCTAATTGTCGAAACTGCAGAACCGTTGTTGTTATAACAAACAGTGGTAAAACAAAATAATTTATGTGTTTTACAATATCGTAGTGATTAATTACAACAAAGTAACGGCTTCCACCATCCAATTTTTAAAAATATACATATTATGAAGCCGTTTCAGTAAATATTTACCATACTTAAATATGGTAAAATTTAATTAGTTAAATATATATATATATATATATATATATATATATATATATATATATATATATATATATATATATATATATATATATATATATATATAATATATGGGCACATTCACTACTTTTCAACGAAACTTTGCGCACTTAGATCAGCGATTTGGCTAATGATTTTTTATATGAAAGTAGGTCCTAATTTATGGAGTTTTCCAAATTCTCAGCCCAATCAAGACAAATTTGTCTTCGGGAGAATTTTTTTTATTTTAAATCTAGCAATTTTCAAAAATTTATTTCTCTGATTTTTTTTAACCGATTGATCTCAACTTGATCGCATTTTTTTTTCGCTGAACTCTCTATTTATTGAAAAAAATTATATTAAAGCATATATCGTATACACGCTTTAGGGAGAAGATTTTAACTGATCCGTTAATTTCATAAAATATGACCCTTTTTTACAATGCCGCTATTTGTACAAATTTTAAAATTAAAAATTATGTATGGGCTCATATTGTTTGACTCGATTCATTGTTTCAAAATTAATAAAAATTTAAGTATCTAATTGAATACACTTCATAATGACTTGTCAAATTTAATCGATTTTCAAAAAATAGCTATTTTCAATTAGCTTCAACTTTTCTCATTGCATTTCGTATTATTTGAAACTTTCACAAAAGTTGACTTATTACATTCTTAAAAAGCCCTGAAGATTTGAACTTTCCAATGAAAACTATGAATCAAGCCAACCAATATGAGCCCATACATAATTTTTAATTTTAAAATTATTCTTTAACCTATATATATATATATATATATATATATATATATATATATATATATATATATATATATATATATATATATATATATATATACATATATATATATATATATATATATATATATATATATATATATACATATATATATATATATATATATATATATATATATATATATATATATATATATATATATATATATATATATATATATATATATATACATATATATATATATACATATATATATATATATATATATATATATATATATATATATATATATATATATATATAGGTTAAAGAATAATTATGTACAAACTGAAGGGCAACTTGGTATGTGACAGAAGAAGGCTAATAAATACTAATACAAAGACAGAAATAATGTTATAAATAGACTTTTAGACGATTATTGTTAATAATTAGATGCTCTATAATATACTTGACGTCGGGCGAATTAGAAAGTACCGAATAAAACGTGTTTGTCGATATTAAACAATACGAACAAAACCGATTTTATGCTTCCGTAACTTTTTTTATAAGGCTTCCTCGAGGTCTTTTTCGTTAGGCGTACCTAGTTATTTAAAATCGAGCTCGAAACTGAAAGTTAAAGAACATTGAACCGCACACTGCATTCGTTCCGTTTCTGCTAGGCGTTGTAGCTGATAGTAAATAATTCGAAACAAAGAGTTAATACATACAAATCTTGTAGAACGAGAAGCCTTCTGAAGATAAACGACATTTTAGTATCATTATAGTGTTACCAATAATAGATTTTCATGCGGTAATATAATAACATAATCAAGTATTTAAATAGAGAAATATTTCTAGGATACAATGGTATCAATTATCTTTAATATCTATCAGCTCAACATATGAAAAGAAGATTTCTATAGTGCTAAAAAAATTGACAGCAATGCATCTATTTTAATAACGGGTTTCCAGGAATTATTGTCAACAGTTAAGTTACAAAACAATTTTATTTGTAGAGGGTATTATTCTCTCACTTGCTATTAATTTATCTGGAATATTACCAAGTACATCAGCAACTCTATTTCGGTAGCAGACGTTAATAATATTAATGACAACTGTCTGCTGCGACTAAGTCTGCTTCTACTGTTACCAAGTAGAACTGACGTTAAATATTCTGTAAACATTATCTTACAATTAAAAAAAGTAGCAATATTTATTATAAATACATACTCCTATTATAAAAGTATACATACACAGGAACGATCGCTCAAGAGTGATAAATACAACTGATGATTAATATAATATTTTGGCTGAAATATTCTAAAAAAAAATAGGAGACTAGTTTTCTACGAATACTGAAAGATTTCGCTGGCATCATCGGGAGATAATTAAAACTAGTTTTACCTTAGGTCTAATTTTTATTTATACTAACATTCTTTTCGCGTTCAGTAAACTGTTACGAATATTTTTCGGTGTCATGCACTGTTCACTAATAAACTCACTCAATTTGTCTATTTTTCATCGTGGCTAGTGAACAGTGAAGGAATAATTTGTTTCGGTTTACTGTGTACTTCTTCTAATACCTTATTAGACACACAATAATTAAGGGATGTAAAAAAATTTAAAATTTTTTAAAACATTTTATGTCCTTTAATTGAGTGGTCTAGAAAATGTGTACGATGATTCTTTGCTGAGTTATAGCCGCTCAAATTAAAAAAGTTGGTTTTGACTTTGGTAATTAATTACTCGGGCACTAATGACAGTACATAAAATGTAGGTAGGGTGTTAAAGACTGCAAAGTATTCTTTATATGTTACAGTTATTGGTTTTTGATAAACATAAAATCGGTGTGAGAGTGTTGATTGAAGAAAAGGTAAAAAATTAAGGTTTTTAGGGATATTCGGTTACCTTGGCATAACTATACAAATAATGGATAGACTAGGAATGTTGACTGTTTCTTTTCAACCTCAAAGTATCCCAAAGAAAAGCGATTTTCTTTTTCATTGTCTGCTAAAATTCAATTAACGTTTCATTTTTATTAATTTTTTAAGGTTGAAAATGTTTTAGCAATAACCCATATTACTGTTGTCAAAAAATATTAATTATTGTAAAAAAAAATTAAAAAAAATATTTCCCGAATTCATTACCAAAGTTTAAACTAAGTTTATTGCTTTGAACGACGATAACTTAGCGAAAAATCATTGTACAGGACCTTTAGGCACTCAGATTAAAGACAATAAAGTTATCTAAAAACTTCATGATGGCATGACTGAAAAAAAAATTATTGAAGTCCGTGGACCCTTTGAACTATAAGCAATAATTTAAAAAAAAATTCCGATGGGTTTGTTATGATTACTCAAAAACTGCTGATGGTAGCTAGAAATCTGAAAACTAGAAACTTGGAGCTTCAATTTTCTTTTTTTTTAAATTGGTCTACGACCATTTTTCTCCAAGTTACAGGCCCTTTGAAAATGGCCTAAAAATTTAGGATTTTTTACATCCCTTAGTTTTTGTTTCTAGTGTATATCCATTTATTGTTAATGAACTGTAATGCGGTAAATATTCGGTTTACTTATCCATTAATGTCGTCATTCACCGTATCAGCCAAACCAACGAACTGTTATCTATTATCTTTGTTCATGCTATTATCACATTTGGCTATCTTAATACTTTCCATGTCATCTGATATGTCTGTCTGTTGTTAGTAATACTTTCTACTTTAAGTTACTAGATATGAATGAAATCTTTTGAAATATTTTTGGAGCGGAAGATCCTTAGTCTTCCATATTTTAAATGAGCCATCTCTCATTAAACCTAGTGACAATTGTTCATGTTACTCTGCCCAATATACTTTTGACTACAATATTCTCAACTTATTTCATAAATCCCGAGCTTTTCCTGATTTCTAATTTTATCTTTAAGATTTCCCAAACGCTACTGCAATTTGTTTACGTAGAAGTGCAAAAATGTAATTTCTTCCACAAGCCTTTAAAAACTCTTTTGAAGTCTCTAGTAAATTGTGCTTTATCTGGAATTGACATAATTTTACGATTTTTTGAATTTTCCCAAAAGGTCGTCATGTTAAGAATAGTTTCCCTAAATCTACATTTTCTAATTAATGTAACTACTATGTGAGAAACATATACTCACTTCTAGGTACTGTCTTAATGATATTTCCTTTTTCGAGTCATTACTATGCGGAAAGCAACCGATGGACCAGAGAACTTGCCATTTTATATTTGTTAATAGCAATGATGGTATTAGTAATATGTCTAAGAGTGCTAGTTTTCTACCTATATACGTAAAATTTGAACTCTTTCCCTATTTATAATTCTTAATGAACTAAGGAAAGATATTTGTTCATTATTGTTAATTTCGTAAGTAAAATTTATCAGTGCATAATATTCGTAATGGTTTATTGAATCTGAACTAAATTTTAGTAAAAATTGAAATTAGAGCTAAGTGAAACCTAATTTTAATCATCTCTGTATATCAATATCAACTTAATTGTCGAAACCCTCATCAAGAAACATGTAATCTTTCGGTGTTCTTGGAGAACTAGTCTCCTGTTTTTGTTGCTGCATCGAAGGTTCCAGCCCCATCCTTGAAATATTCTGCATTAACATTACATTCATATCGATATTAATTTAGAGTAAAATTGTTCAGTTTTATGAACACACTTCATTAAAGTGCAAGAGAATGTAACATAAAAATTTAAATAGCCACAACACGTTAATAATACCTCAAATATGACTTACTCTTGACCTCGCTTCTGACATTCCGTAAGTTTTTTCTATGATGTTAATTGTATACATACATATTGATAATTACATATTATACTTTAATGATAAAGAAATGTTAGTCAATCTAATACAGTCTACTTGTAAGCGATATGGCGATGAGTTTATCAGTTTACAATTTTTATTTAAATATTAGAAATGAACACTATTTCGCTAACGCTTAAAATAACTTTACAAATATAAATAGCTTTAACTTTTGTGATAGTTTAAAGGAAATGCTATCAGATTGATTATCTTAATACTGGTAGTATGTTTTCCATTTATTTTATCTCTTATATTTGTGAATGTTGCCCCTTTTGAAGGGTGAGTTCAATTCTGGTTGATGGATAAAGAATCATATCATAATACACAATAGAATGAAACTCACATTTATTTCGTTTAAAAAGTTATTTTAAAAATTAAAAAAATATCATTAACAAAAATAAACATATCAATTATTAGATGTCAATTAAAAGAATGACGGTTATACATTATTGCTATTGAAAATATATTTAATTATGATTGTAAATAACATTATCTTTTAATTTTGGCCTTATGTTTTCCAAACAAATTAAAAAAGAATTATTTTGACTTCATATCCTAACTAAAAGGTATGTAAAGTTAAATTAAGATAAAAGTCTATTCGTAAATTTGTTTGATGAAAAATCGGCATAGATAAGGAGCTGGATATGGGCGAGTTCGGAATATTTATATGTCAGTAGGAATCCTCCTTATTATCGATCGATTAGGTCGATGATATCGAAAACTAACACAGGGCTACTAATTTTTCGTATACAAATTAAATATTTTTACTCTCTATTTTATACTACTCCAGTCTATTTACTATTTCAGTCTATTAAAATATTGTTTTCTTATTTCATAAATATTTTAGTCCATCAGAAAATGAACGATTGTTAGCATATATTAACATATATAAAATTAGTAAACATATCGAAAGAGTCTCTCAAATTATTTCATTGTTATATTTATTTGATTAAAATTCTTAACTGAATATTTCCTAATAGAAGTACGGGACTCGTTTTAACGATTCAAATTATTTGAATCTGTCCTCAAAATAAAACAGAGTTTTAGTACTGCTAGCAAATGTTGCGAAGCATTTGCTTAAGAAATTTATATACAATCTTATATAGGGTGTAAATACTTCTTATGCCATATTTTTGCATTATATATACTTTTTTAAATATTAACGCAGATTATAGTTTTCGGAGACTTTATTTTTGAAAAACCTTATTTAATATACTTTGTTTATATGTTTTGGTGCAATAGTCAAAGTTAGGATTGAGGTAAGGAATTATCAACTTCAATTTCCCTCAAACTTCAAATTTACTGAACATTCGACAAAATATAATTCATGTTTCGAATCGATGCTAAACCAAGCCGCAAACTGTAAATAGATGCATGCGCTCTTTTCATCATATCCATAAACTAGTATATGCTCATAATGGAAATGGTTAATAAATCATATGCAGATGGAAGACCTTTACATCTTCAATAATTTCTATTTTAAATGCAAATAGCAAAGCAATTCGTCAATTAATTAAGCTTGGCACATTACAGTAAGTTTCAGGGAATTCATATAAAGTCCCTATAGGTAATATATTTTTATTATCTTTGGGGTTTCTTTCAAAGAACTAGGAAAAACCCTTCCTTGCAGAAAACATCCTTTTGCAGATAGGAGAAGTTAAACAGAGAGTCTTAATTGGAGAAAATGAAGTGCATAAAATCCATTAAAAAAAATATTTCCCAGATAGCATTTCTCTGAATGTTTCTCATATATTTCCGTATATACCACGCACATGCCCTCTCACAATTGTATATATAAATTTCATATCTCATGAACATATACCCGTCTGCCATTCGACAGGGTGTTAATTATGTACGTACATAAACCTACAGACACTGTTTTAAACATAGTTAATCAAAATTAAGCGCATATAATACATTTAAAAGAACCCATCGAACAATATTATTAACTTTTAAAATAATCTACAAGATCCTAGAGGGCATGGCCCTTTTAAGTATTTAATTTTTTTTTACAACACTGACTATGTTTGAGTTTAGTTTTTTCTTAAACTTTTCCCTGTCCCCAAGTTTTTCATTATATTTTGCAGCTTATTAGTTATTTAACAAAAAATAAATGTGTGAATTGTTTTAAGGATAATTTAATATTTTTGCAGTGTCTATGAAACATCGCTATAATATTCGAAAGAACTTACAAGGTACTAAATGAAACTAAAATCATCGTAATGTAATAAAAGGACAATAGTTAAATGATGACAATACTTCTCATTAAAATAACAAAGTAGATCTTCATAAAGAATATTAATTCATTCCTATAATAACTGTAATAACACCAACAGTATGACAAAATTTATTTACAGTACAATACAGTACTTATAGTACAAGATTTATTTTATTTCATTTTTATTTGATCAATATGGTTGAGTCTACAAACTCCGAGATAGTAGACATGCAATTTTATACAAAATGACTTATGGTAACGCTCGACAGGAAGACGGATGTATCAAGATACGTACTATGATACATACATAGATAGACGTACTATGTATATTCATGTGATACACAATACTGTGTACAACTTGTGATATAACTTTTATTAATATTTACTCCCTACTTCGTGAGATGTTTAGTTTTAAAGGGGCTACTATCCTTGAAGAAAAACCCAGAAGAGTAACAGCAAGTTAGTTATAGGAAGCCGTTCTTATAGAAATAAAAGAAAATCCTGCCAGTAGTACAGGAAAAGTTAAACATTACACATATAATAGCAACTTTATTACTATCATATATAACATATTCAAGCTCTTTTGCCGAGAAATTTTCTCCAGATAATAGTTTTTGTGTATATGCTGAATTTCAATTAATTACTCTTAAATGTCTCTTTTAAAAACATTACTTAAAACCCAGTAACTCGAGAACCTAAGCATTTAGGACATTTTACAGCTCATCAAGAATAGAAACAAGTCTCAAAACTGCGATATCGGATCACCCACGAGGTGCGCAGTAAATAGCCTGGTCTTTACTCAGTCGAAGTCGGACCATTTTAGAGTGAATATTGATGAATATATAATGAATGTAAATGTACACATGAGTTCGATCTGGCCGCACGTAAAGTGCATCCTTTTCCCTCCGAATGCTGCCTCACTCTGCGCATATCTTGAGAATTTGACACTTTTTCCTATTCTTGATGAGCAGCATATATGAAAATTTTGTCTCAAGACCATACAGGGAATCACCTCTTTAAATTTATTTACGTACTAAATTAGCACCCTGTATGAAACGTCCTTGCTGTAGGCATTCACATACATTACGGTGCCAGATATTTCCACAATTATATAAATAGGCTTACAAACAACTATTAAAAAGATAATTATGTTACTGAAATTGTCATTATTAGTTAATGTGTGAATTTATTATTTAGACAATAATACGTATTATAAAAAAAACTGGAAACAGACAACGACGATTAACTAACACATAAAACAAAAATAGCACTGCTCCTTTTCACACAATAACATTTTTTATCGCCCTAATTTATTCTGAATATTAGTGATGCTAGTAGTACACGGTAAATTGGAAAAAAGCTATAAAATAGATTGAATTCTTTCGGTGAAAGCGTGCAACAAAAATAAAAGGAAGACAAAACAAAATCAATCCCGTTCCAATTTTTTTCTATAATTTGGTCATTTTAAGGAACGAGTCTATTGAGATAATAATAACTTTTATATTTCAGAAATCAGTAATTGCATTCAGTAGTAGATCGGTCTATATGTATTAATTAGGTCGTCATTTGATCTTGGTCATATTCTAATGTAAGTGAATATTTTCTGTTAGTGGAAGACACTAAGTGAATTTTGTGAATAACTTACTTTATTAACTTTTCGTCTTACTGTGTTTATGTCTATTAAGACATAAACTATTAACAGTTAACTATTAATAGTTTATTTATATTACAGTAAGACTATTGCTAAGAATTTAAAAACGTATAGGTAAGAATATAAAAAGTTTAACAAGCAAAAATGATAATTAATTTCTATGTACGTTACTAAATATACGAAAATTAAACCTATTTTCGAGAATAATGTTCCTCATGAAAATAATTTTGGAAGTAAAATTTTAAATTACATCGTTATATTAAGGCCAGGCGCGCACGGGCAACTTGAGTTGCCGACGATTAAATATTGACGTTATTAAAAAGTTGCCGGTAACATTTTACGCCGCGTACGGGCAACTGAACAGTTACCCGCATCTGTCAGTTCCACCATGGATTTTGTTGAGATAACATTTTATTGTCCTCTTATCGCACGAAAACAAAAACCAAAACAAGAGCGGTTTTGGGTTCATCTGATTTTAAGCCGAAGACTTTTTAATTTAAAGACAATATCATTAGTTGTTTGAGGGATTGAGAGAGTACCCGATAAAATTCTTCAATTATTTCCGATTGAGCATCGGAGTTTTGACGACTTAATCAGTATCGAACGACATATTTTCATTTACAATATTAACAGAATCCACTATGACTGTTGAATACTTCAAAACTAATTGGCTGTGCAACCAGAAAAAATCGTCCGTGCGCGCCGACAGGTCTGAACAAGTGTGTTGTATATTTCTCGGCAACTGTAGGCAATTATTTACTCGCCGGCGAAATAGAACACGTCTAAATTTTTAGTTGCTTCAACTAAACAATCACCCGTGCGCGGGATCATCAAAATGTTTTCAAAATATACATTAGTCTTAGGGAAAATAAAATAGAGACGTTTTAATAGTGTAAACTTTTATAAACTTTGTATCATATATTATGTTGAAAAAAAGAAGAAAAGGAAGAATACTTCATTACCTAAATTTGGTAACCCAAAGCAATATGTGAACACATCATGACTTAAAATGAAATGCAACTGTAAAAATAAAACGAGAAAATTACACTTTACATTTCGTTCATTATTTGTTATTACACAATTTAGTCAAGTCCTGTTAATATGTCTATGATACAAAATTTTAAATGAAACTTTATTGAAACTTAATTTATTTCAAATGTATAATCTGAAACTTCTTTATAAAAATAAATAAGAATTATGGCATATTCAAAACACCATTCTAAAAACGTCACCATAAAGAACGTGTTACGTATAGACGTCACGACGCAGCAAAACATGTACGGTGGTACATGTTTTCGATTGTAGTTATATATTGTTTGTAATATCCCTATAAATTTTCAATTGTTATATGTTGTGTATATAAATATGCATTTTATTTTCCATGAGGTCCGATGAACGTTACATACTAAATTATACAGAATTATTACTACTTAAAGGGAATTTATCAAATTACATTTAGAATCACAATATACTTACTTTTTTTGTAAAAAGTAAGATACGATATTCGCAGAAATTTATAAGGATTTTTCACAATTCTGCGATAAACATCGATTTATCACAATAAATCATAGTTATATTTTTTGCAAAATTTGTCAGCAGTTCTGAAACAGTTTTGTCCGTCAATTATTTTTTATAGCATTTTTATATAGTTGGCAATTTCAATCTGAAATTGAGTTTTTGAATGAAGAGAACTGTTCAATTTAACACATTTATGTACCTACCATAAATTATTTGGCGTAGCGCTTATAGTTGTTGAGCTAAAAGCAACTCTTATTTTTTCTATGTGAAGTACAAAATACGAGTATGGTTACAGTGCATTAACTGCCAAAATAATAACACAAAAATATTGCCCGTTTACATATGTATTTTGTAATCTAGGAATTTTATTTTAGACACCCGATACATCAAGGCTATTACATTTCTTATCTTAAAATTCCATTGTTTTGTTATCAAACTGTAAGTGAAATATGGAACCGTATTATGTATGTTCACGCACATATCTACCAAATTACCGTTTCGTATTAAAAAATGCTCAGATATATCTGCTAAGTAATTTCCCTCACAATTTAACTTTCAGTGCACTTTTATTTGTTCTAAGTCTTTTGATACTCCTTTTATAAAATACATACATATATATATATATATATATATATATATATATATATATATATATATATATATATATATATATATATATATATATATATATTCCAATTTCTATAATTTCACACGTTTCTATAAAATTATCTTAAGGGGAGGTTTAATAGTTCCACAGTTGATGTGTTACAAGAATTGATAACTGAATATTATTAACTGAATATAATTAAAAATTATTATACACGTAAGTTTTCAGTACCCAATTAAAATCGAGGTGATTATTATAGGTCGCTAATTGAACAAATAATATTTATATTAAGTTTATTATTATAACAAGAAAAGTAGGTATTTATATTGCATTAGGTAGTGAAGTTATACCTATCGTGTATCTGAGTACGTAGTTTGCGGTATTGAGAAAAAATGTTCAAGGAAATATAAACAATTTTAGTGGTTATGGTGTAATAGAAGAATGTAATATTACGTGTACATTTCACGAGCAATTTCAATAAATATGTACCTGTTCCCGTTCTATTTTGCAATACGCTTTATCTTACCCACCGTTATCAAACCACGATGTATAATTATTGTATATGCAATAATTTACTGGGTATTTTACTGGGTTCGCAGTAAATAATAATAACGAAAGATTATTTGAAGACCGATAAATAAAATAAAATATTGCTACCACCTCATCATCATTTATATCTCCAAAATTCTTACAATTCACCCACGAAAGACTGTATATCCAACATTTGCACAATTTCACTTTTTACTTTCTGTTTCACTTTTTTTAGACACGCACACGCACATACACACACATATACACGCGTATTTTCCACACACACAAATGGGGTGCACTTTTTTAACAGGAAAACACGAAAAACCGGCCCGATCAGAGTTTTAGCAGTCGATATTGTTTACACAAAACATTTCACTTTCCACGATTTGAAATTACTACACGCCGCTCGCGATTCTAGTTGTACATTTGCCATGTGACAGGTGGAAAAAACGCGTTCATTCGCCGACCATGTGATTACAAAAAGGTGGGACTATCGCCGCTGGTGTAATGGTTTAAATGAGTCGATTTCCGAGGTCCACTCAACTCAGCTCCACCGACTCGGCTGGCACGGCCGACGACTTGCTCTCACTACCACTCGCAATTAAAATATAACTGATCTGCTTATAAATAATACAAGAGCGAACAAATGGCGGTGATGTGTGTGTGTCACCTACTAATTACATAATATTCAATAAAGAGTTTATTCGATATAACTTTTCCATATTAGCAAATAAACGTAAAAAAGTGGGTGGTTATTTCCTTAAGCGTAAATCTTCCAAATTCCTACGAAATTTTGGGTATTCTCCACTGGGGCACCGAACAAAAATTACAATTAGAAGGTTCACTCTCCGGCAGTACTTGTATCTTGCGCTTACAAAGGTCATGCCGCCATGCAGCTATTGAAGGGCGGCCTTCTTGAGATGTGCCACGTGCTAGTTAGCTAATTCTCGCTGGACGACGCGATGGGATGGGGAGGGAAACTTAGTGGGCGGAGCTTAGGGTGAACCTTCTATAGTAGAATTATTTTATGAAGACCAAGTTGGCAATAAATCGTGCGACAAAGACAGATGCATGTATGACTGAATAAGAGACACAGACCTGCCTATAAATCATTTGCGCGCGTAAAATTCTTTTACTGTATTCGCGTGGGAGAAGGTAAGCTATAGTAAGCTATTCATTGCTCTTTGTCGCACGGTTTATTGCCGACTTGCTCTTCATAAAGTAATTCTACTATAGTTGTAATTTCTGTTCGGGTCACTAAAGACGAATGGCTTTAGTTTTTGGCGGTCGGGCACAGTTTCCGAGAAAATGAATTTTCAACTTTCCCACTAAACACATTTTATCGCATAACTTTCGCTTTGCATTACGTAAATATCTAATATTAATGTAATATATGCTATGAGGGTTTATTTATGCATACCCTGCTTTAAAATCGCCGTAAATGGGACACCATTAATACGCTGTAAAGTCATATAAGATCTTGGTGTAATGTTCAACACCATGACTTTAATTTATTGCATTTAATAAACTGACATACCAAATAGAGAATTTGCATCTGGGATTTAAAATTAGGAATTGTCGTAACTTAAAGAAGAAATAAACATTGAAAATGGTGTATTGGTAGAATTCGCATCCAGTGTTTGATATCTGTTACTATAATCATAGGCAGAAATTGAAAGATGTGCCGAGAAATGTTTTAAAAACCCTTACAGATGGTATTCTTAAAGAGGTATTGATCAATAATTACTTCTTAACATATGGTATTTAGTACGTCATGCCTGCATATAACACGCATTTTATCTGGTCTAGATTTTGAATGTAAGCTATAGTATGGTGAAATTGATTGTACTAGTCTCCTTTGTGAGATATGTTTTTGTATACCAAGAGTTTCGTCAAAATGCATATATTTTTTTTTACTTCATATGCCTAAAAAAGTCACTATAGGGTGTCTCAATTGGAACTATAGGATTTTAATTGCCAAAGTGTCAAAGGTAAAGCGTCTATATTTAACGTCTATTATTTACAAACCACACAACGTCAATATGTAAAATGCCACGATGTCATTCCTTTAACAGAATTGTCCATAACAGAGTCACATAAAACTGACTCTATTTCCCGAATAACACGTCGAACACGTTTTCTTTAAGGTCATTGGTTATTGCTGGTTGGATGGCGTACACATTTTTCTTGGCATAACCCCAAATAAATAAGTCCAGTGGTGTTGAATCACATGATCTTGCATGCCAATTGATGTCAGCATTTGGCGAGATAACATTATCAGGAAATTTAGTATGCAACAGGGTTATGGTTGCGCGTATTATATGACATGTTGCACCGTCATGCTGAAGCCACCCAAACCCAAATCATCAATTTGGAGGAAAAATAAATTGTCTAACATGTCACCATAGCGTTTCCCATTTACGGTGATAGCATTACCATCTTAATTTTCAAAGAAGTGTAGTCCAATTACTCCATCACTCCAAATTACGCACTAAACCGTGCATCTTTCAATACATTTTTTTTTTCGTGAACATGTGGAATTTCAATAGCTGAAATTTGACAATATACTGGCGTATCCGTCAAGATGAATAGGCGCTTCATCGCTGAATAAAATGTTATTGCAAAAGTCAGCATAACCTTCTTTATTTTCTAAAACCCAATTAACAAATATACGACGTTGTAAATGGCCTTTAACTTTTAATTATTGTATAAACTGAATTTTATGCGCTAATAGATGCAGATCTTCAATCATCAGATGCAAGTCTGATGCATGTTGGCTCTTCCAAGATTTAGTTGTTGTTCACAATGTCGAATTGACGTTTTTGGATACTCCCGTACACTATCTCTCCCTGCAGCAACATTTTTATCTGACCGACCACGATGAGGACTTATTGGTGTTGCCTTATCAATAATAGAATCCCCCACTTCAAATTTCTTCATTAAGTTACTATATGTTAACTCTGCATGTGCTTCATTCTGTCCTAGGTTCGTGCAAATTTTTTTTAATAGAACTGTAAATGATTGCTCACTTTCATAAAACAATTCTACACAAACTATACATTGTTGAACTATTAATTGCTGTATTTTGACGACCTCTGGCTTATAGATGATGGTCGTTAAATATTGACGCCTTATTTTTGACAGAACAAAGATGGCGCACGATTTAAATCATATAGTTCCAACTGAGACACGCTGTATTTCAATAGTTAATTCTAATTATGTTATGATTATTGTAATAGTTCTTAGTGTTATTTAATTCAGAATTCTTCTATAATTGGATCTGTACACTGTTGGGCAATGTTTACAGTTTTCATTCAATATTATATATGCTATCCAAGTTTCTATTAAAATCCGCTGTGGTTTGGTCACTGAGCGTGCCTAGAGTTACAACGTTTGGTAATCAGTATACAGGGGTACTATAAGTTAATACAAATAATACATATGTGTAATACAACGAATTGAAAAATTATTGATAGAAATTAACATACGCAGATACTATAATTAAAAGATTTACAATTTCCGAAATATTTTTAGGCTATTTTGTTTTCCTATATTCATACTGAAAAAAATAATCCTGAACATTTTTATTATACATGATGGATTAACCTATTTGGAATAAAAATTACCTAAATTTTTTAATGTGTTCCTTCTTATTATTTATTTATAATTTTTTCTAACGTTTTTTCAGTGATATATATTTTTCTAAAATAAATGCTTAAATATCGTCTTAAATATTTTTTCTGCTTACGTATCATCTTAAATATTATCGTATCGTAGTATGCTTAAAATAGAATGCTTAAAATGCTTAAATATCGTCGTAAACTTGTATTTTGAAAGTGATAAATTATTTATTCATTATTACTTAGGCGTTACTATAATTTTCTGGTAATTGTATCGCTGTTATAACCATTATTAATTATATTCTTTGATGTTTTCATAGTATTTATATGTTTTACTACGATACATTTAAGTAAAGGAGGGGGTTAATTAAATAGAGATAAAATAAACTAATACCATAACATCACAACGCCATAAAATAAACTAATCACTCTTCATGATAAGAATAATATTATAAATCTTATTCCACATTAAGCCAATTTATTATCTATAATAAACCACATGCATGTATATACCACTAAAAATGTTATAAATAAATAAAATGGAATGTATTTAGAGGAATTAAGTTAAGTGATTTTTATCCAAACTAACTCAATCTATTATAAAAAATATAAATGTTTATAATAAATACATATTTATGAAATATGTACCGCTATATATACCATCAAGAAAAAATGTAATGAGACACATTCGATATGTTAATATCAACCTCTCTATAACCTCTGAAATATAGACAACAAAGAATTAATTTTAGTGTTAATAATGTTCTTCGTCAATAGATTTGCTTATGTTTCAGATAGATGTATGAAAAGTTTCTAATTACATTCATTCTCAATGGTGCCATCAAGAAAAAAAAATTAAAAACAATCTGTACATTTTCCTGAAAGATAGACATTACTAAATACATTTTTGAGATACTTATGCTTTTGGTCAATAGGTTTAATTTTAATTTGTAAGACAGTTTGAAACAAGGATCACAGTTCACTCAAAGAAATTATTTAAGATTGTTTATATTTCAGGAGAACTTGTTTGAAGTGTTTCATTACAATTTTTCTTGGCGGGTACATAGTTATTTAATTTCCATATAAATGTTTTAGATAACTTTTCTTTTTAAGATTTTAAGTTTAGATAAGGTTTTCGAAAAGTTACCATTTAAATTATATTTGATGCATACATTTATACCTATAAATAATTTTTGAATTTAGTTATATTACACATGCAAGTTATATTATTTTTAACCAATTTTAACTAATGGAGCCCCTGTATAGTTATCAACGAAGTCGTAATTCTAGGCATGATCAAGCCATATCGGTTAATAGAGAACGCTTGGATAGCATAAGGAATACTGAATAAAAATTGTAAACGTTGCAAGTAAATTAAGAAAAGTGTCATGAATAATAAATTTTATGACGATTTTAATCTGAGATATATATAGAATGGAAGCATTGCAGCATGTATTACATTAATATGAGGGATCTACGTAAGTACTTCGTAAGTTGTAAGTTATTTGGTAATATATTTTTAAATTTGGCTATAGTCGTCTTCATCGACGCCAAAAACGAGACAGGAGAAGTCAGAATTTCGTGAAGTTTTGAGATCTTTAAGCTCAAATAAATCGTTATTAAAACGTGAATATGAATAAAAAAAGAGAATAAAGAAAAGACAAAAGTACATCAATTTCAAAATAGATTTACTTATTCCCTAGGTTGCTTTTGGGAAATTGATTTTAAATTGTCTTCTTCGAACGACCCAGCATTCAACCAGTAGTTTTTAGAACCAACACATATTTTCTTGACAATTTTTTAATATCAGCAATGCCTATAATTTTCGCCTTTAAGCCTACTTATTTCATTTTTCTAAATAATATGACGCAGACCTTCTATGTTTCAGAAAACAAACATAAAAATAACTTTGGCTTAATTTAAAAATGAAAAATCATAACTTCTTGGAAGAACGTTTTTACTAATAAGAAAATAAAATATACCAAATGTAGAAAAATGTTGATTAGAATAGAATGATTTAAATTAACCTGAACTTTTTATCTTCATCGATAGTTTCCATGGTGACAGATTTTATTGCAATAATATTGAGAAATGCTATTAGTTGTTTTCGTCAATATAGGACAACTAATCCCTTAAATGCACTTATCTATTGATCGGTATATCTATAGGAATATTTAAAATTAGTAATAGGCTTATATTTCCTGAATGTTTAAAATGTTCTTAACAAATTCACACCAGTCCCTTAGATTTTTGAGCCAGGACATACGACATCTACTAATATTCCTCTTTCTGCTAATCTTTTCTTGAACTATAAATTAGAGAAGTGTATATTTTGGATCTCTCACAATGAGGCGTAGGTGTTGAAGCTTTCTCTTCCTTATGGTATTAATTATTTCGTACTTGTATGGTATTAATTTTATTTCGGATTTCGGTATTAGCGATTGTATCTGTCCAAGGTGTACGACACATTCTGTGATGGCACGACATTCCAAAGACTTGCAATTTATCCATTAGTTTCATTCAATTTGGCCAAGGTTTCATCTCTGATTAGTGATTTTAAATCTTAAATATTGATGAGTCCAGAAGACTACATCTTGCTCTTAAAGTAACCCTGTGTTACTGTAATCACAAAATGTTAGATCCGTAGAACTAACAAGATAAGTACGCTACATCATGTGATCAAACGCACAGGAAACTGTTTCCACTCATACTGTCCTATGGTCTTAGTCACGTTATCTTCTTGAAACCATTCAATATTTAAATCAATTTCAAGTGATGATGTGGCTTATTCTGATGTGGCTTTTTTCTAGTGTAGAACCATTCTGTCTATAATTATACATTCATAACTTTATTCATATGTTTAGATTACTGATTCACCACTTTTTAAAAATCATTTTATATCGAACACATGAGGCTGCCCCATCCACGGTTTCATATAGACTAAAATGGAATTATGTGAACTTTTCTCTCCTTCACACTGAATATGATTAGTTCACGTAGTCACTGGTAATCAATTAAAAATAGTCAGGTTCCTGTGTCGCACTCTGTATAATCTAAGTCGGCCAAATGCCAAATTATGACCAGCTTTAACCAAGATATCTTTTGAAATATAGGCATTAAATCAAACGTCATATTGACTTATGAGATTTTTTAACATTAGTAATGAAGAAAGAAATTTAAATGTCCGGAAAGTCTTGCTAAAAAATATATATTTCCTTAATGTTTAAACCCGGAGATGGGGTGATTTTACAAATGATATAACCAACAACGTTTTTGCTTGAATTTTAATTCTTTAACGTAAATAATATCCTCTTTACACGAACATGTACACCAAACGATGTATTATAAAATAATATATAAGGGGTGCCGTTAATTAATTTTTTACAAATGTCCTTATGCTGAATACTGCGTTTAACCCAATTACAGAGGGAATTGAACAATTCATGCGAGGATCATTTCCACTAAGTAAATTCACAGGGATAAAAAATATTGCTTGCGGGGAGTATATGACCTTCGATGTAAAACACGAACTGAATTTTCCACAGCACTTCAATACAATAATTAAATTAACGGTACGTTAGAGATGTTAAATATTGTACACACTGCTGATGTGTTTTTGGTTGGAATTAAAAAACATATGGATATGCCATTGCCGAATTAGAGAGAAAAATAATTGGAAAGTATTGTTTATAATTATTTATCATATTCAAAATAAATTGTTTATTTATTATTCTTTCTTAGGTATGAAAATATTTTTGTACTAATTACTTACTTTATATATACCATAATTATATTGTGCAATAAACAGCGCTGTTTCAGGTAAAATATACCTGAAACTGCCCTCAGTATTGCTATAAACAGTACATTCTTTATAGATTTCATTTAGAACTAATTAGAAATATTTTATTAGCTCCTATCATTAGAGGTTTCAGGATAGCATATTTCTGATAAAGAAATATGCTATCCTGAGATGACAAAGATAGTGTGCTAGTTAGGCTTAGAATCAATAAATTACGTATTACAGATGGCCTACATTCGCATATATTTGATACTATACGTAATATAGCAGTAAAACTAAATAAAACCGAAACCATTGCTTTTGATAATAGCACTCACACATTAATCTTTTCTATATTAAATTGGTGTTGGTCTGCGGTCATTAAACACTTAGAAATATGAAGCAAAACATTAGTAATATTGCAGTAAAACAGTATAGAAGCAAAACATTAGTAATAATATTAGTATTACAAATACTCCTGTAACCATGTTATCAACGTCATTATCTCTTGTATTTTTAACAAAATAAGAGAAAATTATATGAAATCCGTTCATCCGGAGTTCCAAGCGTTAATTGGAGTAAATTCTGTAAACTCAGATATGGACGATTTCGATAAACATTTCTGAGACAAGTGAATATCTTGTTCTGTCTACTCACATTTAGGGGGTAATGACCTTGAGTTATCTTCGCCCTGCGAGATTTAGCTCTCCCAGCATTTTAAAATCGAGTGACACTTTATTTGAAAGATGGCATCGAGAGGAGTACAACGTTATCCCTCATATTTTATTTTTTGTTTTTATTATTAACCTAAAAAATATTTTTATGATAATCATCACTACATCATGTACGAAAAGCACAGCGTTTCTTTTTGACTTTCCTTTATCAGGAATATTGTTAATATGCATTGCTTCTAATTACTTATCTCTTCTTACTTCTTCTCTAATTACTTCTTTCTTGTTTTAGTTGTTTTATTTTGAAGCCCTTTTGATGCCCTGTTTAAACTAAATTCAAGGAAATTTATGTGCTGTCTTATCTTGTGTTTTGTCTTTGTATTAGTTAATTTTCATATGTTATTTGTGATTTCTAAATATGTTAGCAAAATATGTTAACTACTGGACGCTCTTCGTATTGAAATTATGGTGATGTCTCAATGGTTTAGGGACCAACATCCAGATCTACCACCTAGAAGCCACGATACAATTAATTATTAATAAAATTAAGTCTGCTTACCGAAAGGTATAACTAAAAATATATGGGCATAACCCTGAATGGGCATATGAAAGGTACACCTAAAAAGAGTCAAGAATTGTCGACGATGAAATCAAATTAAAAAAATTGTTAAATTTTCTACAAAATAACTAAAAAGAAATTTTAGAAACTTTAAAATGTATTGTTTTTATTTTCTGATGGAGGTACATTTACTAACTTATGCATACGGTTTCAATAAGATGTAGACACCCTACTATGTCGTAACCCTTCGTCAATAGGTATTTGGAGGAAATATTTCCAAATAAGTTAACTTCGAGTTCTAGGTCTATTTAAATGGCCCACAAGATCTCTAAACCTCAAATCACTTAATTTTCTCTTGTAGGGGTGCTTGGAAAATTAGATTTTTGAAACAAAACTTAACAACATTAAGGTTATACAGCAAAGCATTAGACGGATCAGTCCGGAGATGCTATAGAATGTACGAGATCAGTTTTATTATCGATTAACTTTTTGTCAAGAAGGCTTACAAACATTATTATAAAAACTAGGTTTCATTCGTGTTACAGGCAATAATTCGAAAGTTAAAAAACGATATATGACCCCTCTATGCGACCTTTCAAATGATATATAACTCGATATATGGTTACATTTGAAAAAAATTGGGGGCAGTTACATTCCTCAAGATAAAGATAACGAATGGTAACCCCCTACGTGTGGACAATCAAAATAAAAAACATTATTATTGAAATCCTCCATATTCAAGTTATCGAATTTATTTCAAACGAGGTTTTCATGCTGTAAATTATATTAATTCTAGCTAGTTATTTTAATAGTAAAGTACAATTTAAAACATACAATGTTGCAATAATGACCTGCAGGTCGATGAGTACATAAATGTTTCTGGCAAGCCGATGAATTTCCAGTATTAATTATGTAGCCATGTTATTCACCGAGAACACAATGGTGTGAGTTAATTTGTATTTGCGATCAAGATGTTAGTTGAATTATTTGTGATATTTTGTGGTTTTATTGTGATTTGTGAGACACTATTCATTGATCGTGTAAACATTTTTTTCTAGGATTTATTGTGTTTTTCGGCCTAAAAACAAAAAAAATGGTTTTTAAACCATTTTGTGTGTTTGTGTGTGTGTGTGTGTGTGTGTGCGTGCGTGTGTGTGTGTGTGTTTGTGTGTGTGTGTGTGTGTGTGTGTGTGTGTGTGTGTGTGTGTGTGTGTGTGTGTGTGTATGTGCGTGTGTGTGTGTGTCGTTGTCGTCGGCATTAATAAAATTTCTTGTTAGAACAATAACTCAACTAGATCATGTCGGATCTATCGGGTTTTGACTGATTCTAATCGGGGACATCTCCTATACGACACCTATTGATATATAGGTGGATAGGGCACACTCCACTCTATCCATGGGTCATGAGAAAGCACAATGGTGGACTATTTGAGAATTTTTTTTTTACCACGATGACTCAACTAAATCGTGTCGGATCGATGTTGTATCGACTTATTCTAATTATGTACGTCTGCCAGACGATGTCTATTGCTTTTGAGGTGGATAGGATACACCCCACCCTGTCCATGAGTCATAAGAAAGCACGATGGTGGACTATTTGAGAAAAATTGAGAAAAGTAATACTGTCACATAAAACACATATTCTAACATTTATGTGTTAGTTTATTTTTTCTCAGCCACTCAATTTCGACATAGAGATGTTTTATGTGCGGAAAAGTCAGCTTTAGGGTTTTTAAACTATTTATTTATATTTAATGTAATGTGTAGTGTGCTCGGACTTTGGATACATAATAATTGATCACATATTACAGATCATGGACTATAGTGGAATATTTATTGCTCCTGTTATATTGAGTACTACAAAAGCGTCAATTGAAATTAGAGACCTTACATCTGTCCCTGAAAATCGTGTATGTATCCCCAATATAACAAACGTTTTCAGAATATAAAATTTTTCTTGAATTGAATTCGTAAGTATTTAAAACATAGGGGCTATATAGAAATATGATTTGTAGCAATTCACATAGGTCATAAGTTTTTTTCGCACTGCGCACTCTTTGCTTACTTTGAAATAAGTATAACAATCATTTGTAATAACTATTTAATAACTGAAGTAGTTTTTTCAAAATTACTAAATATTAAGGTTTTCTCAATAATTACTACATTTGTATTCCAGTCATCATGTAATAGCATCGTAAGTAAAAACCCAAATTTTCTCTTTAGAAACCCTTTTATGAAGAAAACACCAAAAACTATGTGAGAAAGTATATCAAATTCGCATGCACTACTTCGGTATTTATACATCGCTACTTGTACAGCTTGTAAAGAATAGGAACAGGTCTCAAAACTGCGATATAAGACCGCCCACGAGGTGTGCAGTAAATAGCCTGATCTCTATTCAGTCGCATTGAGACCTTTGCAGATGGAGTATCGAGTATGTATGAATGTATACAGAGTTCGATCTGGCCATGCGTAAAGTGTATCCTTTTCCCTCCAAATGTTGCCTCATTATTTTTTCTACGCATTCATAGAGAAATCTCACGCTATTTCTTATTCTTGGCCAAGCTCTATATATCCTTATTATTGTGGCATTCATTCTGTATGTATACAAAATCTTCATCGCTAAATATCATCTCGTAGATATTTAAGTAAATCTACACCGGAAACTACATATTTGCAACGAATGCCTATTTACGTTCACTGAATGCTTTTAACATTCAATGTTAAAAGCATGTTGGCAGTTTAATTTTTACATGCTTCGATAATCGACCTGTATATTAAGATTCTACGCCACTGATTTCCTGGTCATCGAAGCAAGCTTTACAATAGATTCCTATCCATGACCGCTAATTCGATAGAAATCGTTCGATATAACCTTTTATGGCAATATTTGAAATTTTAAACATTAGCCTTATGTTCAAAGAGATCTTTTCGAAAATATCCTGTTGTAATGCAGGAAAGGTCCAGCCATTACATTACCGGCCTTTGTGTAGAACGTACAATATTATCTCCCCGTCGGAAGACCCTTCTGAATTACTCCTTGATACTGTAATATGATATTATCTTTCATCTGCCTTTCATGGAGCAAATGAGCACATCGGCTGTTTTATTATTATAGTACGGATGAGATGACGCTACCATGAGATGACAGTTTGCTTAAATCTTATAACTTATGTACATTAGCTGTTCCTGACGTTAAGAAAACGTCGAAAGTATTATTCGTGTGGCATTGTTTCGACGTCGATTGTCGTTGATTGGAAAATGTCAGGGGCAGATACCCAATTGACTGTTAGACGCCCTTAAGCGACATATAATTGACTAATTCTTCTTATCCCTAATCATCCCGTTAAGGCCAACCTTCCGGCTAAGCTGAAGGCATCTTGGTATAAATCTCATTACAATACTGTCATCCATGGCTAAGGTACTTAATTTTCAGTTGTTCAATACAGAGGTGTTTTCTCTTAGAGGCGGCAGGGCTAGGAAAAATTGCAATAAGAAATATTATTTTTTATGAAATAAATGTAACTTTGATAATTCCACAATTCGACAATTACTTTGATTTTGACTTTCAATGACTTTTTTGAGTCTACCTAGTTAAGAATGTCCGACAGATATGAATCGAATCTGGATGACTCTTATAAATTATACTAATCATTTTAGAGATTCGCATGATACTAATTATTGATTTTATAAAAAAGTTACGAGTTATATCACAATGTGGTACATATACAAACTATAAATCATATTCTGTCTAGTCTCAGTAAACTGGTATTTGAGGAGAATTGAGATTGATCATCTTTTATTAATTTCTCCTGCAGTTGATCATTCCTTATTTCCTTAAATGGTATATTTCCTCCTTTACTCACCTTATATGAGCAGTATATTTCACATAGCAGAAGTAAATATTATAAGGACAATAATTGTGTATCCTGTCTGAGATGTGGTGCAAAATTGGACATCAATTTCACACCAAATGGGGTACTCGTACATGTAGGGACACATCAGTTTGGTGTGAAGTGAATACTACAAGGCCGTAATAGAATTTTGCCATACGCTTGTGTGAATTTTAAATCCAGGAATGGAGTAAAATCAACATGACGTCTGATGTAAACTTCACCACCTTTTTGTGTAAACTTTATTTCAATTTTATACCCTTTACCACCCAGATTTGCAATGAAGTACAATGAAATGCTGTTGAAATAGAATAAACACACCTTATTATATTTTTTCTTTTAATTCAGAGAGTTAATTTCTTTACTGAGCTATTGCAGTATATTATACGCATTTGCTAGTGCAAGTCAAGAAAATATTTATATATTCATAAACAATGCTACCATATTCAACTCTTATATTTGAACTACTACATATGTTATCGAGCTTTCGTGTTAAATGGTATGATCCTTTCCTAATTTGAATGTTCTTCCGAGTCGATAAGTCATAAATGCGTTTAGTTAATATCAGATGCCTTTAAATATTTACTAATAATAATGAGGGGATTTAGTCCTCACTGAAAATGAAAATTATAATTATTACCCCACGCGAAGTAAAATGAACTATGATGTGGCGCATTTATGTTAGTTTTATACCTAAAATGCAATTGTAGTAGTACAATATATTAAATAGATACAATCATCTATATTTTAGATAAAATCTCGAAGTTATCGAGTACTGCCCGTGTAGGTTCGATTCTAGTAATTTTCCTCAATAACACATTAATAAATATGTAATTCTCAATATTTCATTTAATTGAGTAAACTGCAAATAACAAAAAAGTGACAGGTGGTTAGAATCCCACAATAAATTAAAAATCTATTTACAAAATAGCAGCTTTAATTAGTATACTCATATTCGTAATCCTGTCTGAAAACTTCAATCGATATAAGGATAATATATTATGGAAACATGTGGGGTAATTTATAGTGACGTTAGTCATTTTTTTTAATCTATGGCTATATGAAATATATGTCCCTTCATACGTTTCTCTAAAAATAAATGATCAACGTATTTTATGTATTAAAAAATAGTTAACTGATTTTGATTTAGTAATTTTACTTCTTACTTTCTTCTCGTAGTGATTCAGTTTGAATGTTGATAGTTAAATGATCATTCTTTATTTACTAAAGCGTTATATTTAAAAATTTTGGATTTTGGAAATATAATGACCCAAATTAATAAATCACACACATAAATTAATAAACAAAATTCGAGTGCGCAACTTTAGTAATTACACATTATGTAACAATGTCTAAATTATTCAGAATAAATTAAAAAGAGAAATACACGTTTTTTATTCAGATAAATTAACATTCGACAAAACGATTGCAATTAATTAAGTATTGCTGAATTTATACATAATGATAATATTATTACAGATATTCCTGAACTGTATACCTTTAATAAATATTATCATATATCTAAATCAGTTTTTCGATATTCAAAAGAATTAAATTATATATATGCAAACTACATCATCCCGAACGGGTTTAAGTGATTTATCAATGTTAGCAATTGAACGGGAATTAATTAAAGAAATTAACGAAAGGTTAGAAATTTTATAATTCGTTTACGGTTTAATGTATAAAAACAAAGAAGCCATTTAAATGCGTATTTTATAAGAATTTTTTAAGTAAATATTTTGTTATTGAAAGTTACTTTATTATGGTTGAAGAATAAAAGAAAATTTTGTGCTGGAAATTTATGTATGGCCTTGTATTCAGTTTAAAACTTGAGATTATGTGTGTTACTGAGATTATGTCATAATCTTTAAAAGTACTATATGACAAATTTATTTGCCTCAACCTTATCCTTTTCTATCAAGACTGGTCTAGAGCTCTCCGTTGGTTCCCAGCATTATTTAATTATTTGGTACAAAAACGTACATATTAACACTATTTAATGTACCAAAGGATAAAAGTAATTATATACATTCTAAGCTAACGGAATACTAATAACCTTCGGACCCACCCACGTTCTCAAGGCAGGAGGCGCCACTGGAGCTTAGATAGATGGTAACGAAGTATTGTGTGTAAACCAAATTTGAGAGAATCGATATTAGATTATGATATTCATTCGAAAACTGTTAAACTTTAAGTTGTCTTGTATTAATTATTACATAATAGTCTTCTTGAAGTAAATTACATGGAAACGTATATTTAATCTTACCCACCAATAATAGATAGAGGAAAAGGCAGTTTTATCGATTACTTTTTTGTGTTGATCCTATATTAACTTAAATAACAATCCACACTGAGAGAACAGTTTAATTATCTTGTTTAAATTAAAGTCATTGAAATAAAACACTTACTTTCAGCATTTGTGAGCAAAAATTTTTTTAACTGAATATAGTTTTATAATAAAATACAGATTTCGTTAATATATCTGGTTCTGGACAAGGAGGAGTTACTTGAAATAACTGATGAAATATGAGTTCTTATAAAATGTTTGTAATCATAAAATTATTAGTCAGAAATTCACTCAAAGTGAAACATAACATTTATCTAATGTAACAGTAAAACTTGAATGATTGTTTATTTTCAATTCTAATTCGGATATTCATTTTGTTACTCTTACTTAGTAGAAGTGCTATAGTAATCTTCCAATTAACGGTTGTACTACCAGTTTTATTATAGGTAATGTTTATAAAAATAAAACTATTTAAAGGTGACCTATTAAAGTAGCCACCAGAGCTTACTTTGCTGGTTCCTGTGCAACTTATAAACTTAATCCTTATCCGTATACTGTGAAGACAAATAAGTATGATCTTGTAGCGTGTTTTTATAGCCCAAAAATGATTACAATGTGGACGGCGAAACATTAAATTTGGGGCACGGCAATCATTGCCAAGCTCATGTCATGAGAGAGCACTTCATTAAAAGATAAATAATGATACCGTATCAACGAGGTACTATCACTTGAAACAGCTCCCAGTTTGACGTGAAATTTATTCAGAAACCAAGGAGAAAACAATAATTTTTTGTTAGACTTCAATCAGCCTTCCTCTATAGTCTTTTGTTTTATTTTTCTATAGTCTTCCTCTATATGCTTTTCACGCTCTTCTGGATAATCATTGGAGTCAAAGATGGAGACACCCTTAATTATCCTAACGTAAATTAAAATGACAAAAAGCTATTATGAAGGAAAATATGTTACCAGTTTATGGTCCGTAGGGTCTATTTTTTCAATGTAAACACTCTCTCATTTACATTAAGATTTAATGTTTAATCGCTATGAAAATTCATCTAGTTTCTGCTGTTTAAACAATACGAATTACAGAAACAAGTTCACGTAGTATGAAGCTTGATTGTGCTTGAACTTACCAGTACTTATAGAAAATATTACAATGTTACTATTTCAGTTGTATTAACATAGTCTTTGGCTGTATTTGGCGATAGCCAAATGAGTACAGTTAATATACAGGGCGAGTCGGAAGGAACGGACCAAACTCCAGGAGTGTATTGTACGCGTGAAAATAATGTAAAAAAAACTCAAATGTTGTTATCCGATTTTTACTTCTTTTCAAGTTATAACGTAATTAAAAATGTTAATTAATGTATCTAGTATGCCATGTTCGAGGTTTAAAAACATTTGATAACTTTGTTGTTTTGACAATGTGTCAGTGTATTGTATCAGTGTATTGTAACAGTGATTTAAGGTTTATTTTGTTAGTTTGAACTATTAAAGTATTACACGTATTCAAATTTAGAATATGCAAATATGGTGTTTATGTTTTTTGTAATGGGAATGCTAGAGCTGCTGTTGAAGAATATCGTCAACGGTTTCCACATCACAGACATCCTAATAAAAATGTAATTATCAGAGTTTTCAACAAACTGTGCGAGACCGGAAAGCTTCCCAGTGTTAATGTAACATCTGAACGAACTACTCGCCACGATTTAGAAGAGGTAGAAGATATTCTGAATGTAGTAGCAGAAGATGCAACGACAAGCTTACGAGGAATTAATATTGAATTGGTGGGCATTCCACAAACAAGAGTAATAAACACACTCCACCAGCAAGACATCCATACCATGTACAGAGAGTACAGCACCTACAACCTGAAGATTATCATAAACGTATGGGATTTTGTCGGTGGATAAATAAGAATCCTCGTGTTGTAGCTCGCATACTTTTACAGATGAAGTAACATTTACCCAGGACGGCATTAATAATACTCACAACTGCCATGTATGGTCAGATGAAAATCCCCATGCAACAGTCGAAAGTAACTTTCAACATAAGTTTTCTGTAAACGTGTGGTGTGATATGGTCGATGGTTATGTAATTGGTCCTTTCATTTTGGAGAATCGCCTTACAGGAGACAACTACTTAATTTTTTTACAAAATGAATTACACGGACTACTAGAGGATGTTCTTTTAAACATCAGAATGCAAATGTATTACCAGTACGATGGAGTTCTTGCACATTTCGCTCGTCAGGTCAAGGAACATTTAAACGAAAGGCTTCCAGACGCTGGATTGGTCGCGGTGGTCCAATTAGTTGGCGTCCAAGATCTCCAGACCGCACAACACTAGATTATTGTTTATGAGGCTGGTTTAAAGATGAAGTGTATAAAGTAAAAGTGGACACTCGGGATGCACTAATTCAACGTATTAGAAATGCTGCAGCCAATCTTAAACAAAGACGTGACTCAATCAGGACAGCTACAGGCGCCCTTCGTAGAAAAAGCAGAAAATGTTTTAGAGGTGAATGGCGGTATTTTTGAACATTTATAGCGCTATAATGACCAAAACGTTAATATGTCAAATTTTGTTTATTTTTAATTATGCTATAACTTGAAAACAAATAAAAATCGAATAATAACATTTGAGTTTTTCTACGTTCTTTTCACAAGTACAATACACTCCTGGAGTTCGATCCGATCCTCCTGACTTACCCTGTATAAGTTATATTATTGGAGTGAATATTATATTTTCATACTTTGTATTTTGTGGGAGTTTTAAATACACGTTTTTATAGAATTGACTGTGGGTAGGTTTCCTGCTAATAATTTTTAGAGTATGTATTTTTAGCGAGACAATATATATAGACTACTGCGTACCAAATTGATTCTAGATGACATGTTTTAATAACATTTTATTTTAATAGGTCTATAACGTCATTAATAATAAAGTTTTATATATTTGCTATTAGCGACGTTTTAGACGAATTAAATTTTGGCATTTATTCATATTTCTCAATATAAAATTTTATTATATTTGTGAATTAACGCAAAATTCACGGTATGACTAAGCAGGTACGTATGTATGTATGTATGTATGTATGTATGTATGTATGTATGTATGTATGTATGTATGTATGTATATATATATATATATATATATATATATATATATATATATATATATATATATATATATATATATTGACATGTAAATTTTAGTAAACGACTAAAACTTTTCATAGCTGTCATCAGATGACAAAGTGTCTAAAAGGAAATAAGCATAGCGGATACCGATCGAAATAAATTTTTAAATCGATATGTATATTTTAAATGTTTCACGAAATAGTTCATAATTGAATTATTAGCTTTCAATATATTAAATGAATATTTCATCAACAGGCTAAATTAGTGCTCAACTGCTAATGCTGTTCAATTTGTTTGTTAAATTAAATTACTATTTGATTATCTAATAACGTTTAATTTATCTAGTTAATGGATTTTTTGTGTTTGTAAAATATCTTTTATAATTTGTCTGAATATCGCAAGGTTAATTTAGATCAATCTGTAATTTCATTTATTTTATTTATTGTTTTATTTAATCGATAAGTCCAATATAAAGATATACGTATAGTAACAATATAATATAATGCGATATTATATTTTCTTATTAAATTTCGCGTATCTTCCTTTTCCAAAATCTTTTATCCTATGCCAATCACCTCATCTCATTCCACTGAATCCTACTTCCCATCCTATGTACATACTATTTTATTGTTTCCCTATGCTCTGTATTCGTAAATCTTTCTTGTTAGTCTCCAATCCTTCATCCTATGTATGTGGCTAACATTGTCTATTACCAATGATTGATTCTATTGGTTTTAAATTTAATTCTGCTATTACTGCCTCATTTCCTATTCTATCTCTTCGCTGCATCCCCTTTAATTCTTCCTATAAAATCATTTCGATAGCTTTGATTTTGCTTTTTTTATTTTTATGTCCAGAATTTACTGCTGTTAAATATAAATGATCTTACGACTTTCTGGTGTGTGTGTTTTTATTTTTTTGGTCTTATCTCTTTCTTTCCCAGAAACGTTATTTTTAGGGAGTTTCGCAGCCTTCCACTTTTTCAAAGTTTTGGTTTATTTCCTTGTCTATTTTCCTTGATTCTTCTATGGTCGTGCCTAAATAAATTTATAACCTGTTTCAGTATTTATCCTCGTATGACAACTCTATGGTTACCTTCTTTCTTGGAAAATATCATGGTGTTGATTGTTTTGATGTTTATTTATTTCCAAGTATATTTTTATTTTGTTTATGTTTTGTTTCTGTTGCAATTCAATTTATAATTTATTAAATATGTGCAGTCAATACCAGATTATTAACAATTTCATAGATTTTCAGTATGTTGATTATTCTAATAAAATAAAGTTTATAATAACAGAAAATTTAAATTAATGAATATGATCCGCATTAGCTGGAATAAGATAAGAGTAATGTTTTTTAGTTTCAAAATATGCATAATCTCGATCAATATTTACTTGTGTCAGGATTCTAAGATTTTGAGATTGATTTTGATCATTAATCTGATTGGTCTTATTAAAAACTTATTTATGAAGATACCTTATTGACTCATTATATAACACTGATTCAAATAACCATCCGGATGTATGTGAAAATTGTTTTGAAATTTATATTATTCTATTTATAATCTAAAACTGTTTTCATCATTTACGACGAGTGAATTTCGCATATCCGCTTTATTTTTGGAGACATAAGTAGTCTGAACTTAACAACAAATTCGGCAGAAGTTTATTTATCATACACATGGGGCGAAAACCCCCTTAACAAACATCACAAATCACTCAATTCAAATATAACATTGTGTATATTTTTACCTGGTTAGATACGCCAATAAAAAATCTACAAATTTTCTATAGCATTCTCTGGTTCAGCTGAATAACTTTTCGAAACAGAAAAACTACACTTTTTTAAGAAAAATCAGTTAAACTAAAAATTTCTATTTCTGATTTTATTGTTAAAAAATCTTAGTGGCGCTTGTCAAGTTTTATATTATTCTATTTTCTTTTGACAGTCTGCCACAATTTCATCTCAAAACTTTTGATACACGATAAGTCGTTTAACAAAGTACAGATCTTTAGTTATTAAAAATGAATCATTTGTTAAGGAGAGGTTAGGAAATATGGTTTACGCGCAAGAAAAATCCTATAGTAATTATTTACTAGCATCTCGTATTTATAAACCAAATTATCTAGATTTACAACGGATTCCTCAAACTGATTTTAAAAAGGTTAAAGAAAGATTTGAAGGGATGAAATGGAGTTATAAAGCCATATATCTGGACTTGAAATGTTGTGCTCGGTATCAACATCATGACTTTGTCTAAACTAAATTCTTCAGTGATGGATATCATCATCCTCATTATATAAAAACTAAGTCGAAATATAAAAATTCTAGATATCTACCAGCAATTGAAATTTCTTCAAAGATATAAGACCCTAAAGAATGTATTGTGTAATATAAATCCATAAATTTATTTAATTTTGACGTTAATTACGTAAATCTTGAATTCAATAAGGATTTTCTCGAGTCCATCACGACTAATATGTACTGTTTTATTCAATGAAAATGTCAATATTTTTTAAGATAAAATTAGTGTACGGTACCGGTTTAGTTCCATACGAGTCAAAATATCTATCAGATCCCCAGTACAAGATACCTCTGTAGTTGCAAACCATTTTTTCTTTTCAACGTAGTCTTTCTTTGCAATTTTAATACTTACAGAATTTTAACGAGTTTATTTCGTAAAAAAAGAAGGATGGTCACAAAATTAAGAGGAAATTAAATGTATACTACTTACGAGTCGAATAACAAGTCGATGTAAGTCTAATAAATCGATGACGAACGTAAAATTACAAGTCGAATAACATTAAAACTTCATATTCACATAATACGAATTGTAACCTAAGTAAAGAATACATTCTTTCTACTTCATACTTGAAATAGATATTCATTAACTCTGATGTTATTTATTTGGATTGCAACAAAAATACTAATCATGCTACAGAATTCCATTCTGATGGCATAATACAATTTTTTCAAAGTTTGTTTTTCTCCAAATAAATCTATTTTGGTTTGTGGGACCAACGAACCAGCAAGGTTCAAATAACTATTTCCTTAAGTTGATTGTTTTCATTCATTACATTTATTCACTGTCGTAACAAATTACGCCTTATCCGTTTTTGCTCGGTTGTGGTATATCAGTGAAAGTTAAGGTTATTGAACAATCCTCAGGTGAATCGGAAGAGTGCTTGAATTAGGATATTTTTTAATGAAATGTAGTGTATAGAGTATGTTAGAATCCGCTTTGTGCCATGTATAGTTTATTTCATAGCTATTTGATAAATAAAAAATCTCAAAACCTACCGTGGCTTGTTTTATGGCTAGGCTCAGGCAGACCGCTCCGTTTATCGGCAAGATAAGAGAGTTTTTTATTTGGCAGATAGCGATGAAATAAATAGTATAATATAAAGTATAGTGTATGTATGTAGTATATACTGTAGTGCATAGCGTTCTCTGCTGTGCAAGTTATATAAAAATACAAGGAATATTTAGGAATATTTAGGAAGACAAATATTCATTAGATTAAAATATATAAAAAACATAAATAAAGTAGAAATTAGTCAAGTTAGTTCTACAGAATACCAAGAAACACACTCACAAAATTCCTAGCTGTGTTGCTTTACCGATCTGATCTGGAGGGGAACATTTCCATAACATATTTGATATTATTTTGTTACTATTATATTGCTACTATTAGAACATCATATATTATTTATCTATTGTATTGTTATAGCTCTACATATGATACTTGTATTATGATAGTCATGAACCAAACCTTTTGAAATTATATATATATATATATATAGGTTATGTTACAAAATTAAATCTTGAGACTTAATCTCAATAAATATATAGTATTCTGTATTGTATAGATTTACTCTGAAGACACTTATTTCTTTACCAGTACTAATTACATATTTTTCAATAGTTACACATGAAATCAAGATAAATGTGTAAAAACAAAATAAGACTGAAACATCAGAGTCACAATGCTGGTAGTACACTCAAATTTCCCAAATTAAATCCTTAATATTTTGAAAATTTTTAGTGTTCTTATTGCCCTTAGGATTATTCAGGTTCTTATCATTTTTGAGATGCTCAAAGTTTTAAAGTTTCTTGAAATTAAAGGTTAAAGTGTTAAAGTTATAAACTATAAATTGTTTCAAATATTTGAACATCATACAAATTTTTTCACATAATACAAAATTTTCATAATATAAGTTACAAATCGTTATCATAGTTTCGTCTTTAAATACCTTTAAGAATCAGTAAAAATAAAAATATTTCCTTCATTACCAACCCAAAAACTGAACACAGACACTTCCCTACCACCAAGCTAAAAATATTTGCATTCTTTGACTGAAAAGTATATGCCGAAAAATGATCTGTGATACTGCAATCTTCTGTCCATATCGATATGACTATATGACATGACTATCTATATCGACAATGGATATTACATAATATTTTTTTTACAAAAAACTTATAGAACTCTTTTAAATAATTACATATTTTATTAAAATAAATAACAATTTTCGATGAAAACGTTTTATTATTTGATTTCAACGATTTATTACTTTCCCAAGATGTTTTAATAATTCTACGTGGTAAAATAGTTGACACTATATTTTCAAAATGAAGCTGAATAATTGAAATTGATCAAAACAATGTATATGGAAAATTATACAATCAAAAACTATTAAAGTAATTATACAAATTGTCTGCCATTAATTTTTTGACAATGCGCTATATATCAATTATAGCATTATTATACCATTTCAACGTTAATTAATCCGAATGATATGTTATAGATTTAAGGTAACCCCAAAAAGTAGTCCAATGGTGTTAGATCCAAAGATCTAGTTGACCACTCAATAGCTTTTCTGCTACCTATATACTTAGATCGAAGACGGTGTTTAAATAATCAGGCATAATTCGCGAATAATGTGGTAGCGCGGTTGCAATACCACAAGTGCAAGCATGATATACTATTGTAGCAACTCTAAATACTCTTAGCAGTTTACTTTCTCTGGACACTAGCTGTATCTATCATCCAATGATGAATATCAGATATCCAATGCCGTCAATTTTACCAAGCCACTGTACTAGTAAAACAAAAAGTAGCTTTCTTATTAAATTTCACGTAATTTATAGGTCCCACTTTTTCTATTTTTAAGTATTTCAGTATGTACGACTGATACATTGAAAACCTAACACAGTAAATAAGTAAATTTGTTATGTAGTTTAACAAAAACTAGTGATCCAGCATCGTAAATACAATACTAAATCTTAAAACATAGAAGAATTCTCAGACAAAGTAACTTCGAGTAACGTAAAAAAAAAACAACAAACAGGGCAATTTTTAAAGAAGCTGTTACCAATAGTGTCGAAACGAAAGAATGGTAATACGTGCTATTAAAAATTAAATTAAGAAATTTCCCAAACTATTGTTATATAATATATGTATGTACTATAAAATTTTATGCACCATACGTTAAAAAATATGCTGTCTTATTAAATGGTATCATCAAATATTTTGGGGCATTGCCAAAAATACTATCGGTCACGTCAGAACTCCAACAGTGATGATGTCAAAATATATATACGTATTCCAGAAAATGCACATTTAAAAATAAAATCAACCTATCTGGTCACTTTTACTTGTTTGTCCAATAACGATTTTATCCAACTTGTTCCAACTTCTACGTGCTTGCTATATGTAGGTACACCCAATTGTCTTCATACGTAAGTTATGAAAGAACATTGTGTACACATTTGAAATTATATATAATAACAATTGGAATTATATAGAATTCTGAATGTATTCATTCATACCTCTTACATTCCGACAATATCCTTAACCTTCATTTTAGTTCTGAATTCTTACTGTCCCGCAATATCTCCTCAATTATTCAATCAACGAGCAATTAAAACCAAACCGAAACTGTTATTTAATCTCAAGAAACCTTTTACATTAGCATGTGCTAATAGATTATTAATAATAAGAAGGAGACCTACTGCTAAACTTACCTTTTTTACACACAAATAAGAATTTAATCATCGCATTTTACTCCCACAATAAATCGTGCACATTTTCCATCTCTCGTTAAAATTTTAGTTTGTAAATGATAATTAAATTCTGTGCATCATCAGTATGTCAGAAGATTACACGGTGTCTAATAATATATCTAGGATATGCTCGTCCAAACCGCAAAATTTAATAACTTTCGCCGTGAGCCCCGTAGAGATCGTCTTTATTACTAATTTTAAATGCAAATTAAGAATGTTTGTGTAGGAATGTATGAATCGCGAGTATTAAAACTACAATCACGGCATACAAATTAGATTCAGAGGGGATGTCACTAATGCTTAATTGGGCGGTTAATATGCTAAGAAAATGTTGGTTTAACTCATTTGCATAAGGAAATGATCAGTCTAAATGTATTAGTCTAGTTTAAGATCGAAAATCATATCTAGTCTTTACACTAAATATTAAAATTTTTTTGTTTTATACTGTTATAAAAGTTATACTGTATATTATTGCATATTACTAAAAATTTCTCGGTGGGTCATCTGCACAAATCGGAATTAGCCATATGAGCAACACCAATAATAGTATTGGATGTAACTATATGTTTATCATCATAAGATCATCAGGGAAACATAACTTTAATTACTATAGTATGCCTCAAATCTATTAGCATACCATAAATAGAAAATAGTAAAAAAACTAGTAATTGTCTGGCGAATCATGCTACAACTGCAGCAGCTCATTTAGAGATACAAAACCTCTCTAATAGCTAAATATTAATCTTCTTCAAATTTATATTTTTATGAAAGCTCATGTACTGCTGAGTATTATTTCATCTGAATCATCTGTATAAATCGGTATTGTTATATTAACGTCATGAGCATAAGTAACGAGGCTTATGTGACATATCTCACTATTAGATGGCACAGATCGTACACCTCAAATCTAACCTAAGCAATAGAAAAGACGCATAAAAGCCAGAAATTGCTTGTGGAATCATACTATCAATAAGACACATTTTTCAGATGAGCTTCGACAATATCCTTCCCTAATTTGTGGATACCAAAAACATAGTAATCGAAAATGAGAAAATCAATGAAAAAATAATCAATGGCTTCTCGTGTCAAAAGGGAAAATGTATAACACAGAAAATACTCAAGGTACCTACAAATTCAATAAGCGGTTTTTGGATTGTCGATTATTATAGCTATGAAGGGAATAGTTCATAGACAAATCATAGCAGCCTAGTTAAATCCTACAAATGCAGTAGACAGTCTCTACTAGCCATACAACAATAGAAAAAGAATAGACCCAGTATGAGAGTACTGAGTACTGGTACTAACACTCAAAATAATAGTGCTTTTACCAAGTATGCTGTATTTGCATAAATATAGAACTATTTTATCCAATTTTGATTGATCGTAAATAAATATTGTTAGTTATTATTATTACTGACAGAAATATAATGGGCATTTAATGACATTCTAACCATTCCTTAGGTGTAATTATAATTTTAATATTTACAATATAATATATATAGAGTATGACTATGTAACTATAATTACGTAATATTCTAGTTAAATTTTGTGTTTTGAAATATTTTTACTTATTAATTATTTTAAGATATCTCATTATGTCGACTATTTTGAAACTTATTATTGAAGTAACTGGATTTTCCGAATTTTCTTTTAAAATTATTTTAGTTCCTATTAATATTGATATTCGTGGTAATTTTAGTACGTTCCTTAACTCTCTATATATGTATATAATTTGTATAGATATTAAATTTAATTTCTGCCTCAACGTTAATTTTTAATTAGGACGACAGACATCCGTTTAATTTATAAATAACTGCAGTACCACCAATTTGCAAATTTGTACGAAAACATTGTTTGATAAGACAAGAGAATATTTATTTCAGGAATATATATTCTATGATATACCATATTTACTAAAAGCTCATCGAGAATAAAGTATGATGATGATCTCTTACAGAAATACGTGTAGAAGTCAAGTGGAAGATGATATTGTTTTTAAAATAAAAGTATCTTAGTATAAAATGTAGGCTTTCGCGTAATGTAGGTTTTAAAGTATTTGATTCTTCCAGGTTATGCCGCAGTTGGTTAATTTATCGTGACTTTTCCCTGATCATGCAATCAGCTTCTTCAGAAGGTGGTCCAAAGACTGTCTTCATCTTCTGATACTCGTTTTGTACTTAGATTATGCTTCACTTTTTGATCAACAGTTATGATCGAGTGATTGCGTACTCAATGGCTGTGTTTTAGTGCCCACCATGTTCACTAATTGCTGTTGAGTGACTGCTTTACTCACTGACCACTTTAGGGTGACCATTTCGCTCACTGACACCCGCTCCGCTACAGGTGTTACTTTGTTTGTATCCGTTCTCTCTATTGAACTTATTTCTGTTTTTCATAATTTCAATGGATTCCCTGATAATTCTCGCGTAGTATCTTGAATTATTGTCTAGCACTTTAGAGTGATCTTAATCTATCCTATGGTTATCGTTGTTGAGGAGATGATCTGAAACTGTTGATTTGGCCATGTACCAAATTTCGGGTGAGGTTGATGTTTCTTGATTCTATAGTTGATACTCCTTCCTGTCTGACCAATGCAACTTTAGCAAGTGCATTGTAGCTGGTAAATGCCTTTATTCTAGACTCTGGGAACGGGGTCCTTGCTTGAGGGTAGCATCTCCAGGATATTCTTAACGTTTCTATATCAAACACCAATTTCCTTCTTTGATAGTGTCAACCAATCACTACATCATAACAATCGACCAACCAAGTGAAGTAAAACCTTGGTATATAACGGCGAGCAGAACACGACGACAATAGTCTTTCGAAATTTTCTGAAGAAGCTGACAACATGATCAGCGAAACATCAAGAGAAATTGATCAACTGCGGCAAGGCCCGGAAGAAACCAATACATTAAAAGTTTCCTGATTTACCGCATATATTACAAGGGATGATGCCCAAAATGTTCAGTTCAAGTGTTTTAATGTTAAATCGCGAAAAAGAAAGTTCATTTCGTAGAAGACGATTCGGAAATGTACATTTAACTAAATGTTCATGATAATCATGCTGATACCAAATTGTCCTAGAAAACAACGTACAGCCATACAACCAACCATTTTGAAATGAACTAACATAATACGATCCAAATCATCAAGTTTATTTCTGATATGTAATAATGAAAGGAAAACTATAATCGGTTAATGAACAGTCCTCATTCAGTTCTTGAGACATATACACTACATCCTCAAGAGGTTTGGGCAATCATTATCGCCAATCACATTATTATTCGATGTTTATAACCAACAAATATTTTATTCCATAATTTATTGTCACCAGATGTATTAATATTTCCGTTTCATTCAATTTTATAACTGACAGAAACTAAATTTTCATTTCACAGGATACTTGTTTTTGAATATATAAAAATTTACGTAAAATTTGCGTGATAAATTTCAGGCCGCGTTATATATTTAAGGCACATTTTCTAGACATTAATTTAAATTAATTTTGTGAATATCTTATCCAGAATGTTAAGAATGTTTGCCCATTTGCGCCTCCTGAAAATCCAGGGGATCCATGTAATTTGTTAGAAAAATGGAGCCGTCTCATAAAACTCAGCAGTAAATCACGGTTCCACAGCTGACATCCCATACTTTATTATAAGATATAATACCTTGTTCGCGGAATTTTTCTGGAAAAAAATCAATCAACACGAGGAGATACGGTGTACATTTCGACTTCGGTGACGGTTGCTGAAATCGATTTCGTGGCGTGCTGCACGGCTTTGCTGTCTTACAGATCACGACAACCTGAAATGCGGTAAAACTAGAGCTTACTGAATCAGAGCCATAGCACGTCCTGTGAACAACACATTGTAAGTTGATGGTGAACGGGTATGGGTATTAAAACGATTTCAAAATCGCATCATTTGTGGAGGTAATCTAATAAGGAAAGCAAAACAATTAAATCGACACTCTTAATGAGATAAAACAAACTAAACCATATTTAATATTCGTATTCAAGCGATTTTAAGGAAGTACTGAGCTTTTGGTTATAGTTCTGTGTTTCACGGACATCAGTAATGGTCTTTGGTACCACGTACTAAATCTAAAAAAATTAAAATTAAAAAATTGAACGGTGGAAGACATTACTCTGTGGTAATTAATCATCACTATATAGTAAAATGCATAAATTACTTTGTTTTTACCACTGTAACAAATACGTTACTGCAGTATCGGCACTTGCCGTTTTCAAACTATTCACAAAAAATTAAAATTACAAAGGGCCTAATAGTATTTATAACAAAATGTGGTAAGATGGGAGGCTATACAGTAGGAACAATATGGCAGGTCGTGAATTTTTGAATAACTTTACAGGTAATAAAATAAAATCATATACGTTATAAGCTTGCGGCATATAATTCGATGATTTATAGAGCACTATCTATCCCTTTATCAGAAGAAGAATTAAGAACCGAATTAAACAATCATAAATATAGGTTACAATAACGGATACTCAGTAAAAACCATCTAACAACTAATATCGAAAAAACTATTAAAATATACTTATTACAGTATTTACCCCTATACAAGAGAAATTGATAAAAAATACGTTTCACTGACTTGAGGGTTTCAAAAAATATTACAAACATATTATCTAAATATAATTTTGATGTTAGTTTCAAGTCACAGTTTAAACTTTCGCATTTATAATATAATGCTAAAAATAAGACTACAGATATGAAAAATCAGGAGCTTATAAGCTAACATGTCCAGAGTGTAATGTCTTCTATATCGGTCAAACTGGTCGTTCTTTTGAAATTAGGTTTAATGAACATTTTCGATCCTTCAAACTTAAAAAACTGACTAAACATTTGCTAATCATTTTCTAAATTCAGGGCATACTTTTCCAAATTTAGATAACATATTACATACACAAGAAAAAGGATATGCATTAAATTTGTTATAATCTCTTGAAATTCATAAATCATGTAGTAACTCCGTTAACTATCTTTTTAATGACCCGGTTAATCTCTTTCAAACTACATTACTTGTTGTGTTTAAATCTTCCCTAAAAGGGAAATCTAAATCTAAAGTCCCATTTGTTTGTAACCTAATTATAGGGTTTCCATTTCATTAATAACCCCTTGGAACAATTCTTAAACGGAAAAGTCCCTGCTATTTGATTTTGTTACCTGTAATATTATTAAAAAATTCCCGACCTGCTATATTGCCCTCCATATTACCACATTTTGTTATACATACTATTAGACCCTTTGTAATTTTCATTCTTTCTGACTCGTTTGAAAATGGTACGATAAATATTGAAACTGAAGTAATGTCTTTGTTACAATAAACAGTCGTAAAAAACAAAGTAATTTATGTATTTTACTATATCGTAATGATTAAGCACCATAAAGTGAAAGCTTCCACCATCCAATTTTTCAATTTCGCAAATAACCTCATCAAGGCCATTACGCCTGCCAATGAATATTGGTGTGTAATTTTCATTGTTTGTGACTAGTTTGAAAATGACACGCTAGGTGCCGAAACTGCAGTATGTGTTTGTTACAGTAAACAGTGGTAAAAAAACACAATAATTTATGTATTTTACTATATGTATGAATTTTAAAATTGCCTCTCTTAATCATCTAGGAACAACTAGGAAAGTGTCGCTAACTGAAGTATTTATAATATTGATGGCGATACATTTTTTATTATTACGAAGTTTTCATGTTTCCAAGTTTTCATTCATTATATTTTTTCTTTGTTAATGAAAATATTATTTCGTTAACAGTAAATATTGTATAATAACAGATTTACCTGTTATTGATATCAGTATGGTATGTAGCTTCACAAATTATAACAGAATTATTTTAAAAGGATGGCATTAGCCAAGATACACATTTCTAATTTCATTTCAAGCTTAAACAAGACTTTTGATACCTACCTCAATAAATTATATATCTAGAGTTATTACATTTACAGATTTATATTTTCTGAGATATTATTAATTGTTTTAATTATTCAAGTAGTGATATAAGAAATTAAAAATTCCAAGATTCTAGAGCAAAATCTAATACCATATCTCCCTACTTGGAATCGTATGCATTTGGAATGTCCCCTAAGTTATTTATCTGTTGTTTACACCCAATACTCCTCATTATAACTAACTAAATGCCGTAGCTTTGAAAAACTTTTAAAATCATAAAATGTTGTGAATTATGAACCTGCATGATGTTTTATAATAGACCAAACTTAATTGCAATATATAACTGTCCTATTGGTTTGTTGTATATTATTGTATTTTAGGTGTACCCTATGAGACATAAGAGCGAATCATATTAAATTAAGTCATTGTTAATTGATATTTTATGATATTAGATATGTTGAAATACACACAGAAAACACACTGAATAAGAGTAGTTGGAGATATTTTCTTCAAAAATTATATTTTAAAAATATATGCTTTTTTATTTATTTATTTTAGTAGTAGTATTTTCATATAATTACTTCATTTATTCATTTCGTTTATTCATTTCATTTATTCATTCCATATATTCATTTCATTTATTCGTTTCATGTATAATCATTGCATTTATTCATTCCATTTATTCATTTTATTTATTCGTTTCATTAATTCATTTCATTAATTCATTTCGTTTATTCTTTTCCTTTATTAATTTTATTTATTCATTTCAATATTTTTTTCATTTATTCACTTTAGTGGTAATTGTGAAAATGACTTGTTTTAAAATTAAGCATAACAATCAACAACATACAACAATAAATAAATAGATAAGATTATATAAAAACTACACTAACACTAAGTTTGTAAGTGAATTCGCACTTTTCTCTGGATTTTACTGGCAGTAAATTTAAAATCACATTTTTTTGTAGCTACTGCTAACTTGCGCACCACACATTCACATTTTGGATGTTCTCTATCTGAGAGTTTTTGAGTGTGATAGTCCATCATCCATTGAGGATTCTCGGTACGATTTCATGTTTTTAACTGACAGCAATAAAAAACCCTGATTGGTCGCTAAAGCTACTGTCTGTCAGCCATTGGTGTACAATCTGAATATTAGATTTGGTTGATTTTTTCAGTAATCACTGCCACTATATTTAATATTTTGAAATTGCAAAATTGTTTTACTCCATTTTCTATTATCTAACCTATACTCACGTTAATGTAATTATTACAATGGAGTATGCAAAAGATGTGCCCTTTTACATCCCATTAAAAAGAGAAGGGGTTACTATTAAAGAAATATATCTATGACGTCATAACTTAATACATAAAATACCCTGTATGTATTATATTTTAAAAATGGCGCAACTGAATGTAAAATTTGATGGATCCGAGAGTTTTTCCCAAATGTTATTCTTTGAATTTTAAACGAATTTATTCATTACTTTAAAAATGCACTGTATACAGTATTGGACATAATGGCTGGAACTTTTACAATTTTAAAATAATTAATTAATTATGTAACATATGCATTACTTATATGTATTAATATTTGGCTAAGGCGTTTTGGGTAAAAATAAGTACACTTATAATTTGGTTCAAAGTATATTACATTTTTGAGACAAGAAAATAAAAAATAAGTTGGCCAAAATGGTTGGAACAAAAATGATTTTTCTAACAACTGATCACGTAATTATTTTTTTTAATATCTGGTGTGATATCCTTTTGCCCTAATCATATCTGCACACCTCTTCGGTATAGATTCGATTAAATGTTCAGTAACATTTCTGTCAATGCTATTCCAGGCTTCTGTCAGTTTTTCAAAAAGTTCAGTTGCATTTTTTACATTTTCCCGCTGGATTCTTGTATTAACCAACTTCCATAGATTTTCTATGAGGTTTAAATTGGGACATTGTGACGGTCACTTCAGAATATTTATTTTTTCGCATTATAAACACTCTTTTACAAGCTTCGACGCTTGCTTTGAGTCTATGCAGGAAAATAAAATTTATCAACATGGTTGAAAATGTATAGGGTTCCAGTACATCTCTAAAAATGTCTCTGTACATAAAACGATCCATCTTTCCATGTATACGATGTAATGGACCCATACCATACCACGAAAAACACCCCCACACCATAATAGATCCTCCGCCATATTTTACCGTTGGGCAAATATACTTTTTATTTAATTGCTGACCCTTAGGACGCCATACATGTTTGATTCCATCACTGCCAAACAAATTAAATTTAGACTCATCACTAAATATGACTTTTTTTCAATCCCTAGTATCCAATTGATGTGATCCATTGCAAATGCCAAGTCGTGCTTTAACGTTCTTTTTACTTATTAATGGTTTTTTTTAAGTCTATGGCTCAGAAAGCCTTGTTCAGATAACCTACGCCTTATTGTTCTGTCGCATATGTCGGATGGTGTAGTTTCGTCAAGTTTTCGCACAATTTTCACTGAAGACAGAAATGGATCATTTTGGGATAAATGAATAATTTCTTTATCCAGGCGCGCAGTTGTCTTTCTAGGCCTCCCTGGACTTTTACTTGGAAGCACATTACCACATACCTTAAATTTTCTTATAATTCGAGACACTGTTTTTTCGTACATTAAGTCTTCTTGATATTTCACTTTGCCGAATCCCTTCTTTATAATAATTAATAATTCTATTGTGAAGATTTACAGAAAGTGCTTTTCGTTTGGCCATTATAGAAAATATTGGTATGCTTTACTGTTCAACTTCTAAACACTCTTTGACTCTCTGTAAGTGAATACCACGAAATATTTTGATAACATATAAAAAGGTCGAACCTTTTTGTCCAAAAACAAAATAAAAATATATTTTTGTTTTCTTTTGTTATCTTCAAATACCAGCAAAAATTTTATAAACTGTAGGAAATATTCTAATAATCCGAGAGCAACTGTACATTTGCCGAATATTTATTTAATACATTTTGTTGGTGCAAATTTATTTTGTTCCAACTATTATGTCCAATACTGTATATATATATATATATATATATATATATATATATATATATATATATATATATATATATATATATATATGTATATATATATATATATATATATATATATATATATATATATATATGTATATATATATATATATGTATATATATATATATATATATATATATATATATATATATATATATTTTAAATTTTCACTTTCAAAAATGACTTTTTAAAAAATAACTATAAGTTTTAAAATTGACTGTTTATTAGACTGTTTTATAAATATGTTTTTATGACTTGAGTTTATTCTGAACTGTCGTAATTTTGTATGAACATAATATTTATAAGCTTTGGATTGCCACGTAAGCATCAGCAGAATTCAAAGTGGCGTGATGCTTGCGTGTTCACAATAATATTGCAAGGAAGTTGTTATCACTTTTGATAAATGAAATACAATATTGTAATATGATATGCCTGAGACTAGCTGCTGTGAATATTTGCATATAACAACTCGCTTTTTTCAAAAAAAGTTGATGTTACACTTCAACTTTTAGGATAATTCTTCAGGGGTGTCTTCATTAGTCTGGTGGATGTTGGGCCTTCTTCTTAGCAGGGTGTTAATTCTTTTTAGTGCTTCCCTGTGTATGGACTCTGGACGTTCCTTGTCAATTTTGAACCTATTTCTACATTTGAGGGCTACGTAGAGTAGGATCAGGCTGATTAATAGAGCTATGGTTATATAAGTGAACCATGAAATATTTCTAGTCACGAAGGGTTCGTTTATTATTTTATCTAAGTCCCTGGAATATTGTTCTAGCTTATGGTTGGAGACTTCTAAGTTTTCGATATTTAGATTGTCGAATTGTAAAGGTTTCAAATTGGGCATTTCAAAATTTTCTGGTATCATACTGCAGCAATCGTAGGGAATTATCACTGGATGTGGATTACTTGTTACGTTAAGCAGCTTGCGGTTTTCGGCCTGTATTTTTGTAATGCCGACGAAGGCGTTACATTCTGATTGAAGTTTTAAAACAGAATTTTCGTTAATGATTGTAGTTTCTGTATTCGAATTTGCACATTTTATTTTAACGTGAGTGGGACTTGAAACTATAACCAGCCATGTATTGGCTTCGAGTTTTTGTACCTTATAGCCTTGTCCGTATACTAAAATGCTATGACAGTTCTTCGGCATTTCTACAAGATTTTTGAATAGTTGAGCTTCACATGCTGCACTATTATCTATCGGATATGCATAGAGGTTGGAACAGAGCTTCTTAAGAGGACTTAGTTGTTTGCATCCTGTTAGGTCCTTGATGGGTACGTACATCAAAGAATCATCATTTTTCGCGATATATTTTTGAGAAAGTGACAGTATGTGATGCAATCCAGTTCTATTATCTAGGACGGGAATTGGGTACAAATGGTATAAGGTGTAAAGTTGTTGTTCTACCAGTGGAATCTTTAGAACGAAAACAAGATCTGATTTTGTCTGGAATGCTTCTAATTCTATTATTTCTAAATAGTTAGCAATTTCTGAATGTTTTACTGATAGGGGTAAGTTATTCTTGATTAAGTTCTGAGATATTTCCTGAAGGGATGCAGTTAAACTATCTGGTGTAATGATTGATGAATGAATAATTTTTAAACGTGCAAATGTAATAGAATTTAGAATATCATTAATGTTATCTTGAAGGTACATATAACTTTCTAGTAGGTTTTCACAGATTTCAAATAAAAACATTTTGGCTTCGACTAGGGCAAGTTGGTGAATCGCTCTCTTAATTTTGTTTATGTCGTCATTGAAAGTTTTTTCGTCAATTTGAAGTTTTTGAATTGTTTCATTAAATGTTTTTATAACTGACATAGTAACAGAAATTTGGTTTTTTAGTAGGTTTTCCACTTGACGTTGGTCCTGGTTTAATTTATTAATACTCTCTGTGTAGAATTTACCGTCAGAGGCGTCGAGGTTGCCAGTAATTGATTTAAATATGCTACCTAGTCCGTCTATTATTCCGCGCTTATAGCGTTTTGTTTCTACTAGGATTTCTTGGAGTTTTTCTTTAATTGAATTCGAAATTTGTATCAATAGCGTGACATGTGTTTTAACTTCAGAGTGAAATTTCTGCATGCTATGGTAATTGTTATCAAGCATGTTTGTTATCGCCCTTAAAATATTATTATTACTGTTGAACGCATTTTCAATACTTGATAAATTTTTGTGTACCAATAGTGTCCACTTGTCATTGGAGACTATTAGTTTTGATTCGTCATGATAGTAGACTCCTATCGTATTTTTTACTGGTGTTATTTGAGATTGGGAATATGCTGTTCCGATCAGCATAGCAAACCTGTAAAATGATTAATTTTCAGTATTTCGCAATTTATCTTTAATTTGGGATTCTTTTAAATACACTTTGTCTCCAACTTTATATTTAGGAAGATTTTCGGAGACGTGTTGATCAAAACGAACTTTTGCTTTTTGTTTCTGCGATTCGGTTTTGGCTCGTGCTACCTTATAATAGTGAGATATACGATTGTTCAAATCTCTGACATACTTAGTGATTAATTCTTTTGGATTATATAGGGTTTCGGGTGGTCTACTAGAGGTATGACCAAAAACAAGTTCATACGGCGTGAATCCGTGTGTTTTGTTGGTTGAATTATTATAACAAATTATCGTGTATGACAATATATTGAAAGGGTGTTCGTTGGGGTTTTCGATCATGTGGGCTCTAATCATTTCTAAAAGTGTCGAATGGAATCTTTCGAGGGATCCATTTGACTGGGGGTGTCCTACGCTAGAATAGGTGAGCTTTATATTGTAGAGAGTGCATAAATCTTTAAGAAGAGCGTTGTCGAACTCTCTTCCATAATCACAATGGATCCTTAGGGGAGTTCCATAATGTTGGAAATAAAGCAATAAGGTGTTTACTACTGCTTTCGCACTTTTATCATTAATTGGGTAAGCTTGACTAAATTTTGTAAGCTCGTCTCTAATTGTAAGGGCATAGTTTCTGGTAGGCACTTCTAAGATATCGACATTTATTCGCTCGAAAGGAGTTCTAGGAGTTTCTGTAATGACTAGTGGCGAGTCTAAATTTTTACGACATACTTTAACTTTTTGACATACTTGACAATTTTTGATAAGAGTTTCAACATCTTTGGTTAAGCCTTTCCAATGATATTTTTGTCTAATGCGGCGGATAGTTTCGTTTATGCCGCGATGAATATTAGCTTTACCGGAGTGATATTGATTCAAGATGATAGGAATTTCATCTGGTTCAGGTGTCTTTGTAATATCTTGACACACTATTATTTTTACGTCCTTTTCCGCTAAAACAAATGACAAGATTTCGAGAATTGGTAATTCTACAATATTTTCAACATAATATGTTTCGGATGATTTAAATATGTCTTGACATTTATATATTGACGCAAAAAGATATTCTATTACAGTATCAGAATTATTCGGAAGAGGAACAATGAGGTATTTCCTATTTCGAACTGATCTACTTGATAAAACATTTATTTTTAATTTTTGAAAATCTGCGTTCTCTTCGAAAAGGTCTTCTAGAATTTGATTATGGGTTTCTCTTATATTGTCTTGCTGGAAGACTGTTAAAATATTTTTGTTGCTTCTATTCAGCAATTGATTATTAGAATATTCGATTTTAGAGTAATCTATAAGAGATTTCGTTTTGTATAATTCAACGAAAGTTCCAAATTCTTGATAAATGTTATTAGTTTCGTCATCGTTAAGTTGTTCGTCATTTTGTGAGTCGATTTCGTCATCGTCAGTTGTTTGGGTTGGATATATGGGAATCGGTGATAAGTTTGCTTGGGGTTGAAATTTTGAAATTTCTTTAAAATAATTAATTTTTATCCTGGATAAGGCGTCGGCGTTCTTATTAACCTTGCCTGGTTTATACTCGATTGTATAGTCGTATTCCTCGAGCTTGAGGCGCCATCGAGCTAAACGACTTCCTGGGTCTTTTATCGAAAAGAGCCAAGTGAGTGGTCTATGGTCAGTTATGAGTTTAAATTTCCTGCCGAAGATGTATGGGCGAAAATGTTTAACTGCCCAGACAATAGCGAGAAGTTCTCTCTCTATCGTAGAATACTTCGTCTCGGCTTTGCAAAGGGTCCTAGAAGCAAATGCTATAGGTAGGTCTTTACCTATAGGACCTTGGGAAAGTACTGCGCCGATCGCAAAAGCGCTTGCGTCTGTGGTAAGTACGAAGCATTCTTCAAAGTTTGGGTATGCAAGAACAGGAGTTGTGGTTAGAGCTTGTTTCAAAGTTTCGAAAGACGTTTGACATTCGGAATCAAAGATGAAGGGAGTATCTTTTTGTAACAGTTTAGTTAATGGTTTTGATATCTTGGCAAAATTATGAATAAATCTGCGGTAATAACCTGCAAGGCCTAGAAAAGATTTTATGTCTTTTTGGTTGGCGGGTTGAGGAAATTTTCTGATACATTCTATCTTAGACGGATTTGGCTTTACACCTTCTTTTGTGACTAAATGACCAAGATAAGCTACTTCCTTACGTAGGAATTCACATTTATCTGGTTGGATTTTCAGATTTGCCTTTTGTAACCTTTTGAAGACTTCTGTGAGCCTGGAAGTATGCTCATGAATAGTAGGAGAGTAGATGATGATGTCGTCCATATAGACGAGACACCTCTCATTTTGTATACCTAAAATAATGTTATCCATCACTCTTTGAAACGTTGATGGGGCATTCTTAAGACCAAAGGGAAGTCTTACAAATTCAAAATGACCGTTTTCGACAGTAAAAGCGGTTTTTTGAATATCTCTTGGGTCGATTTCAATCTGGTGAAAACCAGAGGCCAGATCAAGGGTTGTAAAGTATTGGCATTTGCCAAGTTGATCAAGAAGGTCGGAAATATTGGGAAGTGGTTATTTGTCTCCTACAGTCAGCTCGTTGAGCTTTCTGTAGTCTACTACAACTCTCCATTTCTGCTTGCCTGAAGCGTCAAGCTTTTTGGGGACTACCCAGATAAGAGAAGACCATGGTGAATTAGATGGTCGGATGATATTTTCATCTAACATTTTGGATATTTGACGTTTTACTTCCTCCTTATGGATTTGAGGATAACGGTAGGACTTAGTAAACACGGGTTTCGACTCGTTTGTGTCAATGGAGTGTTTTATTTCGTTAGTAAAAGTCAATTGATCCCCTTCAAGGTAGAAAATGTCAGCAAAATCTAGACAGAGTTGTGTTATTAGGTCTTTTTCTTCTTCGTTGAGATGGTCTAGGCGAAGTTGTCGTTTTATTTCGTCATGTCTGTTAAGTTGGGTCTCATAGACACATTCGTTCATATTATTTAGTGAATAATGTTGGAGTGGCTCTAATTTTATTTCGCTAAAATCGATTGTTTTTGGTATTGCATTCGCATTTAACACGGAAGCAAGAAATTCACCTTTATGGTTTATTTTGACTACCGCGTTGGGAATATGTACCTTTTCTATCTCTGATGCTAACAGTATAGCATCTGTGTTACTAAGATTACATTTAAATTTAAATATTTGTTCAGTCCGGGGTTCTATGGAAATTTTATTATTTATTGGATTGTTTGCTGAATTTTGGTACGTTTGCGGTGTGATATTTTCTGTGGCTTTATGTAAAGGAATAGTCTTGAAGTTTGTTATAAGTTGTTGATTTTTTAGATCTACTATACAGTTATAGTGTTCTAGGAAATCTGAGCCAAGTAGACCATCAAATTCGATATCAAGATTACAAATATAAACTTTATGAGGATCAGTTGCTGAGAAAGGTACTAAGGTGGATTCGTTAATGTAAATTTTTTGATTTGTAATGCCTTGGATGGTTACATTTTCGGGATATCTATACCGGAAGTTTTTACATGTTTCTGGTTTAAAAATCGAAATTCCTGCACCTGTATCAATTAGTAGTTTAAAAGTATTACTAGAGTCGTTAATGTAAAACAGATTTTTTGAATTTAATGACAAAGCTGGACTTACAGAAAGTTCTGTTCCGGAAAGTTTAAATTGGGGTTGAAATTTTCCAAATTCATTGCGTGAATTTGGGCTTGTAGTTCCGCAATACTGTGATCTTGGGTTTCGATATTCGGTGGGTCCGGTTGAAGGGGTTGGCCTAATTGAAAATTTCGGTTTGGATATTGTTCGTTTGCGTTGTCTTGAGTGGGATTTTCATATGGGTTATTATCAGTATAATAACTCTGGTTTGTCGCTTCGTCATAACTATTAGCAGTATAATAGTTTTCGTTCTGGTTTTGGTATTGGTAATTCTCATTATACGGGTCTTGGTTATTATCGTTATACGAGCTATTAACAGTATAATAGTTCTGAGAACTATTAGCGGTATAATAGTTCTGAGGAGTTTCCTGCTGGGGTTGGTCCTCTTTATTTAAATGTAATGTTCGTCTACTAGTTGAAGGTTGGTAATTTGGATTTGGTTGAATTGTAGGAGGTCTATTACCACCAAAATTCGGATTTGGCATGATAACCGGGGGTCTTTGTTGAGGTGTTTGACTATGTTGTATATTTGGGTAAGTTCTTTGGAACTGTTGTTGATGTGGGGGTTGATATGAGGGCCTAGAACAATTTGTCTGTGATGAATTACCAAAATTATGCGGTCTTTGGCGACATTCTATATTAGTGTGACCTATTCGCTTACAAATAGAGCACTGTTTAACTGGTGTATTCGGTCTGCGTTGCATATTTGTATTTCGGTTAAAATTACTTTTTTGGTTTTCGAAATAATTAAGTTGAAGTTCGCGTTTGGTTCTAGAAATGGCTGTTAACATATCAGGTGGGTTGCTAGCTCTGACAGAATGTCCTATTTTAGGTTCTAATCCTGTAAGTAATGTATTTAAAATCATAGCGCCTGTGAGCTGAGTTTGGGCTTCTTTTTGTTCGTTTGTCGATCTTTGTTTATTAATGGAGGCGTTCATTTTTGCCTCATGCGTTTGTAAGCGAGAGATAAAAGTAAGAGGTGATTCACTCGACAGCTGCCTCATCCTTTGTAAATCTTGGATGGGAGCAGTGAGATCGCGCGAATCGCCAAAATGGCTTTCTAGAAGCTGTTTGATTTCAACTAAAGTTTCGGGATTTCTAGAATTTATTAATTCTGCGGCACGACCCTTTAGTTTGTTTTTTACGTGTAGCGTTACAAGTACCTTTTGATTTCCTACTGCCATATTATATGCAACATTAATAGCATTTAAAAATGAATTTAAAAAGATTTGGTTTCCGTCGAATTCGGGTATTATCAAAAATATTTCGTTTAATTTATAAGGTTCTACACTTTGTGTTTGTTGTTCCGGTGGAGGTACCATCCTGGATCTTAATCTCATAAAATTTTCGATTTATTTATGAAACTAATGTGAGCTTAATATGATACGAAATAAAAATATTAAAAGGGAAATAGAACTGAATTTGTAATATAACTGTTACTGTTTCGCAAATATTTAAATGCAATAAAAAGCGAGATGATTCTTAAATGACTTACGTTAGTGTTATCCACATTCCTCGAGGCGACCGGAGAATCCTACTTCGTGAACGTTGTTACACCGGGTTAGCGCTGGCTTGTTCCCAATGCCGAAGAGACCTGACGGACGGTTGGAATAGTGGCTGCTGTTGTTTTCTTGTAAATTTTCGTAGCTTCTTTTCTTCTTTTAAAGGTTTTGGAAAACCACCGCGCCCAGTTAGTTTCCATGTTCTGAACGCGTGCAGAATCCTACCGACTGCGCCAATTTTTAGATTTTCACTTTCAAAAATGACTTTTTAAAAAATAACTATAAGTTTTAAAATTGACTGTTTATTAGACTGTTTTATAAATATGTTTTTATGACTTGAGTTTATTCTGAACTGTCGTAATTTTGTATGAACATAATATTTATAAGCTTTGGATTGCCACGTAAGCATCAGCAGAATTCAAAGTGGCGTGATGCTTGCGTGTTCACAATAATATTGCAAGGAAGTTGTTATCACTTTTGATAAATGAAATACAATATTGTAATATGATATGCCTGAGACTAGCTGCTGTGAATATTTGCATATAACATATATATATATATATATATATATATATATATATATATATATATATATATATATATATATATATATATATATATATATATATATATATATAATCGTATTGGGTTACATTAAGCTGATATGCTCAATTATAACCGCAATTAATAATTGTTAGTATTAAATATGAACTTGAAATAAATGACATGTGAAACTATTAGGAGTATTAATTTTTTGAATATATGAATTTTCACTCATTGCACTGGAAGCCTGTGGCAAATAAGTTTAGAAATAGCTTGTGTCTATACCTAACAACATTAACAGCGATATTATGAACAGAAATAAGCACTAAACTGCTCCAGCCACGCAATATGGTTAGGAAGCACGTTATCGCCATTCGGTAATAGTAAAAACACACAATCGCTGTTGAACCAAAACGAAACTATAACAAAAACGAAATATTATTTTCTGCCGTACAATATATCTGGGAGGAGCTTAAAGTTTATCCTAAATATACTTTACGTGTTGTAGCAAGTCATTAATTACCTCTATCAAAAGGGTAGAACAGTGCTATTTACAATTAGTTTAGACAGTGTTTACAATATAAGAACGAGTACTCATATAAAATTCAGTGAAGTCAAAATTAATAGAAAAGCACAAAAACTTTATTGTTATACTAAAACTATGAAAAATAAATTCATAATACCAAAGTATAGTTTATTTCATTGCTATTTTCCAAATAAAAAATCCCAAGCCGCTCTCACTACATACCATGGCTTGTTTTTATGGCTAGCCTCAGGTAGACTGTTCCGTTTATCGGCAAAATAAGAGAGTTTTTTAGTTGGCAAATAGTGATGAAATGAATAGTACCCACCCCTTCGAGACGATTTATTGTGATCAGTAAATCCGGGGTCAAGTAAAATTAAAAGCTCATTCATTTATTTTATTATACAAATCCTAAATTGTTTAATACTAAACAATTTGGAGTATTTATATTAATAAATGAAATTCAATGATTATATTATACAACCTCTTTTAATAATATAGAATCTAGTCCCCGTTTCTTGAATAAATAACAATTATTCATTACCAGAACTTAATTATTCGGTTACAGAACAATTTTTGAATTACTATTATGGTTTTCGTTTTATTAAATTGCGTTACTATGTACTGTGTATTGTGACTAGTTAATTTTTCTAATTTAGAGATGATAATAAGTTATTATAAACTATAAAAGCAAAGTTTTCAGATGGTAAGTTTTACAAGATGTCGTAAGGAAGCTTATACTCCAACCATCTGTAAGTCCTTAAACATTAAAGATTAAACAAATTAAGCCACAACAGCTATTCCCCTGGCTATATGCCGCGACGGGCGCTGAATTACGTGGCGAAATATGCCGTATTTTGTTCTGACATAGATATGAAATACTGTGATTTGGATTGCTCGAAAACCATAAGAAAGATGTAAAGCGTCCTCTATCTCAGGGTGCCACTAACTGTAGACCGGTTTCGACCTTATCTTAGGTCTCGTCAGTACAGTGTAAGCGAGTATGCCTTTGATAAATGAGGCTTCACATCTTGTAGATACCGTTACGTTCTACAGTAGCAAATTGTAAAACGTAATCAAGCGCCATCTCTTGGTAGTTTCGGACACAATCCAAATTGAAATAAAACGTAAGTCATATACAATGACAGGAATCATCTATAAACGCAAAGTTTTCAGATGGTAAGTTTTACAAGATGTCATAAGGAAGCTTATACTCCAACCATCTGTAAGTCCGTAAGCATTAAGGATTAAACAAATTAAGCCACAACAGCTATTCCCCTGGCTATATGCCGCGACGGGCGCTGAATTATATGGCCAGGCATATAGCCAGGGGAATAGCTGTTGAGGCTTAATTTGTTTAAACCATAATGTTTAAGGGCTTACAGATGATTTTAGTATAAGCCTCCTTACGACATTTTGTAGTTATTATAAACTTTAATTAATGTTATATTTAGGGAATTTGATACGTATTTATATAATTTAAAATCAACTATCATAAAATTATGTGAGAAGTAAATTACAGAATGGAAAATATGTAATATACTGATATGTATGTCACATATAACTTAAACTACTAAAGAAATGTTTAAACCGCAAACATTACTATCACAATAAAAGCTGTATACATTAAAATAAAGCACAAAGATTACTTCAACTAAACAGTTAGGCAGTTTCGTGATTGACACTATTCTTTTCTCTTTATAAGTTGCTGAAGTAGGTTGGCACTTTTGGTGTGAAGGTAACACTGACTTAGTTTTCCACAAAACACCAAAACTCTATACACTACACTTGACGCGCGTTTCGCCAAAAAAGTTGGTAACATCTGGAGATGATGAGAACTCAATTCTAGTCTTTCAAAATCAGTTTCAATCATCTCCAGATGATGCCAACATTGTTGGCGAAACGCGCGTTGAGTTTAGTGTATAGTGTGTTTGGCGTCTTGTGGAAAACTAATTCAGTGTTATCTTTATACGAATTTGAACTAAATGTGAATATTTTTTTTAGAAAACATTCATGGCAAGCCAAACTATATGTTTAATAATAAAAATATTGATGTCAAATTATATTTCAGTAATAAAACTTTTGTTACCATTCCTCTATTACGATGTTACATGTTACGCATTTATAAATATGTATAATTAATCATTAGAACACAAAATGAACACATAAAATCTAATTATCTCTTGGGATTTACACTGATTTTATTGGATATACATAAAATTGATCAGTAATCCGACGAGTCTTCCATGTGCCTTCACAGCATTATTTATAAATGAAATTCAGTCGGCATATAAAGACGACGAGGGTTGAAAATTCATGTTTATATTTAACGGTACCTTTAATTCCCATTTCCTCAAAGTTTTGTGATGTGTAGGCTCCATAATCGATAGTTGTATCTTGGAAATGTAAAGCATGGACAAACAATGTTAAATAATTACAATATTTTATAAACTATAGGTTACAAAGAACATGCAAAGTAATTTTAGAATTTTCGATTTTTTCGATTGAAAAAAATATGAATGAACGTGGAATTTATAATACTTGATCAAAATCTCCAATAAATGGTAAATAACGCGTCGCACAATTTTGGTAATTCAATGATATTACAATAAGAGGAAGTGAAAATACATCATTTTATTATATTACCAAATAGCTTAGTTTAAAAAAAATATTAAGATTAGGGATATAAATACTATTAAAATGATGGCAAACAGTAGACATTTTTTACGCAGCGTAAAAATTTCACATTTGAGCCCGTTTAAAATTCGTGGTATAATTACATTCACAAAATATTATTTTATTGGAAAATTTTATTAACAATATTTATTATTCACAATAATATAACGCTAAAACGTTAGCTTTTTTCAAGTTTAGTGTACTTACCTTGACAACAAATATAATTATATTATTGTGTTATGATAACTCAATATAATTAACTTCAGGTGGCTTAAAAGAAACGTTTATACCAAATTCAATTTAGAAGATTTATGAATACGTATGAAAATGTGTAACATATTTTATAAGATACTTCACTGATAAATAAATTCGATGACACTAACAATATACATATGACTAACCTCAACATAGAGGGACATAAGTAAGAAAAAAAAGAAATTTTTATTTTACAATCAACTGAAGATTAATCAAAGCCTGAGGCTTTTGCAATGCTCTACAATTTGTATATTTTACAGACATAAAAAACTGTTTATATTTAAAAATGCTTAACATCATATTTATTTACTACCAAAGTTCTGCTGTTAAGAAAATATTTTTACAAACAAATCAACAATTTTCTTTCAAAATCTTGTTTCCATCTCTCCTATGTATTGAAAGTTAACTAATTGATTTTAGAAAACTTAATTGTGTGAAATTCCAATATGGCAGCCAAGTAATAGTAGTCTGAATTATTTGACTTATTCTAATGGACAATAATAATTATATACAGAGTGTAAGAAGTATAACTGTCATTATTGTAACAGATGGTAGTTTGGACTTACTCTACCATTTATGAAAAAAATATATGTAAATCGCGCTTAATTATGGGTATAGTAAATGTTACGGGTTAAAATAGAAGTTAAAACTTCAAAATTTGTAGGATTCCCTAAATAGTGAAGTAATAATAGCTCATGTTCAAAATAACTTAATTTATTGAAAATCATTTTTATTGTGATGAATATTTTATTTTTAAAATTCGACAAATATTAAATGACAATAAATTTGTTTTCTTGAAATTAAATTATTTTGAATATGAAACAAAGTTTTGTTACAATACTTTGAATTTCACAAATATTGTAGTTTTTGCTTATGCTTTGGTCCCATAATATTCTTATTACACCTACAACTAGGTTTATACTTTTATAAAAGGTTTATACCTTTTTTTCTCGTAAATGATAGATTTGAGAATCAAAATTATCTAGTATTCTCTTGTTTATTTATGTCCAAAGTATTAACTGTTAAAATAATGGAAGTTATACTTCTTATACCCTATATAAGTATGTATATATGTGTTGATCCTAGGATCTGAATTGAAATATGTTTCATCGTAAGAATGCTACATTTTAACGAAACATAAATAGTGACGCTTATTCTATTTTTACCTTTATTGATGACTGATTTTTGATAATTGCTCTTCCTCCAATGTTGCTTTTCTTATCTGAAACAATACAAATTTATTTAATCCAGTTTAAGAATAACCAGACAACAAAAATTACAGGGACTGTAAATAATTTCTAAAGAAGAATTGTAACGTTTAATTTATTCTGGATAAACAACATCACGTACGAGAATTTCATTTCGCGATTTCATCCTCACTGAGAGTCATCAGTGTTCACATTACTTGATATTTCGAAGGAATCAGATGTAACAGCTGCTATATATAGGATAGAACTATAACCATGTGTAAATATTATATATGCAAGGCAAATAATCTGACTGTAAATAGTTTTGAAATAATATAAATGGCAAAAATAGTAATATCCCTTAACCGCTCAGTGGAATACAGGTAGATATGTTATGTAATGGTATATATATATATATATATATATATATATATATATATATATATATATATATATATATATATATATATATATATATTTTGTTATGAAAGGAAATGCAGATGTTTTATTCACAATAATAAAATAATCTTGACCAGAACCTATTGCTACCTAAATAATTAGGCCTGTTGTTACTACAACAAATAGATTCCACATTTGAAATACCTGGATACCAAATATTCGTAACTTTGTCATTATTTGTTGGATTTTCGTCTATCAGACAATAAGCTATAATGAACCTTATGATAGTAATATTTAATCACACAACTGCTTTGGCTTTAATTTTCCAGGAATACTTAGTGGTCCTGCGGTACTGTTGGTAGAAAATGTAAGCGCATTTTAGTGTCTTTTTTTTGCAAACGGAAATTCTACTTTAGTTTCGTATCGTCATGACACCATGTGTGAACATGACGTCAAGAATTTTGTTTCTGACTGAAATATTCGTGGTGTGTTTAAGAAAACAGATTTATTTATATCTCTGTTTTACCTTACTTATAAGAAGCAACATCTATTCTTCTAAGACAGTGTTCCCAGGGCTGATAGAAAGAGCACACCTGCTTCACCATTTGTCTATTATTCTGAAGGCTACCTGCAGTCCTTCAGATTATATAACTTAGTGGTGCTCTAGTCTCTGTAGTTAGATGGTGCTGAGCATATCTGGAGAACCGATATAATCATCAGTACGCCGTTGGGGATCTGAGGGAAAGTATCAAGAAAAACTACACGATTTGGATCATATATGGTCAAGATCAGTTTGTGACACTTATTCGAAAATATAAAAAAAGGATAAAGACAAGCTTCAATTAATTCCTAAAAAAATCAATTATGTTGTACATCTATTGAAGTTACATTTTTTACCCAATTTAATTGTTTTAAGAAGTTCAAATGGCATAACTGTAAAACTGGTTTACTTGAAATCTCAACAGGAAATCTATGAATTGTTATTGTTCTCTAAATCCTCAAACCTCATAAAAATTCACAATTATTAAATACTATGCATTCGTTATCCTGAGACCGCCTCCTTGATTTAGAGAAAATTCTGTGATGACTTTTATTTCACATTTCCTTCTTTCATTTCTCGTCGTAATTTTGTTGCGCTGAGGGACTGTATCGTATTCCAAATACGATATTTTAAATACCATTTGACAAAAAAAAAATGGCACAAATTGAAGTAAAATTTTTAAAGTAAGTAGAATGTGAATTTATATAGAAACTCTTGATCTGCTGTGGTTCTAGTCTGACAATTAAATGGTGTTAACAAATGGATATATTACTTTTCACATGCTTTGTGTTATAAATGCAAATGCAGATGGCGGGACGTATCCTAAAAATAATTAAATGTAAGAATATGTATTTTATTGAAAAGATCCACTATCAAAACATTGTTGCGAGTCTTACAGCTCAATAGTTGAACTATGCGATTGACTTTTATTTTCATCATCATCATCATGAGGTCATCAGTCCTAAGACTGGTTGGACGCTAACCTCCAGCTTCTCCTATCTAATTGTGCTACACCTTACATCCCTTACTATTTGCGAGCAGTAGTCTAATCTAGGCCTACCTCTGCCTTTATTCACTCCTATTTCTGCCTCCAAAATATCGCAGACTATTCCCCCATGTCTCAGCAAGTGGCCTACCATTCGATCTCTTCTCTTTTTTATGTTTTTCCACATACTACTTTTCTCGCCGACTTTCTCTAATACCTCTTCGTCTCTATTTTCATAGAAGTAATATAACTTTAATTACAGACATGCTTTAATTATATGTTTTACTCTTTTAATGTTCTTGATATATAGCTACGATATTGCGGATATAATTTTGGCGTTATTGGTGCATGTAATAAGTACTTTAATTACCTAAAGATTAAATACATTGTAGAAAAGATTATTTGAATATTATATAAATCTCGGCGTTACTCATTTTATTACATATATAAATTAAATACTTATTAAAAATAATTCTTATAATCACTCATTTCCTTTTATATTTAAAATATTTATAAAACAGTTTTACGTACAAGTGTTTGGATTTTTATTGTTTTACCCGATGTCTTTTAGATGACCAGAAAGTCCTTTATTTTCTGTAATATAAAAATATTGCTTAACTTATTATTAACATTCCCCATACCACATCCTACAATAGAGTTTGTAACAACTATGTATACTTTAAGATAATTTTAATACTTATAAATTACTTAAAAGCATCATATAATTAATAACAACCATGTTGTTACTTATCGCTCATTCGAAAGAACAGTGACATAACTCAAAAAACTAAAGTTTTCAGGAGACATATTTAAAGTTTTTGATAATCATTTTTATATAATTTCTTATACTAAAGTTTCTATTTTCGGACTAAAACCTTAATAGAAAATATGGTTTGAGAATATTTTACATATCAACAATACCAATTTTAAAAAAATTTTTCTCAAGTTTAGTTTTCATATATTTTTTTTTATTTTTGTTTTGATTTGTGATGGTATTTCTTATAAAACATCTGATGTTTCTGTGAATATAAGAAATGGCATAAATGGCTCAAAAAATGGTTTATTGTCTAAAAGAACTTTTTTACAAAAGTGAAAATAAACCAACACAAACATAACCCTATAAATTGGTAGTATGGAAATTTATAGTTCACGAATAAAAGAATATAAACAATATTAAAACAGTAAAAATAATAAAACAATATTAAATGGCATCTATTAAAGGTTATTGTAGTATTCCTTATAGATTTTAGGAACAACAGAACCTTTATTCGGATTTTCATCAAATAATGAAAGCAGACGTTTCTTCTTATTTTCACTAATTCAAATTCTTTTTCTTGTAAGCTGATAACAATGTGATGCTTTCTACTTTTCTTCCTCTAACACTCTCAGGCTTTTCTATATTTACCTCATTAAAATGTTTTTGATTAAAAGACGTTTTGTAGAAAATTTTGTTTTGCTGATTCTTCAAAACTTTCAAAATTTGTATCTCCGAAATTTTGAATTGTAAAGTAGTTCCTAAGCCCATGGAGTTAGCCAATTTTTTTAAATCATAGCACTCATTGTATGCTCATTCTTGAACTTTGAAAGGTTCTCCGTTTTTTCGCAGTTCGAATTAGTGTCACATATTGCTCTGGTAAGTATCATATATTAGTTCAGATCGTAAAGAGCGTTTCATGTTTTTTTTTTTCAATTAATGCATGGGCATTATCACCATCATTTTGAGTGTGTCCTGAAACAAGGTATTTATGTGTGATACTATTACTTTTTGGTAAATGTGTTACAGCATATATGTAAACGAAAAGTAAAAACCTGTTTTATGTTGGCCAGCGCAGTTATCTAAGTAAAATATCACGTTTCTGTCATCTTCAAAGTTCTTATTTAAATGTTCTGTTCACCAATTCCTTCATCATTCCTATCAGTTATTAATGCAGTTTCGTTTTTTTTTTTTGAGTAATCATGCTTACCACACATAGCGTCTTATTTGAAAACTTTGTTATCATCAAATATCTCAATACCTACAAATTGATAATAGTCCTAATGAAAGCTGTAACATGATAAGTTCTGGAGGAACTACTATATTCAACACTGACATGAGTCCAATTAAGGCAAATAAACATTATTTTTATTTAAAGCATAATGACACAACGCAAACTGTGACGTTACTTCTTAAAATAAATTTGAAGAATTTTTTTCAAAATTATAGAGAACAACGACATAACTCAACATATTTCGGTATTGTCCTGAATATTTATTATACTTTTACTTAACGATAAAGCACTTTTTGAAATATGACACTATTTAGTATAATCGATGTGACTGACCTCTTTTGTTAAACACTGAAATAATACTAGTTGCGACAGTGTTGTACAAAACTTAGGTTCGTTTCCACTTGACAGGAATAATGGCATTACTGCTATATCATGGTCAATAACCGAAACATAATTGTGTCGTTATTCTACGTTAATATTTAGGAGTTTTGGACACTGATTTACAATTTAACTGAAATTTTATAAATTTTAACTTGTCACTGTTCTTTCGAATGAGCGTTATGTATTTATTATTAATAACTAATTATTTGGCACTAGAAGTGAGCATCTGTCTTCCATAAACCACTTTCTACAAATTGCATACTCTTTAGCCAATCTCTTAATATATTTGGCAGTTTAAAAAATTTGCTTCCCACATCCTTATAATACTATTTATTTTCAATTTCTATACATAACTGTATTATCGTAAATAATTCATATTCCTGAACTATTATTCCCGACACCTGGAACATAAAACTTCAAGATTTAATCAAAGTCATATATATATACGAACATATTATGCTGCGAAATAGTGTTATTAAAATCTTACGCTACCAGTATCGCAATTTACTTGAGAAAATTTATCATTCTACTGTAAAAAATCTGATATATCGAGTTCAACCGCTAATTCCCATTCTTAATAGTAATTTAATTTCATAGAATAACTAAAACGCTTTTTATTTTAACATCTAAAATACTAATGCATTTCGACCTAAACTTAATGTGAAATCTTTACCAAGATATTTTGTGGTGATGTAAAAGTCAATTACGATTACAATCAATGCCACTGTGACATATTTATAATGGTGACTAAAAAGAAATATTTCTATGGAGAAATCAATTTACCCATTTTTACTTATAAAAATAAATTAGTAATTAAATAACTAATCACCAAAAATCGAAATTATCAACAATCGATTGTTGGGCTGTGATTTTCAGTTTTTGTGTCCACCTGGTATATATCCTTGTGACGAAGCCAAATCCTCTTACAAATTCCTCAGACCTTCTCGCCAAACGAGGATTATGAAATTTCACATAAAAACTTTTTTATTCGTTGTTCTCAACTGCTTTTATTAAGTCTTAGTCGGTTATAAATTTATTTTTAAAGTTTTATAATACTTTTAATCTACATTTCTTTGTCCTGATATTATCCTTTTATTTGTTTTACGTCGCAATTAAATTTAATATTCTTAATGTATTGTACAGCTGTTTTCCTTGTAAAAATTTTACATTTTCTAGCAGACTTGCCTTTTGTTGAGGGACTGCAAATATGCCGTTTTATGCGGGGATTTCTGAATGTCGAGAATCAACAGAAGTTTTAACCTAGAATCAGATCTGATTGAATCTGGATTTATTGAAATTGAAAATATTCAATATATTCCCATTTCAAAATACAACAGAACAGTGTTATATCATTATTTCTATTTTAAAACAGATTTTTGAGAAAAAATATTTATAGGTCAATCATGTGTAAAGAAAATGCCAGCTAAATAAGGGAAATGTATCTCCATAGGATTTATTTAATTTTAGAATAAACCCTTTTACCCTAATCCACCATCCCTAATTTTCCATTTCAAATTATACCCCGTATTGTGTGACACATCATTCGGAAGTCCATCCATGAAATCGTAATGGGTTGATTAGTTCACAAGTTCGAATAAAACATTAATTTGGTTAAATATATAAACATATTTCAGTATATATGGTGTGATCCAACAATCCAAAAAGAAATGTATTTTTATTGAAAAACCGAGATATTCCTTCCTAGAAGAACCAAGAAAACTAAACACCAAGCTATTCCTTAGTACCTTAAAACTAAAGAATCATGTGTCTATGATTTAGGCATTACTAGTGGTGTATGAACCTAGAAAGCGAATTTTAAAAATGGTGGAGTCGCCGATGTCAATATTTAACGCGTTTGGGTCTTTTTCAAATATTTCTTTAGTTTTATTTATTTTACCTTGTTTCCTAACCTTTAAGTACATCAACTTGATAGATAACCAGCACAATGATATATAACTGTTATGTTCAATGATGTTTTAGTCTCAGGTACCACTTAGAAAGGGAGAAGAAAATATTTAAGTAAATTCGAGTACAACAAAATATTGTTACAAATGAAATGGCAGTTGCACCTCCGCCAATTCTTTAAAAATTGTTTGAATTCAGGCGACATGACTGACAGCATTGCAATCAGATGGGATACTTTTCTGGCATTGTTTTAGAAACATCAATAATTCTCATGTCGTCTACCTTCCGGAGATATAATGTGATTCTTAGGCTCGATTTAAATGCATACATACTATGGCGGAAAATTAAGTTAAATAGTTATATTTTGAAAAATTAAAAAAACTAAATTTGTTTTCTATAGATTCGAAAAATTAAAAGTACATTAATATCATTATAAATATCTTCTTTTAAATACTTTTTTCGAATTTTTAATAAATAACCGATGTTATTATTTGAAGAACGTTTTCAAAAAGTCTAATTCAACATATACCGGAAGTGACATTAAAACTTCAAATTTCACAAATGAAATGACAGTGGCACTTCCACCAATTATTTAAAAATGTATTGACTGGTTCAGGCCATATTACATTCATATTGGTTATTTTTCTAATCATGTTTTAAAAACTCCTATTATTTCTATGTGATTTATAAAAACTTTTAGGAGTTATAACGGAATCTTTGTGTTCAATTTAAATAAATAGTGGAAAATTTGGAATTTCATATTTAGAAAAATTAATAAAAAAATTGTTTTCTAAAGATTCGAAAAGTTAAAAATACCTTAATATTAACATTATAAAAACTTTTTTCAATTTCCTGATACATAAAATAATTTATTTGAAGAACGTTTGAATGTTTGAAAAACATTAATAACTCTTGACGTCTAATAACGTTAATGACGTCTTTATGTTCAATTCAAGTAAATACTGTGGTGGAAAAACTGGTTAAACGTTTATTTTGGAAACATTAAAAAAATAAAAACGTTGCCTAAACATTCAGAAAGTAAAAAATACACTAATATAAAACTTTGTTAATAACTTTTGTCAAGTTCTTGATAAATAATAAATGTTATTTAAGAACATTTTTAAAAAGTTTGTGTAATTTGACACATATCGGAAGTGACATCAAAACTTCAAATTTCACAAATGAAATGACAGTGGCACCTCCGCCAATTATTTAAATATTGTTAGGTTCAGGCGATATTACAACTTTGCATTCAGATGGGTTAATTTTTTGACCTTGATTTGAAAGCGTGAATAACTACCTTTCGGGGATATAATGAAATATTTATATTCAATTAAAAGAAATACAATTGCGGAAAAACTGGTTAAAGATTTACCTTTTGTAGAATCAGTAAAAACTAAAAATCTTTTCTAAAAATTCGAAAAGATAAGAGTTCGGCAACATTAGCTTTGTATAAATATTTGTTAATAACTTTTGACAAATTCTGGATAAATAACAGATGTCGTTTAAAGAACATTTTTAAAAAGTATGTCTAATTTGGCATATACCGGAAATGGCATCAAAAATTCAACTTTCACTACAGGCGAAATGACAGTGGCGCCTCCGTCAATTATTTAAATATTGTCGTGTTTGTACTCAGGACTTTTCATTCAGATGGGTTAATTTTTAAGCTTGTTTTAAAAACATCAATAACTCTTATGTAATTTATAAAATACCTTTCGGATATATAATGAGATCTTTATGTTCGATTCAAGTAAATACTATGGCGGAAAAACTGGTTAAGCATTTACTTTTGGAAAAACTAGAAAAAAACCAAAAAATCTTTTCTAAAAATTCGAAAAATTAAAAATATAGTAATAGCTTTACATAAATCTTTGTTAATAACTTTCGGCAAATTCTGGATAAATAACAGATGTTGTTTAAAGAACAGTTTTAGAAAGTATGTCTAATTTGACATATATCGGAAATGACATCAAAACTTCAACTTTCACTACAAGTAAAATAGCAGTGATACATCCGCCAATTATTTCAAAATTGCTTATCAGGTTCAGATGATATCATGACCCTGAATTCAGATGGGTTATTTTTCTAAACCTATTATTAAAACATCAATAATTCTCATATAGTTTAAAAATATCTTTGAGAAACATAGGGAGATCTTTATGTACAATTTAAATATATACCATGGTGGAAAATCAGGCTAAACATTTGTATTTTGAAAAATTCAAAAAACTAAATTTGATTTATAAAGATTCGAAAAATTAAAAATACGTTAATATTAGCATTATAAAACCCTTTTTTAATCACTTTTTTCGAATTCTTTATAAATAATAGATGTTATTTGAAGAACGTTTTCAAAAAGTAGGTCTAATTTAACATATACTGGAAGTGCGATCAAGACTTTCTTTCACTACAATTGGAATGACAGTGGCGCATCCGCCAATTACTTAAAAACATTTTGTCAAGCCATATCACAACTTTCCATTCGGGTAAGTTAATTTTTGGATTTAAATACTTCAATAACTTTTATGGAGCTTGTAAAATACCTTTCGGAGATATAATAAGATCTTCATATTCAATTGAAATAAACACTATGGCGGAAGAACTGGTTAATTTTTGGTAAAATTAAAGAAACTAAAAATGTTTTCTAAAAATTCGGAAAGTTAAAAATACAGTAACGTTAGCTTTATATAAATTTATATAAATAACAAATTTTGTTTGGCAGTTTGTATAAATCTTTCATTCGCCTTTTTAAAATTGTCAGTTTGAGAGCATCGTTGTAAATCTCGATGATTTGATTTATAAATACGAGATGCTAGTAAACAATTATCATAGGTTCTTCCTAGAATTTATACCATATTTACTAACATTTACTTAAAATAATTCATCCTTAATAATATTTCAAGAACTGTGCATTGTTAAACAAATTATCGTGTCCTCTAAAAATGTTTAGAGGAAACTGTAACAGATTATCAAAAAAGGAAATGAAATAATGTGAAACATGATATCTTAGATAGTAATATTTAAAAATTATCTCCTACTTTAAATTTCCTTTATTTTTTGGGCCAAAATATTTATAACGTTCGACTTGTCTGGATTCAAATTTAATCTATGAGCAGCAGATACATTTAATAAATAATCCAATTCAGTATTAATTACTTCGCTTGATAGATTTATATAATTATCAGTAAAACTGAATGAAAAACTGAAAGATAAAGTTAAAACTCATCAGCATAGGTACGTATGCTGCCTTTAAGATAATTAAAACCTGATTCAATCAATTAATAATTTAATTCATTTATCAAATATTCATATATATGGAAAACAGTACAAGTCCGACCGTAGACCCCTGAGAGATTCCATAACTTATGGGCAGAACATCAGACATAATGTATCAGTACATTGTATAATTTTTTTTATTTATAGTATTATGAAAAGTTACCCATTTTAATATAAAACTTTAATTAAATAATCAGAAAAATATCATTATGTGTCTGTAGCAAAAATATATTTTAAGCATAACTTTACAGAAGATGATTTGATCTCTGTACAAAATATTGAAAGCAGTTATGAAAACAGCTTGGGAACCCTTTTATATTTAGAACAGTAACAAAATTAATTGCCATGGGTAGTTTTAATTGAGACGTGCATAAAATACCGCGAACTACTTTACCAGTCTGGCTTCACTGTTGTTTATAGACTCCGTTTGGTCATTAGAACCCTATACATCAGGCTTTCTTAACCTGGGGTCCATGGATAAGGTACTGGAGGTCCATGAAGACGTTAAAATGTGAAGGTAGTAGCGTTTGGAATGTTCTAGTTTTTATTATTATATCGGTCTAAAAAGGACGTTGCACGACCACACGGACAGTCGTGTATACAGCCATAAAGGCGGTACATCGAGGCGAAAGAGGAAGATAAGAGGGAAGAGTTGTAGTGTTGTATTGAGAGTAATTGTGTGTAATGGTGAAGTACTCAACGTGTGTTAGTGCAGGTGAATGTTAACATTTCTTTTAGCGTGGAAGTCTTGATTTTTTTGAAAGAAAAAAAAAAGCGCGCTATATGAATTTATGGAGAGTGTTAATTTTTTTCAAGGACTAGCTTATTTAACCGATACTTTTGGCTATTTAAACGAAATAAATCTATCTCTTCAGGGTCCACAAGTCACCATCGTGGATGCTACTGAACGACTAAACCCTTTTTAGGTAAAATGTCACTCTGGAAAAGGAGAATGGATGCAGGTATAACTGCAAATGTTTCTATGTTGTTCTCACAAAATAGTGCAGATCAAGCTGCAAGAACTTTATCAGCTGAAATTCAAAATGAGGTTTCAATACGCCTCCCATACTGCAGAATCTTTTTGACGGGTATTTTTGCCCATAAAACTTTAATCAGGAGACATGGGTGAAAAGTCCGTTTATAATTGATATCAGCGACATAAATGAAGATCTTATCAAAGATGGCTTGATTTACTTAAGAACGAAAGCAGTATTGCGAGTGGAATTTAACGCTAAAGATATTTGCTATTCTTGGTTAAGTTTAGGACAGGCTTACCCTCTACTAGTGAAACCAGCTATGTCGTTGTTAGTGCCGTTTGCTACTACATACCTTTGTGAGCCGGGATTCTCAACATTAGTTGCAATAAAAACTAAAAATCGGAACCGTAGACGTGAAGCATCATATGCGTCTTGCGTTGTCTAAGACAATCCCACAATTTAATGTACTTATCAAAAAAAAAAAGCAGCAGTAACAGTCTCATTAATTTTATCTTTTTCTGTGGCAATAAATAAAAGTGTATTTTTAAAATGTCTTGTTTTCTTTTCCTACACTTAAGTTTGTAAGGGGTCCGTCAGATTGTTTAAATATTGCAAGTGGTCCATACTAATGACAAGGTTCAGGAACACTACTATACATAATCTAAACTAAAGTACTTTAGGTTATTTTGCTATGAACTATGAATACACTATGGCGGACTAAAAATTACAGTTAATATTCATCCGCCGGGAAAATTGCGTTAAGGCTGTCCACATTTTTCTTCGCTTTCGTTAATTCTTCTGACTAGTTGAGACATAACTGGATGAAGAGTATAATTCCCCTTACAAATTGCGAGGCTTTCTTAAGTGACAAATTGTAAACTCAATATATCCCGTACAAGCCTTAACAAGCTAGATATTACAAAGTTTCAAACTTAATCGGGAGATATAAATTTGATTTAAGTTAGATAGGCGGAAATAAATAGCGCTGGAATTGTTAACAACATCCGGGATTTAACTTAAAGTTAAATGAAAAATATACGGTGAATGACAAAATTCTACAATATTTTTTTTAGAAATGTAGAAATAAACCAACATTACTTTAATTTTGTTCGTATGTCTTAGAATCTGATTTAACTATTTATGATGTTAACATTGTCCAATTGTTATATGATTTTTTTTATAACAACCCCACACGGCGTAGCATCTGTGTTAACCTACCTGTTTGCATACTATTCTACCTAATTAATACTGGTTAAAATTTACAAAGATTATAAGATAACTCACAAGACAATGGGTAAGGTTGTAGCACCATTATTTATAATAAATTAAAAAACAATAAAATATCTGAGAAACTACTATAGAGTGTTTCAGTTGGAACTATAGGAATTAAATTGTGTTCCGTTTGTGTTCTGCCAAAGATAGGGTGTCATTGTCATCTACAAATAATAGAACGTCAACATGAGGCAATTAATAATTCAACAACGAATATTTTGTATACAACTATTTTATGAAAAAGAGCATTTATAGTTGCATTTTGGAATAGTGGAGTAATTGAACCATTTTTCTTTGAAAATTAAGAAAGTAATGTTATCAGAGTAAATAGAGAACGTTATCATTAACTGTTAAACAATTTCTTTCCACTAAATTAATGATTCGGATTTGAACAAGTTGTTTCAGCAATACGGTGTATTGTGTCATAGAGCACGTACAACCATAATTTTGTTGCATATCAAATTTCCTGATCATGTTGTCTCGCAGAATGCTGACATCTATTGGCCTGCAAGATCATATGATTTAACACCACTGGACTTAAAAGAAAACTGTTAAAAGAAAAGTATACTCCACCCAGCCAGCACTAATAAATGACCTCAAAATAAAAATTCAACGTGTTCTTCGAAAAATAGAGCCAGTTTTATGTGTCCGTGTTATGGACAATTTTACAAAACGAATAACATCATGACAAATCAGTCGGGGCGGCCATATTAACGATATAGTTTTCCATTTGTATCTTCTCCACTTTATGTTGAAGAATACAAAACCAGTTTGTCACATATTTCTAGTTTTATTCACAAATCATATTCTATAGTTCCAAATAAAACACCCAAGCATGTTAACTTCGTATGGCTTGTAGATGACAGTGGTAATGTATATGTAGATGACAGTGGTTATATAGGGTATAACACCCTATTTGACTGAACACAAATGGCGCACAATTCAAATCCTATAGTTTCAACTGAAACACCCTATATAATCTGGTATATTACACAATTTCGCTGGTCATTAAAATAGGCAACTTTCCTTTAATGGCAAAATATATATTCTTTCGCTCAGTCTTGTAGGAAATGTTTTATTATATTTCGGCGTATAGTTTTAAGTGAATAATAAATAAAATGTTCATCAACAAAATAATGTGCCAACTACGTATATAAGTACTGTGTTGAGATAATTTCAATGACCTATATCACTTAATTGATTAGATAATTACATATATTTAACTATGAGATCGATGAGATCTCATGGATTACTTAATTATTTTCCATAAGAACGTATTTTTTAGCAAACATATTAATGTATGCCGTTATGGGTAACGGCACGTATTTATAGCCACGTTTAGCTCCCTAGACATGCCACTGGTAGAGCGTAGAGAAAATATAATTTAAACGACAATAATTTAATCAATTACTGCACTTCAAGTTTTATTTCCTAATCATACAACTTAGCAGAAGTAAATCTGGAGCAATTAATGATTCATAGCAGATCAGTGGTTAATAAACGTATTCTATTTTTCAAATAGAATACCTGAACATAGACTAGTGGTAAAGTAACCAGAAAATAACGTTAATGTATTTCTTTGAAATATCTTCTATCCATATGTCATAGATTTGCTATATTGACAAGAATGATATTATTTGCTTCTATTTGTGAAATGAACGCCACGATATAAATGTTAACGATAATATATTAGAACTAAGTGTTATTGAGGGAGGCGTTCCCAAAGGGATAGCCGCGCGATCTGATATATTATTTGTATATTAATGATACTGTACGACAAAGACCAAACACTGATATAATGTCATGACAAATTTATTACCTCATGATAGGGTGATTTTTACAAACACTTATACTATCCAATAAAAGAAAACCAGTACCCTTCGGGTCAACGAGATCATATACCAGTCCACCATTTTTTGTAATGAGCTAAAACTTTCAAATTTTAAACTTCGGTATAAGAAATAAATAAGCTTATTGTGTTATATATATATATTATCAATATGTTTTCCGAATTCAACGAACCATTTTCATTATACAACGGTCTGTACTTACTTTTTGATTTTCATACAAAATTTAAGTATGTCCACCATATTTGATGGATATATAAAAAATATTTATTTATTGTGCAGCAAATTTAATATTCTGAATCGGAATGTATTAAAATATACAATGTTCCATTTTAAAATTCAAAATTTATAGCATATGCTGTGAAACTGGAAGTAGTATTTTGACATATATACATACATACATTGTATATCAAAGTAAGCCTATTTACAGCTCGTCAATAATAGGAAAAAGTGTGAGGCTCTCTATGATGCGTAGAAGAAAGAGTGACGTAGTATTCGGAGGGAAAACGATGCACTTTATGCACGGTATTACACATACATCACTCTACGAGGGTCCATAGGTCTCAATGCGACTGAGTAAGGACCAGGCTATTTACTGCGTACCTTGTGGGCGGGCCGATATCGCAGTTTTGGGACTTCTTCCTATTCTTGATGTACTGTGCTTCTCATACTAAACTGACGATGCTCAGAAATTTGTAAATGTGCAGCATATAATGGTCAAACGCATGCAACAAAAAAGTTTTCAAGAGAAAATATCTTCAACAGCTATATTGGATATTGTTGGATTATTTTTAAATATTATAATAACAGTACATATATAATGTGTATACTCTATGATTATTTATTTCAAGAAGCCTGTTTCTATAAATTTATATGATTGTTCAATATGTTTAAATTGAAACATAAAAAATAATATACGATTTACCTTAAGAAAAATAAAAAAATTATTTCATTCATAAACACAAATATTATTGAAAAGAAAAATGACTTCATAATGTTCTTATAAGTATTATATAATATTATTTATAGACGTAAATATAAATGTTCATAAAGAAGTCAGATACTACACATAATATTTTCTTACAATTGAGTTTATTACAAATTTATAGAATTATTTGGTATATTAGACCTTTATATGGGCAATTTGATAAAACATTTAAACTATTTATTTCTCCCTAACGTCTTTTCATCCAGGTTGATTTGCCGTTTCATCTAGATTTATCTATCTTCCCTGCTGAGTATGCCCCTTAGGTCCATTCTCAGAGATGATAAATTTTAAATGATGTTGCCCTTCAGTGCTTTAATCCGCTTTTATTAATTTTCTTTATAAATAAGCAGGGAGCGAGAAAATATCACGTAACACTTTTATAGGCACTCCAGAAAAGTGTTAAGTTCCTTTAATGATGAATAATTAATTTATTAATAGTATACAGCGATAGAGTTTCACGTAATATTAGTAACATTGTAAATATGTATGTTGTCTCTATGAAGTTTAAAATCCGAGAACTATATTTTTTTAATAAATTGGCTGACGTACAAATTTAATTTTTTTCATATTTTGTATCTAAGATTGAAAAAGGAGGATTGCGATTTAAAAATACTATGTTGATAGGAGTTTCCTACTTTCGTTTATAAGATAGAGGGTGTAAAACTCGAAATTTTAAAATGCAGTTACATTGAAAAATAAAAATATTTTACAACTAGTACAGTACATAACTACAGTATCAAGTAGTAGGAAGCTGATACAAGACTGAGATGAGAGACTGATAGAGATACTGATTTTAATTAAACATTTAGTTTCGTATCATATATTATTGTTATTTTCAAAATTGAAAACGTATATAAAATCAGATAGAGTAAGATAATAAGTTAGAGTTAGTAGAATAGTAAGATCAGATTAGAGTAAGATCAGATCAAGACGAGTGAAAGGGGTAAATGAATATATATGATTGTTTATTTTGTATGTATGTATTAACACAAGTCTGAAAAGTATTTATATATTCATGTAAACAATGCATTAAAATTCCTACCTATAATATTTGAAATGGTACTTATATTATCGAGCTTTCCAATTGAATATTATGAACCAATCTTAATGTGAGAATGTTCTTCCGGGTTAATAAATAATAAATGTGCTTCGTTGATATTCAGATTCATTTGAATATTTAGTAATAGCCGTTCTTATATGTAATAGAAGATTTAGTCTTTACTGAAAATAACAATTATAATTTAAACAGTAGTAGTAGCGTAATTAAGAATGTACCCAATTATTAAATTCATTATTTAATAATTGAGTGCATTATATTGACTGCTACATTAACTCTTACTTAAACTATAATCTTTATTTTCAGTGAAGACTAAATCTCCTTATTATAAGAACAATTATTAATAAATATCCAAATGCGTGTGAATATTAACGAAGTTCATTACTTACATACATAGGTACACATATTATTAATGAGATTAATTTGTTAGTATTAATAGGTGCACAATAAGAATGGCAAATATAAAATATATTTTAACTATCTACCCAACGAAATATGTCGAAATTCATTTTCATGTTGGAGGTAATATAACAATAAATGAATAAGCATACATGTAATACTCGCATTGCAATTGTTGAAAAGTGAACGTGTTTCAACAGTGTTATCTTGAATACTACATGGATGCTTACTCTAAAATAGTTATCATGAAGAGACTATAAGCTACCCCATTCGGAGCAAGTATACTTATATTGTGGTGTTTTTATATTAGTTTTAGACTTATAATGTATAAAAATTTACAATTGTAGTGGTGTACAATTTTACTAATACACTGGTGTTAAGTTTTATACTAGAAATAGTGGAACTTTATATCATTTTCACATCATTAGAAGTGGTTTTACCGTTTATAGCAGACTTTCTACAGTGTATATTGGATATTATTTTAATATTTTTAAATATTAAAAGTACACATACAATTTGTATATCCTAGGATTAATTATTTCGAGAAGCCAGTTTCTCTACAGGTTTTTTTGTAACTGGGTTTAAACAATGATATAGACTAACTTACAGTTAAATTAATAAAAAAAGAGTAGGTCCACTCTTGTAAATGTCATTTAGTAAAAGAGTTGAATGATGATGATACAGTCTGAAACATACAATCTTTCGAAGATATCGTGTTACGCTGTGCTGAAACTCTTAAATTTTTCCCAACAAATCCAATCCGAAGAATGTTCATTTTGAACACATTAAAAGTTTTTATTAGAAATAAAGTTATATTTGCTTTATTTACATTTTTCTCAAAACAAAAGACCCTCTATATTACGAACGGTAAATATTACACCCCTAAAACTTTAAGGAATTAATGTTTCCTTACATTCATGTCATTTGAAAAAAATTAAAGGAAAAACTCAAATAGAGAACCTATAAGAATATATAATATATCAGTTATTCACTTTTTAAGAGATAGGGTTGATATTTACTGATAAAATTATCAACAAAACAAATCATGAATATTATCGTGAAACTTTATCACCCTGTTGTATATAGCTGTATACATTGATTGACAAACTAAATTCGATATAAAAATAAAATCAAAATTACCAAGTCAGCGCAACAGAATATAGTAAAAAATATTAAATGTATTGTTGAATATATAATGTATAGGAATACTTAAGCAGAGTTCAATCACCCTCTATCAGTTTAGAATTAATAACATCAGCTATTTATGTAGTTTATGATGGTATAATATCTAAAGTGCTTGTAAATATCATACCCAGAATATATACTCGTATCTTCAAGATTTTTCAATTTATTAATTTGTTTTTTCGCCAATAAAATAATATGTAACTATAATGACTATATTAGTTATTATACGAAACAGAAATACAAGCAAATAGTAATATTGTTATATAATTTCTATAAAAAAATAAGTCTCGCATACAACATAACAGAATTTCTATTAAAACTCGGTTGTAATTTAAACGAGATAGAATTTCTATAATTTTATTAAATTAATGAAACTAGTTCATGAAATATTAGAACACCCTATAAAAGTTGTCACCACGATACTGCAAAATTTCTATAAACAATCCTTTTGACCAGGCATTACAAAAGACACGGTTTGTGAACAATTTTGTTTTTCCAATTCCTATTTCCCATAATACGGATTACCAAAGCAATTAATCAAATAATAAATTAAATAGTTGATGGCCCCGCGGGTGATATTGCTACGGGGTTATATAGCGATATACTACGTTACATCACCCTAATTAAAAAGCGGTATTGGTTAACGATGATGCCTGATTAGCTGTCATTAAAACATGTCACAAGCGACTGTAGTCAGTAGCGTCACAAACATGTTTCTAATAGGTAGAACCTGACCAATATGAAGTATAAGTTGTACAGTTATAATAGTAATACTGTTCTATATAATGTTCAATATATATGAAGATATCTTTGAAAATAAATGCGCAAGAATTAATAAAGGAAGAATTCTTGGGAAATAAATGTGTAATATATTATTTACGAGTTATTAAATAATTCATATATTTTGTAATGCTGTATATTCAACACTATTTTGAAATTGAATTTCCATCTGCGATGGACAATATATGCCATGAAACAAAAGTAAAGTAGCAACTTGTTAGAAGTGTATTATTATATATATTATTCACTAGTCCAAATGACCATTCTTATCATCAACATAAAGAAAATAAGCTTCCTCTTATAATACAATGAGGACGCCGAAGATACAAAATAATCTATCTAAGATACAAAACGATATGACGAGAGTAACATTTATCTATTAAAATTGTATATTAATAGCTAGAAAACATATATACGACAATTTTTGATAATTTTCCATCTTTTTGAAAAGACGCAACATTTCAAAAATAGATTTTAGATAGATTTTTACGAACTGTTAGAAGTTAGAAGTTACAATTACATTAATCATCGAAATATATATGACTATGGAGTACTTATCATATCTGTCATTCAAAGTATGTATGAAAAATATTTTTGCTAATAGAATACGTGTCAAATAAGTAAAGAAAGTTAAGCTTTATTTGTTGTAATAAGTGACTCCATATACAAATACTGATAATATATGAATATATTTTTTTAAAACTACCATACAAAATATGTATAAGAAAGATATTAGGTAAGTCAATTTTATTAATTTTAACATCAAGGATTGTAATTAATTCTTAATACTATGTACATTCAGGATACATTTTGGTTTAAGAAAAGCTTGGATGAAATTTTATGTTCAGAATAAAAAATAAATTTGTCACATTTTGTATAATATATTTCAATATCAGTAAAATATATACCAAAAACTATTATAAATGAATATTGCATTAGGGATATATTACAGATTAAAAAAAGTTACAGACTAGGTTGTTAACTTCAACTTTGTTTTCAAATTTTATATCACATATTTTAGTGTCAGCAGGGCGGCGTTGGCAGCCCGGAATTCAGCAACGACAAAGTCGAAGCTGGTCTATAATTGCTATGAAGCATTGAACCACTTGGCAGGGAAGGGACCGGTGGAACTCTTATGGATACCTGGGCCTAATGGCATTAAGGGAAATCTAATTGCAGATGACCTTGCCAGACTAGGGGCCAGGGAAAACCTCTATGGACCAGAATCTGCAATGAGAATAAGTCGGAATCTGATCAGAGACCGCATCAATGGCTGGACAAGAGACCAGCACAATAAAAGATGAAGATGAGTAACGGGGTTGTCGAATAACAAAACTCTTCATCGAATACTCAGAGATTGAGAAATGGGCCCAAGAATACATTAAATTGAATAGGCACAAAGCCAGAACCCTGGTGGGAATCATAACGAGGTGCCATATTAGCCTGAATGCATATAAGCACAAGCTGAGGCTGACTGATAGCCCGGCCTGCAGATACTGTGAAGAAGACGAGGAAACCTCGATTCATCTTCTTTACACCTGCCCCGCACTGGAGGAGAAGAGGTATCTTATATTAGGGACCCCTGTTATCCTAGAGGAGGCGAGGCTTAAGGCGGGGAACGTGCCTAAATTTCTCCTTTTATGGGATAGCATTTTTGGATAATGACCCGGATAAGAGGGGATCGCCCTTCCCATGCAATCAGTGGCTGATGAGGCCCAAACCTATATAATATAATAATAAAAAAAAATAGTGTCAGTAAAAGATATACTAAATATTATAAATGGAAGTCGACCATAATCCATAGTCGTACATTAACTATACTTTTACAGTTAATTCATCAACCATATCATATTTTCTCACAGTTATACTTTATAACATATTTCTTTTTTGATAAAAATTTGAGAAATAATCTGTTTTAGTTTCAAATTAAAGAACTCGTCGCCCTGACAAACTCTTGGGAAAATTTATTAGAAGAAGAAAAATATACATCGATTTCTATAACATATTCTGACATAAGTAAAGCTTCATGTGTGTGTAGAATTATGTAAATATTCAGTCAATAGTTCAACCTAAACGATGTTCGCTACTATTTAATCTTTGAAAGGGTCGTTCACGAAGGAACGTTGAAAGATGGAAGGCAGACAATGAAAGACATCTGAAAACGATAATGAGAAATAGTTTTGTATAACATTTACCACACTGATTTTCTGAACGCACTGAATACTTTTGCTTGTCATTTTTCATAAGTAGACCTCTTTTTGAGTATTATGCTTATTATAATATTCTACGCTTTATCATTGTCAGTTAAAGTGTTTTTATTGAAGTTCAAAATGATAATATACAATTCGCTCTTACTGTATCAATAGACACAGATATGCTTTTCATAATTTGTAATCTTTCTTTCTTATGGTCACATTCTTATGCAATTGTCAAAGCACCTAATTTTTTGATAGTTGTTAAAATGTTCATTGTATAAATTGCACTGGGGAACAGTCAATTTATTGATAGGAATTTAAGAGCTAATTTTGAGTGCATTACTGCCTTTGATGCTGAAAATGGCATTACCTTTTCTTTATTGGCTATAGTTTCTGAAATAAACACTTAATAAATATTAATGCAATGTAAGAGAAACGAAATAAAATAAGCAATTTTTCTGGTTTTAATTTTTTTTAAATATGAAGTTTAACAACATAATAAAGAATAATTGATAGAGAAAATATTATAAATTATAAAAAAGCTTTTGTACGGTTTTCTTTTATATTTTTGCTGTGAGCAGTCCGTCTGCACAGTCCAACAGTAAAGGGCCATCATGTGACGGATATTCAATCCATGTTCCATTATTCGGATATCCTAATGAAACTGCTTACCTTATTGCTAACCATAATCTCCTAAGTTAGAAGGAAATTTGTCTAAGTGACCATGCAAAAAATATAATTTAATTCATATTGGCTACCAATTTTTCAAAACATTTTAGCATCTTATGTACTAGTTCTTGGTAGTTATCTGAATTTAGTTATTATTAACTAAATTTCAATTAGAGATACAGGTGCAATATATTCTACAACGGTCATTCATCTGTTAAAGTTAGGTTCTTTAACCAGTTTTCAAATGTGTGGACCATCAAAAATTCCTGTTTTTAATTTTTCCATACTCACTGCTGGAAATTCTTAGCAAATGTATTTAAAATAATCACCTGACATGTCCAGTGCTTTTACGAACTGTTTCATCAGACCCAGTTTGATGTGAAAATTAATAAATATTAACAAACAAAAAATTGTAAATTTCAGGATTATCCATTCTTTTAACGAACGTAGTCAATTTAGCTAAAATGAAGACATGATATGAAATTAAGGTCCTCGAGTACTCAGAAACCGATTTTAGATTTGTGGCAACATAATTTTTTCGTGTTCCCCTATGTTATTTAATTTAACTTTCAAAGTGTTCAAATTTTTTTAAGGATGTAACAGTATAGCAACTACACTAAGTACTAAATTACACATAAATTCATGCAATATTTTAGACACAGCTTACTTGTAGGGTCTTGTCTTAGCTTCTTCACAACGAAACTCAATTTTTAAACTCGAACTTTATATGCAACTATATTATGTATAAGAACTTTAATATCTAGAAAACTTCATTTAATACCATCATTCTTTATCCGGAAACTTATTCCCTTCATCTTTGAAAAACTGTCTACGTGCACGATAAATTGCGTTATGAAACAAAAAAGTATACAAGAGAAAACAAAGCAGATGATACAGCAACTTTCCGATCGAGAGTGTAAGTTCTAACCTATACTCCATTCACGTGTTAGATCTACCAGGTGCCGTGCGGCACAGCTAGCTACACTGCGCTATTCAACTGTTTTTTGTTCAAGGTAAAGCGATGTGTAAAGGGTGGAAAATTTATATCTATACGCTATACATAGGGTATCCCTTATCAGCGAAGAATTAATGCAAAGTAGTAGTGCGATAAGGGCGTTGAATATAGAGTCTAGTTTGCGTTACGGCAACGTAGAATATTCAGATTAAATCAGAAGAGGGTATTTTCAACATCAGGCGTAGACTTTGCTGCAAATGCAATCAGAGCACGGTCATTATCGAAATTCGATTACTGCGAGTGTACTACTGTTTTTCATAAAATGTGCGGATTTCGTAACTCCCTCGGATAATCTTCGATGTTAAAAGTCATCGTCCAACTGTGAAAATAGACGACCCAATTAGAACTTCTTATTAATATTTTTTAAACGGTATTTCATTGGAACTGGAATTATAGCGGCATGGAAGCAATGACAGCACTGCTTCCCTTACTTTCGTAAGGAAATGTGCATTCATATTTTTTCAACAATATTTTCATTCGATATCCATTAATTCGAGGTAGCCACACCAACACTCGCTAAAAAATAAAAAATGTGATATTTTTGGGATGTTTCCCCACATAAAAATATTATCTCACGCAACTGCGTAATAATAACTAATACGTGGAGCAGCTCACTTGAATGCTTCATCAGAGGTAGTGCCTTATATAAGCGACTACGTATAAATTTTAAATTTATTCTTTAATGTGATACTTCTCCGAACTGTATTAAAAAAATTGCAAATAATAAAACGCTGCTTTTAGTTTATTATATAAGGATTAGTTATGGAAGGTCTGTAATAGCAGAACACTATTTAGTAAATTCCCGGTTATGCTTGGGAAGTTTATGGGATAGCCCACACCGGTTTGATGTGAGCCATCTACATATGTATATCTACATCCAGATAATGCTTTCGAATAATTTCTGCTGTAAGTTGTAATGCATAAAGTATAGAAGTAATATGTTAAACTTTGTATTTTGAAGAATACACTTTTGAGGGAAAGACCCCTAGAAAATAACCACTAAATGATGGTGCCCTACTTGATGGGTTTAAAGTTGATATTTTATTAATGTAGTTAATATTGGATACTCAATTACTTTGGCTATGGCTTGATAGATCATGTCAAAGTTCAAGGCTTTTTGTTGGACCCGGAACCACTAACAACGCTGTATGAAAGCCATTCAAAATTCCATGAACTCGGCCTATAAAATTAATGTTAGCTGTTACACTACAAATATAGTTTTCTTGTTAGCCACCATCACATACAACAGTTATACTAAGAATATAAGACTATACTATAAAGAAGTACTTAAATAAAATCTCTCCCTGCAAATGAACTCTAAACCAAATTTGACCTTCTTTATTTTCCGCCCCCAGTACTGCTGATCTAGAGTTGCTCTCATCCAACTTCACCAGCCATCAGCCTTTACGTGTTTATTCTACTTTTATTAATTCTGTGGCTTTCATTTTAGTGTTCTGTCTTATATCCTATAACTAAAAGCCATTTTCCACAGTCTTTCATGTAGTATTCTCACCACAGAACCAGACTGTCATAATATCTGTAGCCTAGTGAATTCTGAGAGAGGCGTATCTTTAAACAGTGGTGAAGTTCGTCATTCTATCGTATAGTCTTCTCCATGTATCATTTTTAATTATTGGCCCAAAGTTTTCTTTAAGGATTTCATTTTGAACATGTCCAATTTGTTCTCTCAATTCTCTATCGTAATTCATTTTTCGCATTTATAGCATAGTATTGGTCTAACGATGGGACTGTAGACCTTTATTTTTATTTTTGATGTATGGTTTTGAAGCAGACTTTATCAGATACTGCAAAATTTACTTTATTTGCCTACATTATGTAATTCTTACTTATAATTTCTCTAATCGTTTTGTGGTCAATTCAACACTTAAGAATGTGAACCTCTTGATAGCTACCATGTTGTCTTCTACTCTGTAAAAATTTTGGTTCCCTCTTATTTTTAGCTGGGTCAATGTCTTTATCATATTTCAAATGTTATATTTTTGATTTCTCGTTTTAGTTGTGTGTATATTTTTGCGGCTTTTTCATATAATCAATATCATCTACGTAGGCGGTGAGTTATGCCGTTGTGTTTGCCAGTAGACTTGATCACCCAAGTATACTTGTCACATGACATATTCAGGAGGCAAATTACATAGTATCAAGACCAGCCCGTTTGGTTGTTTGAACCTTTGATTTATTTAGAATATATATAACCGCCATTTCGTTTTGAATTGATGTCAACCACCGTTGAGTCCATTGTCGTCTTTGTTAGTTTGATATATTCAGAGCTGATGATGATGCAGTATTTGATACCGTTACATTCTTATGGAAGCGTATACTTGTTAAAAAATTAACAAATATGTTGTACATATCTAAGCCATATTCCCAAAATGTTTTCGGGATTTGCTTAACAATAAAGATATGATCAACTGTTGAAGGTTTTTGCTTAAATTCAGTTTCATATTCGCCGATAGTGTAATCGATAACGGATTGAATAAGGTTATTAAGTATGTATGTCAAGATTTGGTAAACAGAGAACAGTAGAATTATGCCGCAACAGCTTCCACATATTAGCTTGTTCCCTTTCTTATAAATCGAGTCTATTATAGCAATGTATCTAAACACTATTATTGTACAGGTGTCTAGTATTATATAACTGGGGAGAGATAAATTAGACTACATGCTAAAACCATAAAGAAAGGTATGCCAATGTCATTTTTAAAGTAAGATCCAGAATCATCACTACAATTTTATACCAATTCCTATAATTCCTTATTTTAGAGATATTTCAAATATTTTTAATGTTATTTTACATCATTCAAAATAATTAAAATATAAAAGTAAACAAGAACAGAACAAATAGAGCAATCTGCTCAAAAACCAATAGGTAAGTGGGTAATAAACTATTTACAATTAAATAATAGACATTAAATAAGCAGTAAACATGAGAGTAAGGATTTTGGTTCAATCCTAAGGGCCGGAATCGGAAATGTCGGTGGGAATGTATGTGAGCGTATTTTCAATTAATATTCACCATCCAAAACTATGTGGTGTATTTTTTTATACATTCATATGAAGTATAGCTCGATATGACAAAATATGGATAATTAGAAAAATATAAAAATAATATTAGACTCCTTAAAATTGTGGTATTATTGAACATTTTTAAAAATATCTTGAATACGAAAAGTAGTAAAGTACTCAAGAGGATACAAGAAAGGAATATGGAAACATGTTAAAGATAAGATAAAAACAAAACATGTTTCATGATGATACGGATTAACGAAGACAATAGTTGAAGGGGAAGTAAGCGAGTAGAACTTTTAAAGAAAGCCATGTCTCTAATACATTAAACAACTAATTGAAGAAGCGATACGTCACAGCTATGAAGAACTTAATGAGTTTATACAGCTCACCCCTGTTTTTATTTACATTGCGCCCGTAACTAAGCAGTGTTAAAATGTACTTAATCAATAATTAAGACTATACAAACCCCTATTCACGATTTCGTGTAACTCTATAACAGCCGTACGTACTAATTACCGACCATAATTTATTTAATAAACGTAGAGCGTGATATTAAATATTTCGTTAGGAACAAAATTACTTGTTCAGATATAATTTGATTAATTTATCGTCATTCACTAAGTGCGCAACACTCTTATATGCTAACGAAATTATGTTAGTTGAAACACTTATTCTTTAAGTAAAAATAAGTTGGGAGTCACCAATTGGGCATTATCCGCAAAAATATGAATTTCGCATGTCTTGATCTTCCTCAGTAATTCTTGGGTATAAATTATAAAAAGCGAAGTCAACGGTATTAAATCTTGGGGTACCTTTGATATCATCTGAATGCTAGCATGTGTAACTTTCATTAATGGAGTTATAGTATTATACATAGTTTTCGAAATCTCGACGGTATGTTACGATTTACTACATAATCAAACAGTTGCATATAAACAGCTTAAAACTTCTGCCAACGTTAGCAACAGACTTATTGACATAAGTCGCAATGTATTACCGAGTTCGATATTCTAGGAAGAGGAACAGCGACATTTTGTCATACTAACGAAAAGTTGCCTTATATGTATATATATATATATATATATATATATATATATATATATATATATATATATATATATATATATATATATATATATATATATATATATATATATATATCTGCGACTCTGCTGCGACTTTATAAGTTTTATTATGCTGACAGAATTAAAAGTAATATCAAGTACAGTTAGTAAAAGATTAATTTCAAAAAAGAACATTATGAAGTTTCAGCAAGTCATCATAAACATGAGTTGGTTACAATTTAGTTTCATGATAAGACACATAGCAGTATCGAATTACATCTAGCTTTCAGATGACATACTGAGGGTTTTATGTTACCTGATAATAAGTGCAAAGGTTACTTTAGATAATAAATGTAATACAATATATTTTATATAACATATATAATGTAGTCACTAATAGCAAGTAAACAAAGCTCTGTCATATGCAATCTCAGACCGTCAAGGTAAATTAAGTTAATGCTCATAGCATTTGACTTAATTTATAATATTGTATCAGTCCCTACTAAATGAAGGTGGAAGCAATATTCGTTGTTGTAGTATACACTATTTTGGTAATAACTAATTATTTCTCTGCCAGCAATTGCTCCAGAATTTCCAAAATACAAACTGGTACAACATTTTTGGGCTTGGAACATTTTTGGGATGTGTCGGGGGGAGGGTCATTTATTATCAATGCAATCAATACAAAGATATAAACATATTAACATAAACACAATTTACAAAAGAAAGTAGCAGTACATTAGGTAATAAAGTTAAAATATTAATAAATGTATTTCAGTTTTGTTGAAAATTCCTCAACAATCTTATCCAAATCCAAGCTTTTAGCTATTTTTAGTACAGCCAAATTACTTAATCTCTAGTGTTTCATTTTATTTCTTAAAAAGTTTTTTAGACGTGAAGAGATCCTTTCACATACCGAACTTAATACAGGAATTGTGATACATATTGAACATAATATATAAATCTCATTGAATGCCAATCTGTATTTATTCAGCATGTCGGATAGCTGTAAAGTATTGTTGATTTTAACATTTTGTTCGTTTTCAAATTTTGAAATACTAGTAGTCAAAATTTTATATTTATATTTTGTTTCATTTTATAATTTTGTAGATAGTAAATTTTTTGGGTGGGCACTTGGGTGGGCACGTACCCATCGAGGCCCCCCCCCCCCTGGGGTCGTCACTGTTCTCTGCATACGTCATTACTGTTTTAATACTAAAGTACAAATAAAGAAGTTGTTAAATTCAATTAGTTAAAAAAATCTCAGGGACATGTGAAATATGAATATTATTATATTTTAGAGTACTGTAAAACTATGATTATTGTGACATATTATTTTGTTTATCTAAAGTCCTAAGGCACTAATTTTTTTCTCGTTTAATAGAGGTTTCGATAACATCTTGTTTGTTTATAGTAGTTCTAACTCTCAGAAGTTCTAAATATTTTATATTGCCATTTCGCTTTCCTTTATCAATTTTACAGTAGACTACGGAGCCCGTGGTTGGCTTATATGAACTCTAGATAGTGGCGCGTGAAATTTCAAGAATGATATAATGCTATCAGTAAGAAATCTACCTTTGCTGTCAATGTCGTTTATGTATAATATATCTTGCCGAGGAATGATATGTACCTTTTTATTCAAATCGTTCAGATTATTAAAGTAACTCGTCGCTTTATACATACATGATGTACATTGATCCTCTTTTCCCTAACTCAGTCACAGTAACAAAATTAGTGTCATCCTATTCAAAACATAATCACGGTTTCCTTCTTACATTCTCATCAACATTGACATATTATACGTACGAGCCTTAACAACTATATATTGAGATAAAACAAAATACTCGCGTATTTCTGATATTTGACAGTTAATTTTTTTCCATTTATTTTTTTTTATAAATACTGAATCGACTAATGATCTGCACTTTTCAGGGGTAAATCCATTCCCAATCTGTTCTATTTTGGCTTTAAGTTCTGGTAATGTCCGTTGTGGATTGTCCCTTAATGTCTGTTTCATTTTATGCCATACTGTTTCAATGATATTAAGGTCAGGACTGTTGGAAGGAGAAAAAAAAACATTTAGGTTGTGATCTTCAAACCACATTTTGTGGTTTTGGCTGTATGACAGACCTCCCCATCCTGCTGAAAAATTTAATTTTTGCTAACATTTAACTTCACATAATATTTGGTAGTAGATTGTTTTGAGGTATGTGTTGGTATTTCGCAGCATTCATGGTGTTATCAATAAATTCAAAGCGTCCTAATCTTGAAGCTGCCATACAACCGCAAATCATTACTCCCTTAGGACATTTTACCCTGCATTTTAAGCAATATTTGTGGAAAGCTTCATGCTTAGTGCGAATCACGCGTTTGCAGTTATTACCAACACAAATATCGAATTTCAATTCGTTGCTAAAAATTACTCTAAACCAATCTTCTACCGACCAAGACAGTTTAGATTTGCCCATGTGAGCCTGGCTTGCTTTTGTTTAGCCGTTAACAGTGGCTTTGCCTATAAAAAAATAAATGTTTTAAAAATACACTTTTAAATTGTTATCTGTAATTAAATCTTATATATCTTTATTTATGTATCCACTTGTGACAACATTCTCTTGACAAATTTTGTCCAGATTCGTGATTCCATTCAGACGTAACTTACCTTACTGTAATTCTTCCGCTTTTTTTGCATATTTTTACTAACATTCTCTTATTCCTATCAGAAACTATTATCGGACGACGCCGACTTTTACCTATTTTATCTAGAATACTTCCGGTTTCTCCATAATGCTTCGTTATATTTCACAGGGTAGTTTTAGGAATCTTAATTAATCCTCCACTTCGTGTATTGTTTTATTGCGGCAATAATTTTTAAGCACCAACTCACGAATTTTTGTACTTGTAGCGATACCACGTACCATTTTGTTTTATAAATACAGTGATTCACTCAATACCATAAGAAATTAACTGCAGAATAAACTGAGATCTCTTCTAATCCCCGCAGTATTGTTTTCGCAAACCATTTGCCTTACCTTGTTCCATTTGTGGCAATTCCTTTATGTTGTCCCAATATTTGGTTGTCACTAGTTTTCACACATTTTGATCACTCTTGTATGTTATAAGGTTTTTATAAATAAGTATTTTGATTTTTGTGTTGCTAATTGCCCTCATTTATTATTAATTCACTACTTAAACAGTATTAAATTAAAAAAATTAGTAGAAAAAATAAATTGTGAAATATCTGAAATACGCGTGTATTTTGTTTTGTCCCAATATATACCTAGTTGTTAGGGCTCATATTTCTATATCCAGAGACACATCTACCTTACAATTTCCTTCACGATAACTCGAAGTGCAAAAATCATGGCAAAGGAGAGTACCTTACATTCTTAAAAGAAAGATCCATTGGAATTTTATCGCAGTGGGAAAGTTTTAGAAACATTTATCTTACTCGTCGGATTGGTATCACGGTATTTACCGAGGGTAAAAAGTTTCCGTATAAGACGTGAATATACTCAGCAATCACTTAAAGTTATATTGGAGGGGTGGAATTAGAAATACTTGAAATGTTCTGCACAGCCTGAGTCCTCATTTCGCTCGAGCAAATTGTCAAGATAATGTCAGAGACATATGTGCTGGTAATGCTTTTACACTAATGACAGATGCAGTGTGTGTGTATTCTCGTATTATAAACCAAGAATGTAAGTTCTTAATGCGGTTATGGATATTTTCAGTTTCATAAAAGTTTAATATATTTTATATCGCGCAAAATAACCATTAGCGCGATATTATATTTGCTTGCTACTTAAATTAAGCTGTACGCCGTGTATTAAATGAAAGGGTAGCTAACTACTTGGAAACCTATTAAGAAACCATTTTTTAAAGTGTAACAGAAATAATATCAGAAATTTCAGCCGACGAATAATATTACCGAGCAAAAGTGAAGGATATTAATATATCGCCAACGTTTTAGGAACGCTGCAATAATTCATTTATGCTCGAGAGGTGTTTTATTGGAAACATATATAAAATATTTTCGTTTCAAATAACTCTTGGAAAAAATTTTAATACAACGTCAATAAACGATGTAACCTTATTTGGTGTGTTAACGTATTACTAAGCTCCTCTAACAAGCTCTATATATCGATATACTATTTGAGATGTCATTGCAGTAATATAGGGGGTAGTGGAATCTAAAGTTGACTGGTAGTGAAATTCGGTGATGATCTTGTTTCTCTTTAAGAACCTATGCCGGTATATAAAGGCGAGAACAAGACGTAGAGAGAGACGATATATACGTTATTCAAGAAATGTCATAAAATTATAGTTTCTTGGACCAATTGTGGATCTACTTTGTCCTTAGGTATTTGAAATTATCTCCACTGTCAATAGAATAGAATACCTACCATAAGATGTAATACCGCAAGAAACTCCATCGGACACAAAAGTAGATATGCTCATGCAGTCATCAAAAATATTTTTTTCTATAGAAGATAAAATGTCGATATCGTATAACTACGATTTTTGTATACATCCATTATGATTATTGTGAAGGTTGCACTACATTATCCCATTACGGTATTCTACTAGCTATGAGAATTATGACTACTATGAGCTATTATGAGATGGTTTTAATCTTTAAACGAATATAAACCTCCATCCACAGCAATAACAACTAAAAATAGGGTTAGTACCTTTATTAAGCATTACCTCACATCACTCGTTCATGGTTATTTCCATCAAATTCTCAGAAACTATATTCTTGTAGGTGTGAAACTAAAAGGCAGTATCTGAAATGAACTTAAATTTTCTCTATGCGCTATTATTATGTCAATAGTATAATCTGAATATGTATATTCTCAACTATATGAAAATTATGTACATACCTTCCCATAAGAACAGAAAAACGGTCGTCGAAAATTCAAGGCTAAAGGTCTCTGCCCACTACACGGCACCATACTAAAACCGTAACCGTATAGACACATGTAAACAAATATAATTTGCATCAATGGTCCGGTCATGGTCTCGGTGTTGACCGGTAATGCAAATTATATTTGTTTACATGTGACTATACGGTAGTAGTCCTAGTATGGTACGGTGTAGTGGGCAAAAACCTTTAGTGTTGTATTATAAACACTGGAAATTTATGATAGTATCGTATTAGCAGAATATTAATCATAACAATACAATTACAGATGATCAATAATAATTTCATCACCGGAGGTTAAAAAGTGAGGCTTCGCTTAATGTGGCGCATATACGGAAATTAGTCCAAAAAACATTAGAAAATCTCGTACAGTTCCAAGCTCCCTGAAGTTATTTGACAATGATGGTTTTAGAAATAAGTCATATTTTCATGAATTACCTATTTATCTGTGCTTTTACCCATTCAGTCACATTAGTAATTATGAATCGAAAAGTCTTACCTACCACTGGACAGTTTTCAAGCTCAAAAGGTTGTTAATATTAAATCATTAAATACAGTGAACAAAGTAATTGATGAATTTATGAATCTATATAGTGTTTTTTGTGATTTTGTGTACACAAATATCAGAGCTTCAAGAACGTGATTCAGGTAAAACTATTTTTACAAGTGAGAATAGATCTTTTCATTAACTTTTAATTTTAGGATGGGCTTTGGAGTATATTATGCATATGGAAATAAACATAAACAAATTTAATTGCTTTGGGGGTTCATAAATAAAAGTTTCTCGAAACTAAAGAGGTAGTGCCGAATATACATAATGCACTGGACTCTCATCATAGTCGCCTAAGAGAATAATGTGTTTGGCTTTGACCTTGACCAAATATATTTCCTATAAAAAAAGTTTAAACTTGGATACACAACAATCGACTTTCATCTAAATTCTCAGGTTGGGGAGGAAAAGGTTACACGTAGAAACGAAGGCAAGGACATTTATACTGAGGAAGAAGTGCGAAACTTCCCCGTTAGTACTCGTATCTATGCATCTGTCACTGTGGATGACAGTACGATAATATATTATGTAGGTACATTGTTTTCGTAAAGTAATATATAAGTTTGTTAAACATTCAAGGAATAATTTTTGGGAAAAACAGTGAGTGAGGTTAGATAAAAAAACGAAGAAAAACGATTGTGCAATTTCAAAATGCTAAATTTAATGGCAATAATAATTTAATAAATCAACTAAATTACATATTCATATCATGTACTGTTGACTGCCTGACAGTAGCTTTAGCGACCGATAATATTTTTTTATTTCTGTTAGATAAAAACTTGAAATAATTTTTGTTTCTGTTTGTTTGAAGTGTCTGTTGAGAAGACTTTATCTTTACTTGTGGTAGCGAGTAGATACTCCTCTATTACCTCGGTAGAGGATAGATCTACTTCAGTAAGTAGCGGTCCTGCCCGCGTGAGCTCATGGGATACCTCCCCACCTCCAAATATCCGGAGAACCATGTCCTAAAGCCAATCCCCCCATATCTTTCCTTCCTTTATCCTAACCCTGGCCAACACGCAAGGCGAATGTGGCGTTGTAATGCCAATATCCTACCATGAACATGGAAAAGGCCTATGTTTAGGAGTGAACGATAATAGGCTAAAGAAAAAGAAGAAGAAGAAGAGAAATATTGTCATTAAAATTTGACACCCCTAGATTACTTCTTATAAAGATACTAAAAAGCAAAGTAAATTTTGTTAGGCCGGAGAATTTAGACGAATTAAAAGCAAGAATTCGTCACAAAATACATCGTATACCTCCTGAAATTATTGAATATGTTCAAAAAGAATTTATTAATCGTGTTGGCTACCATCAGACAGCCAACGTTACCCAATTTGAATATTTAGTTAAATTTGTTTTTTAAATAATTATTGCCATTAAATTTGATATTTTGTAATTACATAATAGTTTTTCTTATTTATTTATCTCCCCTATATTCCCGCTAATATAGTTATTACCGTAGCGTATGTAAGAAATTTGCTATTTTACATTTCGTAAGAAAAAAGTGTGTTGCCGTTAAAAAATGATAATGTCGATGACGTCATACCTCCTACACGAATCACCCTGTATATATTAATTGTATTTAAAAAAATGTGCAATTAAACATTAAATTTGACACGTCCTAGAGTTTTTCCCAAAAGTAATTCCTTGAATTTTCAACGAATTTATTCATTATTCTACGAAAGTACTGTAAATTATTTCATTTTGTGTACTCGTATATCTAAATTGGGGAAAGCGCACACTAAATCAATTACTTAATGAGCTAAAATACTATTTACTTACTACAATTATTTACCTTAGTATATTATAGGCGCTGTGCCTTTTCTTCTTTTCTAAATTAACATCCCACCCGAAAAAATAAATAAATACGTAAACATATTTTATCTATTATCACAGACTGCCCACACAAAGCGTTAAGATGTTCGAGAAAGATACATATTTTAAAATTAAAATAAAAACTTTTAAGGCTGATCTTGTTTTTATACACTTGCAATATTTTCGGTACACTTCATTAGAGGTAGTAACGGTATGAATAGGATATTATTAAGGAGCAAACACAGCCCGTGGGGGTGCATGTTACCAAGATTTATCCCCACGTTAGACGTACCCTCCGTTCTACTTATGTGTGCCTTCCGTCGACTCCCACGTATATAGCGAAACAGTGAGCTATGAGGATAATTATTGTAATTAAATATGGAAAAGGTAAGAGGCTCCTTATCCCTGAGCATTAATTAAATAACTTTTTATGCACTGGATGTAACAGAACCTTAGTGCTATTAAATAAACTATATTGTGTGTAATATTTAAGGGTTAGTATCGTATCAGACACCGTTTTAGATTATTTAACTCCCAGCCAAACCAAGGATAATAATTAAGTTAAATGAATTTCATCTAATGTACCTCAACTTTTTCTTATTCAACTATTGAAAATGAAAATTAATTACACGTCAAGAGGTGAATAATTAGTTAGCAAAAACATTAAAATTCAGTTGATATTAAATTTTTAAACAGGACGAAAAATCTTTAGAAATTTTAAAATTCATGATTAGTAACACCACGTTACAATTACATGTAACGGAAATTCTAAAATTACAGGCATGTTAGAAACAAAGTGATTTACATTAAAAATCTTATTTTGTATTAAAATTTTTACAACTAAGAAAAATTTGAATGTCGAACAATATATCTATCTGAAAATACAACATATTTTATGAATAATCACGTTCTACATTAATATTGAAACTATTTCGAGTTATTTGACGTAAACTAAATAAAAAATGTATTTAAAAATTCTAGTTAGAAAGTTTAGTTTAGTTTTAGAAAACTGCCATAATCAGGTTGTTACAATTTTATCATAAAGTTGTTAATTGCCCAACTCAGGCCGAAAGTTACTTCCACCAAAATTACATAGTTACTCTTAGATTATACACAAATATATATAAAAATATATATAAAATACATTTTACATTTTTAAAATAATTTTCTACACATACATAAATAAAATGTAGAAAAGGGTAAAATGTAGTCTACGCCGCTTTAACAAACTACCACTGGAGAACATAATTGCTGTTATCGGAATCTATACGCGAATACATTATGACGATTCAAAATAAACTTTTTCTCTAACAAATAATTTTACTAAAGTTCAAATAGAAATAAATGATTCAAATAAACAGGTCGAAAAAGAATGATAAGGAATATTAAATATTTGAAAGTTTTAGTCTCTATGTTTTATTGAAAGAATAATTTCTTTCATCAGACGTTGTGCACCACTTTCTTATCTATCAAAGTTATAACGATAATCACCTTTTTACACAAACAAAACCTACAAAACTTATATCGAACTCATATTAGCTCTAGGCTGGCCAGGACCAAGACGGTGCAAACCGTAATTCCACCACGGTCCATAGAATTCTGTTGTCTATATGAATCACGAGCCTCGGCGAAAGAGTTTATTAGAAATATAGTCAATCACTATTGTACACTATTGTATAGACATATTAAAGCTAAGGTACTGTTTTTGTAAATTAGCTTATGGAAATTCAACGTTACTAAAGATTTAAAATGAAATTGTTGAAATTATCAGAATGTAATTTATTTTCATTGCAACAGCCGAAAAAACGTAATAAAATATTTTGTATAATATTAGTTTAATAAAGTTTGCAAAGCAATTTAACTCCCATATACAGTTGCTTAAGGAAATATCAAAGTTTATAGTAAGAATGAAAATCATATTTTAAATTCCACAAATATTAAGAAAATTATTCTAAGTGGAAAATAACTATACTAGGTGGTAGCTAAGTAAACATCATCCTATCACACGTTTATAAGAAGTAGTTGTTTGAGACTGGTGCCGAGAGCATATAATAAAAAATGTGATATGTAGGCCATATTATATTTTTATATTGTATTACTCTGGAGAAGAAACTCTGTAATTCGGCTTGTTGGAACACAACATTACATATTCAATAATAGAGAATTTAATATGTGGGCCATATTATATTTTTCGTATTGCTTTGGTTTAGAGAAAAATCAGTATTTCTCGTCTCGTTGAAATTTACTTAATATTATAAAAGTACATAAATCAAATTTACTTAAATTTCTAGCCTGGAAAAATTAACAAACATGATTTTCGATACAACTTATAATTATTTTATTATACACTGTGCAAGAAACACCTGAAATATCTCCCAAATTTCTTTTTCTTACAAAAACTCTCGGTGTTCAAAAAGGGTTTCAAAGGTATTTAAAATTTGCCATCTTTTTAAAACCTTTGGTTCTATGTACAGTGACGTACGTTTTACATTTCAAAGGGGGCACATTTTTATATCAACCCTTATTTTTGTTCAATGGTTCATTTGTGCAAAAAAACTTGTACGTAGCTCAGTCGTGATGGCTGTGCCCATTATATAAGCATTTATTATCATATAGTTAGTTACAAATGAATAATCAGTTATTACTATAACTATTTACTTCATTTAAGGTTATATTTGAAAAAAATAAAAAAGGTTTTCTTAGATGTAACTTTCTATTTTAATGATATTTCGAAATTATTTACAGAATTGTCTAGAATTCATAAATATAGAAAACTGGATAAAAAATGTAGGGATAAGAAATTATTCAATATATTGTTTTCATGAAGTAAGACGCTATTAAAAGGCATATTTTAATATTACGGGGCATGGTGTTAGCAAAATTAATGCAAACCGATATATTTAGTTTTCATATAAATTATGCGTAAACATTATTTTATACTTCATTTATACTTCATTTATATTTGTCATTTATTTTGTTTGCAAATCAATACAAAAACATTCCCAATAACGTATAGTCTAAATTCAATATTAATAAATATTCAGAAGTTTCCCTTTAAAATAATCGTCCGGCATATTACAGCTGAAACAGTTCTGATATTTTATCAATTTTTCGTGTTTTTTGTGTAGACTGTGTGTGTTCATTCTTCTTGATCGTTCCGTTATTATTCCTTTCATCACCTTTCACTTCATCGTTCTTGGCTATATTGTGTTAATATATCTGAAAAGGTTTTATAACTTCTTCTTCTTCTTAAGTGGATATTTTGACTTAGTATATAGAATATAGAAATATAGAAATTATCTTTAACTGAATCGATTTTCACCAACCTACCGAAAGATTAATTCAGTCGCAATATTAACTTTGATATTGATGGTCCTCATTTCTCCAGTGTGGATCAATTCTGCTAATCATTCTTTTTTCAATCTTGCTCTAAATATTTCCTTTATTTTCTGCAAATATATATATAGCGATTCGATAATGTTTCATCATTTAATTCATCTATTCCACAAATCTGAATATCGATCAATGTTAGTTAGGTTGAGAGTTTATTATTACTTCAGTGACAAAATACGGTTAGCGCTTTCTTATAGTACCTATAGCGATGTTATTTCTACATTTCCTTTCAAAATTTCTTTAATGATTCTTACTAGCTCTTCCAATATCTTCCTCACCAAATATTTTAATATAAATTGCTATTCGGGAACAACTTAATAACCGCTTTGCGGTTTGGTGGTCCCTTTCTCGATTCCCGACTAATATGTCACTGACATAGATCGTATCGCTTTAGATAAATACCTCATGGATTTGATTCGGTATTTGTCCTGAACGGACGAACAGTGTACGGTGCTGATGAGAACTAATAAGCTCGATACAGCTGTCTATCATTCTTTTCTCATCCGATCAACTTCCCTCTGATTTTATATACCGTACTATTTTATTTATAGTATGCCATTATTTTATTCCCATTGTCTAAATAAATAGTTTCAATATTATCAGCATGCTATAAATCTTTTTAGAGCAATAAAAATGCATGTGCAGACAAAGACTTTACATCATGCATGTAGAAAATGTCTTAAATATACGAGTATTCTATGTATTAATCAAGATTACCATTCTCGATACTCACGGGGTTCTGTCATGGTCGCCAAATATTATTTATAGAGTTAACATTTCTATATCTTATTAAAAGAGAAAACTATTTATTTTGATTTGTATGCAATATTTTCAGTTAAAGTCCCAATAAAGATGAATTCTTTTTTACAAAAATGAAACATATAAACAAAGGCATTTTCAACCACTCGCAATTTTATGCTTAACAAAGGCAATAAAATACTTATTCTGGACAAATGTCATTATTTTAAACGTGTAGAAGGTTTAATTAGCACGGTTCGTGATAAGCCCTTAAACCTTTAACACCGCTAAAGAAAAACCTTACCCAAGAGAATAAGGGAATACAAAAACACAATTAACTGATGTAGCAGGATTTTAACCAATTAGTTTAAATATAAATGAAACATTCCTAATTCTGCAGTACCGAAAATATGTTGTCTTTAAAAAACTATAGAATATAAAAATTATACAGAGCGCGTCTATCTCCTTCCTCTCTCTCCCTTAGTTTCGAAACTGAGAGACCTAAAAGAATTAAAATTGCCATACATACATTAAAGTATAAAAATGCCGCTTTAGCTAAGAAATGGCGAAGAATCATTAATATCAAGTTGCTATGTCATGTTCAAAATGATTTTTAAATGGTAACAGTGTGCGAGTCTCATATCTTGTGATTTTTTAAAAACTAGGTCAGATAGTGCCTTCCTTTATAACTTAAGTATCAGTTTTGTTCTGACAAATTCTGACACGTTTTGCGTGACATATTTCTACAATCGAATTTTAATTTATGTTTATATTAAAAATATCACAGTTTATAGTCAGGCCAATCGTATCGAATATTATTTTACCTATTTATAATGTCAGAATAACTGCAATATATTACATATACTATAAGAGTGGCCTGAGATGCTCAATGGCCCGAGATCTTCAAGGATCTAGAACAAAAATACTTTTACTGTATATTATTTTAATATAAACTATTTTATTGCAGCTTGTAGACACTATCGAGAATGTACAGAGTTCTTGAAGAGATGTAAATAATCAGAAAAAATGTTATAAAGTACATGCGGCTATTCGAGTTTTAAGCTTTAAATGTACTGACTAGTTTTGCAGCCGGCTGCCGAAACGAATAGACAAGGTGTCGCTGTCTAGTACAAGAAATAACTATAACTAGATTAACTTAAATATAACTAGAATAATTGAGATGGGTCTCAAAAATTCATGATTAGACAATATATGGTACATCGCAATTAGACATCTATTAGTAAACGAGAAAGGTTAATATTAATTTTCCATCATTCGACATAACACATACAGATAAATGTAAATAAATCGGTTTATTACTCATAGTAGTATTCATAATACAATCAGGTATAGCTATGTTATAATTTTCTAGTTTTATAAGTACGTTTTAATATTATAATACTTATTTAATTAATTTCATAATATTAAATTACAATGTGTATACACAGTGTAAGCATTAAATCATATTATTACAAATATAATGTAGCATTTATCTACTTCAATTAATAGATAGACGACAAATACTAGTAATTTCATTTGACACTACAGCTGCTTATTTAGTGTTCATATTGGTCAAAATTTATACACAATTAATCACTTGTTTTACTACGTCCCATGGACTGTAGAATAAAATCAAAAATTATAGCATTAAATCAAAAATAGGAAGTTACGATATACGCCTAATCAATGTTTCGTCAAAGAAATAGGTATCTATTATTCTTCTTTGTTTTTATTATATAACTCACACCACACATTTAATTTCTGAGAGTATTGAATCTGTACCTCTGTCATCACTGTGGGTTCTATATTACCCAATACCAACAATGATTTCATTATTTCTATCACATTTATTTTAAGATAAGCAGGGTAGCTTTGTATAGATGATATTTGTGAATATAAACTGTCATAGACAGTAACATAGCTCTCGATATGTTTAACTCTGCAGCCACTTGCGATCGTGCAATGTGTGGGTTCTCGAAATTTCTCATCTACTCTAACTACATTTTGTAAAATAGGGGCACGATTAGTATGAGTTTCATTAAATAGTCGGACTGCTTCAGCTCACAACTGCACCCAGGTCTCAATCTAAGATATGAAATAAATTTGATGACTGGCGCATTCGCCACTATTTTTAAAATTTCAAACAACTATATTTATTATTTTTTCCTTTTATGTTCTCTCACCCTCTATAAAATTAATGAAAATTTATATTATAATAATATAATAACAACAATGACTTCATCACAAGACATGACTTTTTCTACATCACTAACATTTGTAAAGATTGTATTAAAGTATTATAACGAGATTATCGTTATTTGTTATTACAATTTGAAGTGTTATATGGTATAGGCTGTTGTAATGTAATGTTATATTTATGGTATATGGCTTATCTTTGTATCTTTATGGAAAGGCTAGACCTTTCCAGGCCTACAAATGTTGACATTTTGAAAGTTGGTTTGGATTTAATAAGTGATTATAAGTGAGTTATTTACGCTGATTTCATATCTACCTTTCATTTTTGTCCCTCATATCAGAGAAAAATTAATATGGAAAAATATGGGCATTGCTAAATTAATTGAATTATCTCTAATATAGACTGGTACATGACAATCTATATTTGATTTACACTTAAAATGCATATGTCTGAAATATTTTTCTTTAGCATATTTCTTAAAAAAAATAGAAACTTTTACTAGTTTTTTTCACATCTGCATATAATTTTATCCTTATTTATCAAATATTCACGTAACACTCTTTAATGACAAACATATCGTATTATGAGTATTCTCATCAGTAAAAATAGAATAGAAAACTTGCTGTTGAAAATTGCTATCGTATATTGTATTGCTATCAAAACATGCAAATTTCGTTAGTAACATATGTCGGGAATCGAGAAAGGAATTACCAAACCGCCAAGCGGTTATGAAGTAGTTCCCGAAGAGCAAAGCTATCACATAATCGCTATAATAAACAACTACTCCTCAGGCTAAAGCCCCGCCAGGCATTGAATTATACCTAAAAACGATCCTCAATCCCTTTCTCGTGTTTCTGCACGACCAGACAAGGTTTCAGAAAATAAAACCGCCACGGGTAGGATCTGACATGTGTCCCGGGTGGGAACCGAACGACAGACAGCTGTTTCGAACTTATTAGTTTTCATCAGTGCAGTATATGGTACGCCGATCCAGGACAAATGCCGAATGAAATCCGTGGGATATTCATCTACATCGATACGATCTATGTCAGTAGCGTGTACGGCACTGATGAGAACTAATAAGTTCGAAACCGCTGTCTGCTGTTCGGCTCCCATCCGGGACAGATATCGCATTATGTTGCCATCTTTATTATCTGTGACATTTTTTATTAAGTTGAATATTGAAGTACTTATAACTAATTCACACTCTCAGTTTTCCCGAATAGATAATGTTTTGGACCGGTATTAACCGAATGGCATGTTCACCTGCTATTGGCTCTTTCCCGAATTCGTGGTTGTTTCTTTAACGTCTTTATACAATAAAGTATTGTATAAAGAATAAGTGTAGTATAAACAATAATATACTCACTCATTCGTCTAAAGTGTGTTGTTTACAAAAGAAAATATAATTCTGCCTCTTTCGTATATTGGTCAAACAGATATACAACAAACACATCCTTTATCATAGCAGTTATGTAATAGAACTAAGTGAGAATCGGATAAATGTGAAATATAATCCCCTTTTTTTGAAACAATTTTAAAACTTGAAAGCGTTCTCTACTCTCGTTGTTATTACATTCCAATAAGCTGCTTCACAACTGAACCGAATAATTGGGAAATATGTACCATATTAAGAGAATTGGTGCTTTAATACATTTTCAGTTTCTTATTTTTCGTTCAAGATGTACACATGTATTTTTGTGTGATGATTAGTATGAAAAAAATATAATCTATAAAGCTAGCAATAAACTCAATGGTTGCATTTTAACTAATGATTAACTTCTTGTCTTTAAATATGTATATAAAGAATTAGCTTCTAATTCAATCTTCTAGTACACACTTTCTTTTTCAAGCGACGCATGTTCATTGAAAATATGACAATCAAGTTTGACATTTCATGAGGAATAACTGTTATAGTGCTCCTAGGAATTTTATTCCTTGAATAAATCTTCAAAGCCGAAAATCAACCCACATCAATAACTCCTGAGTATTAAGTACTGATTTTAAATCTTTAGTGTTATTATATTTATTTAAATACAACCGTTGTCGAAATTCCTCTATGTTTATAAAACTATATATGTATATACACATAGAAAACAGATTTTCGCCCTTCTCCATGATCCCTCTTTTTGGGGAAAAAATTAACGGTGAAATCCAAAATAATCCTTTGTCGTTGTTTTCCAATTATAGGCAAAATTGTTAATTTATTTTAAGAGAGAATTTCTTTAAGTTTCTGTATGTATTTCAGCAACTCGCTGATTTGCTAAAATACATACAGAAATACATACATTTTTTTTTTAGAAAGAATATGCTCATGGCCGTATATTTTATACTAGTCCCTATAATTTTAACATCATTTCAAAATAGACATTGGGTTGTAACTAAAGCTGGCTAAAGTAAGAGCTGCATCAGTGGCGTTACATTCGAGTAACTCCGCGACAACCGAAATGCCGTCATGTAGTCCTGAGTCACTTAATATTTGTACTTAGTATTATTATGATAATTCTTATACCTAAGTTATATACCAATTATCTTCGAAACAATTAGTTAATTTAGTGAGAACAAACTAAGAAGAATAAACGTTGAAATGTATCTACTAAAAGAATTTTATTGGCGTCATCATCATGAGTCCTAAGACTGGTCGGACGCTAACCTCCAACTTCTCCTATCTTGTGCTAACCTACGTATTTCGCTAATTGTGCTACAACCTACATCCCTTAGTATTTGCGAGCAGTAGTCTAATCTAGGCCTACCTCTGCCTTTCTTCATTCCTATTTCTGCCTCCAAAATATCGCCGACTATTCCCCCATGTCTCAGAAAGTGGCCTACCATTCTATCGCCTCTCTTCTTTATGTTTTTCCACATACTTCTTTCCTCGTCCAGGTTTCGCAACCGTATAGTGCCGTGCTCCATACATACGATTTCAAGAATTCCTTCCTTGTTTCTAAGTTTATTACCCCCGAGCATTAAAGTGCTTTCTATTTCTTAAAAGTTACTCGACCCTCCGCTATTTTTTGTTTTATATCTTTATCGCTTCTTCCATTCCAATTTATTTTACTTCCTAAATAAGTGAAGCGTTTAACTTCCTCCAATCTTTCATTATTAATTTGTACTTTCGTTTTTGCTCTGCTCTCGCGCCCTCTGCACACTAACACTTTAGTTTTGTTTTTATTTACCCTCATTCGGTATTCCTCTGTCAACACTGCCTCCATTTCGTTCAACGCTGATTCTAATTCCTACGTACTAGGTGCTAATACTGGTATATCATCCGCGAATCTCAGCATTTTTATTTTCTGTCCCTGTACTTTAATCCCGAAATCCACTCTATCTTTTACCACATTAATCGCCTCTTCGATGTACAGATTAAAAATTAGTGGTGATAGCGTACATCCTTGTCATACTCCTTTTCTAATACCTACTTCCCTTCTTTCCCCTTCTACTTCTATAACAGCAGTTTGCTCTTTGTATAGATTGTGTACTGCTCTTCTATCTCTATACTTCATTCCCGCGCTCTTTAGTATCTCGAACAGTTTTTCCCATCTTACATTATCAAAAGCTTTTTCTAAATCTACAAGTCCTATATAAGCGTTCTTTCCTTTTTCTATTGTTTTCTCTAAAATTACTTTTAGCGCCAGAATAACTTCACGAGTTCCCTTATTTCGCCTAAACCCGAATTGGTCTTCTCCTAGTATTTCCTCCGTCTATTTTCCATCCTCTTCTACACTATTCTGGTTAAGATTTTTGACGCGTGGGAAGTTAGGCTAATCCTTCTAAAGTTGTCGCATTTGTCGGCTCCTCTTTTTGTCAGTATAGTAACGACAATGTTCCTCTTATAATCCTCCAGCATCTCGTCCGTTTCGTATATGTATTTTACCAGTTCAAACATCCTATTTACTACTTTCTGTTCCGCACATTTCAAAATTTCCGCCTATATTTTATCTACACCCGGCGCTTTATTGTTCTTTAGCCCCCTCAGTGCTACTTCAAATTCCTCTCTCAATATAGGTTTTCCTACATCTTCCCTATCGATGCTAGATTCCTCTAATATCTCTCCTAATTCCTGACCCTCGTATAAATTTCCTAAGTACTGCTTCCATCTATCCGCTTTCTCCTCTTCCGACCAGTATGTCTCCCGATTGACTCCTAATGTTTCTACTTATTGGTCCTATATCCCTGAAGTTCCTCTTAATTATTTTGTAAGCCTAATCGGTCTTACCTACTTGAAGCTTATCTTCTACTTCTTTGCATTTATCCTCTATCCATTGTTTCGCTTTTCTGCACTTTCTAATGATTTCCCACTTTATTGACTTATAAGTTTTGAGTCCTACCTCGTCTCGTCTGCTTTTGTAGCCTCGTCTCTTTTGTATTAAGTTTAAGATTTCGTCCATTATCCAGGGCTTCCTAAGTTCCCTTCTCTCGTGTCCTAAAACGCCCGTAGTCGCGGAATCTAGACTATTCTTGATACCCTCCCACTCAGTTTCTGCGTTCTTGATTTCGTCATTATGCGCTTTATTTATTAATTGATCTGTTTTCTCCTGGAACTTATCTTTCATATTCTGATCCCTCAATATATCTACATTTATACTTTCTTATCCTTCCGGGTTTTCAGATTTTTGAAGTTTAATCTAGCTTTCATGACTATCAAGTTGTGGTCGCTGTCTACATTTGCTCCTGGATAACTCTTACAGTCTTTTACATGATTTATAAATCTCTTCCTAACCAGAATGTAGTCTATCTGATACCTGTGTATGCGTCCTGACATTTCATCGTTAAAATCTCCATATTATTAAATTTTCATGACCCTTCACAAATCCTATTACCTGCTGAATAAACGGCTTCTAACTCTTCCTCACTATGGCTAGAAGTAGGCATGAATACTTGCACTATTACTGTTTTCACTGGCTTCGAATCTAGCCTGACCATCATTATTCTCTCGCTGTATTGTAGGTAGATATCTACCACACTGTCCTGCGTTCTTCCGCATAACGATTCTACTCCCGCGTTTCCATTTACCGATCCTGTGTGTATTACCCGATAGTCACCGCTCCAAAAATCTCCTACTTCCGGCCAGCGCATCTCACTTATACCTACTATATCTAATCCTAACCTATCCATTTCTATCTTCAGATTCTCTAGCTTCCCTGTCCGTCTCATGCTTCTGACATTTCACGCTCCGACTCGTGAAATCCTACACTTCTTACTAACCCTACTATTGCACTCGTTCGCGTCTCCCGGAACAGTCCTCACCCGGAGATCCGAAAAGAGAACTATTTTACCTCCGGTGTTTTTTGTCCCAGGAGACGCCATCATTATTTGTGTTAAGCCTTTTGTTAGTTGTTCTGAGGATTATAATGTGATTGGCGTGTGTTGATTGGCATGTTTAAGTAATTTTTACAGACATTCTGTATAGTAAAATGCCATTTAAAATTTTCAAGTATGCCCAGTACATTCAGTACATTCCATATAAAATCTCAATTTATTTAATTCAAGTTAATCACATAATTAGCTGAAATATGAGGAACATACATCTAAAAATATAGCTCCCCTTACCTGTCACTCACAAAGCGAGACATAATTCCTACTGACTAGGGATAATGCGAATAACAAACTACTCATCACACAAGGAGGACATGTGATAAATGTAAGTAATCCTGGTATTAATTTCCCTTAGCTATTTGGCCCCAACTTACCCTTAACGACGGCTCTTCGATCATTATCCAACCAGCTTATTGTGCGTCAAATTAGTTAACCGTCACATAAATACAGCAGATCGTAACAAGTAAATGAGTATGTAGAATAGCCTTCGACTGAAATAGAGTAACCATTTAAACCATCAATAAATCCTGGTATAGCCTATGCATTTAGAACAAATTATTTTAAGTTAACAAATTTTGTACTAATCTATTTTTATACATGTCTTTAGAATAATTTATATTTAAATATATTTAATTTATAATAAACATCACGATTTCTTACCGATCCGGATGATTTTTTCAGCAGTGCGATATACATCATGCAATCACTTTTTATTGCTATATTATATAGTTTCAGGTGATAGAATGCTCACAAATATAATCTTATTTTAGATGCCCTGTATAATTTGAAAAGTGCTGAGTATGTTCATTTCTTTCACTTTTTAAAAATATTTAAAACAAATTATGATAATAAACCTTACGATGAACCCTATATAACTCACAAAATATTTTATAAAATACTTGATATTTATACCTATTTTATAAAATACTTTAACTTTCGCCAACGAACTAGTAATTTCAAATATTATATTACGTTTTCAGTTCGTCTTATAAATCTAATTAAATTCTCAGTAGATATAAATTAAGAAATTTTAATGTCTCATCTAAAGATCGTGTAATTATTAAATAGACCACTAAATTAGTTTTGTTAGCTTTTCCATATTTAAGTAGCTCTAAAAAGCAGCGAAATTAACGAAAAAACTTAGAGAAAAGTAATATCAACAAAATAGTGATTTTTTTATATTTGTAAACATTATTATGATTGTCATCTAGAGTATATTGGGTATAATGGAATACCTATATTTAAAACCCATATATTTCATAGTTTGATAAAAATATTAAAACAAAATGTAAAATCTAATATGTCTTCAACACTAAATAATATACTTTAATAAAAAGTCCAGCAGATTTTCATATATACTCGAAATTCCAGAAGCAGATCCAGTAAGTATATTACTATTGTTAATTGACGCTTTTGAAATATACACGACAGGAGGAACACAAATATCTTACTACACACGGGCGAGTTAAAAATGGTACTCAGAATATCATAGATCGCCTTTTGCCACCACTACCAATAAATCAGAAATTTGGCTAAGTCAATAGAGAAGCAGGAATATCTTAAATATATAAACAAGATACTTAATTGTATATACAATTCGAGATCTTACAATTAGATGAATGCTTGGGAAAACGCCAAAACATCCAGGTGTAATCGTTGAAACTTCCACTTCCAGCACTTTCAGATTACTCCTTTCATGTCGAAAGAACAAACCATCATGGAGCAATTCATCGATTGCTCTATGACGATAAAACATGATGGCATCGCCCACTCTTTGAATATTTTCGCCTATTTTTGACGTTGAGAGGGACGATCCAAACGGGGTTTACTAAACGGTGGTTCAAATGATATTTCACGACTTGTGAACCGGGAAAACTACTCCTAAATTCATGCCTGGCTTAAACTATGCATTGACTGGCATTGAAACTATGTCTGCTGCCGTCTTTTTTAACAGAAACAATATGGGGATACACATGCATTCACTCAAACATTCATCATAATATGATTTATTAAGTATCATTTTATGTATGTATCAAGTGTATATGTAAAATATAACATTGTTAAAATGTATACAATTGTCTTTCTACACATATTATGAATAATATCTGAAACAGAATTATGATTAGTTTCTTGTTTCAATTAAATTGTTTTTGATTCTCCCTAGTACTTTATGTAATTACCGGTTACTAGCACTTTATGTAATTACACTTCACAGGTTATCATTTACCGATGCTTTATGGCGTTCACCCTCGACATATTCTATAATGCATGTTTTTACACCCCACAACAACACTAATTCAATACGTTGCAGCGTAGCTCGGGGTCATCAAACTCCAGTTTAGGAAAATCCTTATCCCCTTTTCTACCGTAGTATGATCAGTAACATTGCATAATCAGTCAATATGGCATAATATTAAATACATAAACTCGTACAATATTGTAGAATATGTTGCGAAATAATTAAACCAATTTCGCATAATGAAAGGTACGAACTTGCAATGTATGAAGAACTGCCGGGATGTACTTATTATGAATAAAATATTTATTTAAAAATCTATCCCTGTCTTAAATGTTGTAGGTACATAAAATTTTCATAAGTTCAACAATGCAATAGACAAAGATAGTTACTAAATCTAATACTTTCTTCCTCAAAAGTCCATTTAAACAGCATTTATTCATCTGGGGATAAAGTTATGCATACATTGCTTGTAAATTGTATACAGAGTACAATGTTTCCGCATTTTCTTATAAAATTGATTTGTTGTTTGTTTTCGCACCAAAAGCTCTACTCTCTCGTGCGAGAGTTGAAAGTTTAATAGCAAAACATCATCGTGTTTAATTAATAGATTTGGGTCAATAACTTCAGTACTATTGTTTTTTCGTCAAGGTTAACTAAATAACTTGTTTATATTATTAGTACTTGAAATCATCTTATTTGGATACCCTTGTTGATTATTTTTAGTAAAGATTTCATATACAGTGAGTGAAATCGTGATTTAGCCAATCGTAATTCACCAAACTTTTTACATAGGGTGAATAAAATTGATTTATCACTGAGATGGAGCAGAACGGTACAGAATTAATTGCATTAGCTTGTATACAATTACTTGAACAATGACAATATACATGGATCTCGTAAGTTAATGAATAAATTCGTTAAGAATTCAAGGAATAATTTTTAGAAAGAACTCTTGGATCCGCAAAATCTTATTTTTTGTTGCGCATTTTTTTAATATATAATTAATGCAGGATGTATAGGGTTATTAGGGTAGGAGATATAATGTTATCGATATTATACATACGCTATTATAATAATTACATTACCATGTCATTATTACCTAACTAATCATATTGATGAGATGTTTCCAAATCGTTGGTTACTAAGAAGAGTGGTCAGCTTGATTGCCAGATTTGACATGCCTAGATTACTTTTTGTGCGGAAAATTAAAAATCAAAATATACATCACTAGGCCCAAAATGTTAAAAGCAAAAATTCGTCACGAAATGCAACGCATACCTCCTGAAGTTATTGATAATATTCAAAAATAATTTATTAATCGTCATGCATACTGCCAAACGGTGCACCTTTTATTCAGTTGATTTTTTAGATAACTGTTTTCATTAAATTTTGCATTTTAAAATTGCAAAAACTTTTTCCTATTTTTTTTTTTTTTTTTGTTGACTTGCGCCTATAACTTAAAAACTATTTATTATGATAACACTCCAAATGAATTTTATTCCTTTGAGGATGGTTTTGCTGAGATTTGTTTTCGTTGTACTTAGTAATGATTAATTGATACTTTAATATAAATAGATAATCTAAGTAATTTAGAAAGGTATGTAAATTATATGCATGCTACTTTTAACAGAGAAATGAATTCATATACTTTCCATTTATTGATAAGGGTTATATGGTGGCATATTAATTCAAATATGGTTTTCTTTTATTTTTGTATTAGGAAAAGAAAATGCATGGCGGTATCAATTGATATAAAAAATGGAAACATCTGCAAAACTAGTTACTTTCGTTATCGACGACTGTGACTCCATTCTAAAGGAATTCAGTTATATAATGTCACATCGATATACATATCTTTACATACTTTTATACATTACTTAAGTATGCATATATTTACCTATTACATTACAGTATCTGATAAATTGTTTAGTTGTGAACTAGTACACTATTCAATACAATCATTAACAAAATAGGTAGCTTTTTGGAAAGTAACTATTAAACTTCTCTTTGTTGATAGCGACGAGAAAGGTAACACTGTAAGCTAGTGATGCTCAAAGTGTTTTAAACAATGATTTGTAGTTTTATTTTATTATTGCTGCTAATAGGACCTCTTCTATTATTTGTATACTTGGAATTATTAAAATATATTCTTGGTGAAGATATCTCACATTAGTCCTCCTGCAGCAGGAATAATTTAGATGTGGATTTAGAATTTCAGACAAATAGTTAAAGCCAAATTTGGGACGGTAGTCAATACGAGTCATGATTTTGGCTATAGACATTACATTAGCTGTGGATCAGTATATAGCATTGCCATATTAATCGATCACTCCATATTGTTGTAATAGACATTATTTAAGCATTTGTGACTACTATGATACTTTTGTTTTTTAACCCCTAGTCACTTGAGGTTTTTTTAATACAGCGATATTTATTTTAAGAGTTTCCTATTTAAAGTTTATAAGGGTCCTAAATTTAAAATTGTGAAAACGGTTAAGTTGAAAATATAAATCTTTTGGAACAACGGGTAGTGGTATAAAGGTACATGGTATCAGGGTATGGGGTACTAAAAATAGCTTTTATCAAGGATCGCAATTCCATAAATGTTCTCTGAAGGAGCAAGTTTATACTATGCATGAAACAATATATCGTCAAAACTGCAGATATTCGATATTCGCTTCAAAAGAGTCCTCACTAATTATGAGAATTAAATAATCGCATAACCAGTGTCTAGCTAAAGTAAGCACACTTAAATGTCTCAAGACCTTACTTCTTTGAAGAACATTCTACTGCTGCTAGATATTTGGGATTTCTTCAATTAAATTTAGTTCCAGCTTTGCCAGTTCTTTACGCAAGCAATAAGAACGACCATATTTCCCATCAAAGAACATCATTTCAACAAGGTAGCCCAACTGAATAACCACCAGGTTCACCTGATTTGATCTCATTGGGTTTCTTATTGTACGATTAGTTATAATTTATATTAATAGAGCAAATAATTTAAAAGTTCCTGAAGCAACAAATTATCATTCGAATAAAAAATACCAACCAAAACATTATTAAATGTTCAGTGTAAAGTGTTTACACACGTGTAGGTCAGTGTTAAACTGTTAATGGTGTGAAGGACATTATAAACATCTTTAAAAATTTCTCAAAAATGTTTAAAACAAATACCGGCTAATTTAAAAACAATAAATAGACAACAATAATAAACAGTACCGTTGTATTTGTAAAACTTTAAAGAATCCATTTCTATTAAAAATAAGGAGGAGGTTGTAGTTTCAAAAATACTATGGTGACGTCAAAGTTCAAAACAATAACACAAATAAAGTGTTTACACCAGCAAATGTTTTTAATAAAAGGCTGATGTATTCCAAAGTGTCTCAGAGAGATTTTAAAAAATCATATAATAAAATTATGAATATTCTGCGAAACTTTGTTGCCCTACCCTGTATGTGATGGTAATGGATTAGAAAGAGAGAATAGCAAAAATATATTAAAAATAAATTTCAATAGAACAAAATAATATTATTTAATTATATCCCACATTAAAAAGTAATACTATATGCGCATTAAAATGATAGTGGCAACTTCGCCATTTCTAAAAAACTGCTAGTGCAGCAATGTTGAGTATTACATGGTTTTAAAGTTGCTTTGATAAGTCAATGTCATCAGTCATATAATAAAAATCACTCTTTTTTCAATAGACTCCAATAGAATAATGTAATATTATTATTTAAATATATATATATATATATATATATATATATATATATATATATATATATATATATATATATATATATATATATATATATATATATATATATATATATATATATATATATATATATATATATATATATATATATATATATATATATCTAATATAAAATATGTGCATTAAGTTGATAATTCCACTTTCGCCATTTATAATTTATGTTATGGATTACTGCTACTCTACAGATCATTAACAGCTAATTTAACAATTAATTTATTTAGTACATAATCTTTATTTCTTTATCCATTCAATAGACACACTAAAAAATTTTACTCTCCACCTTTACTTACTCCAAATTCTTCAGAAATGTTAAGTATTACATAGTCTTTAATGTATCGTCGGGTGCAACTGATCTATGAGATTCGGCAGTTACTTTTTTCTTTACTCTCTCGTGTGTATATTATGAATATCAACTAGAACTCACTTATAACTTCCTAGATCCAAACCACTCTTCTCGATATGGTGTCGATTTCTATTTTTAGTGCATTTCCTAGCCTTACATGGACCACTCCAATCAGACATATGTATTGCGCCTCTTTACGTTATTCTGTTCATTCTTATATTTTGTTATATTTCTTTTATTATTTAATTTAATAATATTTTTGAGATTTATACTCTTACTTAGTCTATCATTTTATTGTATTATTATTCAATATTAATGCATTTGGGTGTCGAATTATTGATTTATACTAAATATAATTACCAAACATGTGGCGTTTATTTTTGTATGGAACATGCTAATATGATGAAGAAGAAGGATCTATAATTCTTTACACTTAAAGTGAGCAATTACTTATAATATTTCTTTGTAATTCACATAAAATATTTTTTTATATATTTTTTATATATGTTTCCTGTATTCAAAATATTGTTAAATACTAATTTATGTTTGTGTTTTGTCCTTAAAGTAGAAAAAAACTTGTCAATAGGTGATTGTCCTGCGAAAATCATCCATTTTATTGTTTTACAACATTGAGTTACTTTATGTACATTAAGTCTCTACCTCAGTAAAATCTAAATTATGTAAGTCTTGATTATAGAACCTCTCAGATGTATTGCACCCGAATGTGTTTGGATTCATACCGCACCCAACAGAAAGTTAAGGTCATTTTGAATAGTCAGTGTCATCACTCATAAAGTACAAATCACATAAGTTTAACTTCAATAGAACAATGTAATATTATTACTTATATCGAACATAAAATATGCACATTTAATTTATAGTAGCACCTTCGCCATTTCTTAAAAACAACTAGTCGGGTATGGATTCAAACCACGATGATTTATATATGCTAGGAGATAATTTTAAACAAATAGTATCGTAAAACTTGAAGAGATAATTTTTATGATTTACGTTATAAATACATTAACAGCTAATTTAAAAGTTAATTTAAAAAAATTAATTCTCCACCTTGACTTACTCACCCCAAATGTTCGATAAATATTATGTATTACATAATTTCTAAGGCTATTTTAGCCAGTTAGTGTCGTCAATAATATAGTAGATATCACATATATTTAAATAAATTACTATTATATTACTATTCAGTTATATCCATCTAATAGCAAATATACCCATTAAATTTGTACTGGCACCTTCGCCATTTATTACAACGGCTAGTCGAATACAAACAAGAATGAAGAGGTGCTTTGTTTATGCTAGGAGGTAATTCTAAAAAGTTACTGACGCAACACTTGAAGACAGAATTTTTGTGATTTGTGTTATAAATTGCTGTTATTGCAGAATGCATTGACAGCTAATTTAACAATTCATTTAATTAGTACATAATCTTCTTTTTTCATCCCTTTATAAGAACGTGTTATAAAATTTGTTCCCCATTTTTAGTTACTCATTCCAAGTTCTCAATAAGTGTTGTCTTACATGGTTTTCAAACAGTTTTGTCTATGTGGCAGACATGAACTTTGTAATAATTATTAATAAATGTATATATTTTACAATTTATATACGGCTACCAGTTACAATTACACTCAAATTATAACTAATTGTAGCATAGTAATTATCTGTTCTCTCTACCATATCAAAAATTATATACATTTTCATTTAGACATAATTGCAGTACAGATGTTGGAGTTCAGTCCAACTATTTTCCACATATTATTGCTATGCGGGCGAGAAATTTTACCGAACATTAACTTGCTATTAATTATAGTATTCTGTAATACATTAAATCACTTATCATAAACGTTCCAAACATTGAGTTGATTATAAACCACTCCAGGCAATTATAATTAATTGAGTTATTACAAGCGAGATCGAAATACTTAAGCCCTTAATAATATTTAATTGTAAATTATATCGTTACTTATACTGTGGCAAAGGCAATTTAAGCATTTATGGGGATCTGCCAAGGCGTTTATTAATTATGATGATTACAGGCTTTCTGGAATTCCAAATAATTTCATTAATTACTCAGAACAATATATTAAAATATTTGTAAACAAAATTATTTTTAACTCGTATTCTAAAAATAATTTTATTTCACATAGAACATTACAGTGAACTTCTAGGGAAGTTTTATTGGGTGAACTCCTTTAATTATTTTTATTTTTATATATTTTGTAGCAAGACATAAAAACTGTTCTTATACCCGACACCTTCGCCATAAGTTGATCTAAACATTTCGAAGTTCATAATGAAGTATAGAAGAAATGTTATTTCGTTTATAATAATTTTAAATAACACGAGTTTAACTCTAATTTATAGTTTTTAGATGTAATTATAGTTAATTATGATATTTCTACTCAATTTTATTTTTCTTGGAATTCAAACAGATAAAATTATAAATTGTAACGCTCAGAAAAACATGAGTTTACTTATTTTGAAGTTACTTGTTGCGGTTCTCTGAATTATTATTTTATGTTGTATGAATAAATAGAAAGGATGAGTATTGCAATTAAATATGTATGTGCATAGAATTCATAAAAATATTAATAATAATATTATTGAGAAAAAAGTACAAGTACAAATTTCTTCCAAAAATAAAGTGTATCACGAAAGTTGGTTTACAAAATTCTCTAAGTATTTATAATATATAATTAATATATTTAATTGAATATAAACATATTTATATGATAATCTGAAATAAACAAACTGAAAAATAAGCATAAAATTTCAAATTTAAAATTCTGCTGTCTGTTACTTCCGACATACTGTGATACTGAGTTGATAGGCTATTGGCAATATATACTACCATATACAAGAAAGAGGATTTAATCATAAACACTTAACCTTCAATGAGATGATCTTAAATCTGTACTATGTGTGTTCGCGACATTAACTTATTACACAAACAGCTAGATGTATTGACTTTTATAATATTTATAATAAATCCAAAAATATGTATAAATCTCCTCTCAGGCATATTCAATAAATTAAATGCAGGTGTGTAAGGAGAAATATAATCACATGCTGGTGTAGTTGTAAAATATCTCATATATACTCGTGTCTAAATATTTTTAAAAGAATACAGCTGTTTTAAGGAGAAAAATGCTTTCCTACATATATCATTGATATGATTACGACATTTTTATGTGGAATCAAACAAGCAACTGCATCACATTTCAAAAAATAAAAGCCGCCAAAGGTAGGATTCGACATTTGTCCCGGATCGGAACCGAACGACATACAGCTGTTTCTAACTTGTTAGTTCTCATCAGTGCCGTACACGGTACGCCGATTCTGGACAAATGCCGAATGAACTTTATGGCGTATACATCTTTATCGATACGATCTCTGTCAGTAACATATAAGTCGGAAATCGAGAAAGGAACCACCAAGCCGCCAAGCGGTTATCAAAGTGCTTCCCGAATAGCAAAGCTATTACATAATCGCTCTAGGAAACAACTACTCCTCGGGTTAAAGCCCCGCCAGGCATTGAATTATACCCAGAAGCGATCCTCGACCCCTTTCTCGTGTTTCTGCACGATCAGATAAGGTTTCAAAAAATAAAACCCGCTAAAGGTAGGATTCGAAATTTGTCACGGATCGGAACCGAAGTTTTATTTTTTGAAACCTTATCTGATCGTGCAGAAAGACGAGAAAGGGGTCGAGGATCGCTTCTGGGTATAATTCAATGCCTGGCGGGGCTTTATCCCGAGGAGTAATTGTTTCCTAGAGCGATTATGTAATAGCTTTGCTATTCGGGAACTACTTTGATAACCGCTTGGCGGCTTGGTGGTTCCTTTCTCGATTTCCGACTTATATGTTACTAACTGCATCACATCTTTATTATATTATATAGTCCATGCAAGAATAAAGTACTCAACACCTTAACAATATCCGGACATTGAAGTGTTCCGTTAAAATACGGTACAGCATGACTTTCCCAGTCCGAGAGAAATTTCACCTATAGTTTATTTTCTTCGTTACTCTACTCTTTCCTGTTCCTTTACTGCAGGATTTTTTCACATACTTCTACATTATTCTTAATATATAGACCTGTCTAACCCCCTTTTTAATTGCATTAATCATTCTCGCTAACTAAATTTCCCAACCCTTAATTTATATTTCACAATACAGACTACCCGCACCACTACCCACACCAGCATTAATAGTAGCCTGATATGTACTGAATGCAATATATACATTAATGTGCATGTTTCAATTAGATGATTTATTAATAGACCTGCACCTTTCGTTGCGTCTCAGTAGCATATAACTGCGAGGAGAAATATGGTAAACACTATTTAAATGCACTTACCGTTTACTGTTGAAGGACGGATATTGATGAAGGTAAATTCCACTGTAAAGCAAGGACGTAATACTGTATACCATTAATATTGCTTCTTTTGCAGCTTCTACTTGGTGAAAATACGTATTTGTAATAGGAGAGTACGTATTTGTATATTGCTCTAGATTTAATGAAGTAATATTTGTTAATTTAACATATTTCTTCGCGTTCTGTTAGTAGTAGTGACCTGTAGTTAGTTATTAATTTTAGTTATTTAGTAAGTTTATAAATGGCAGTTACCGTAAATCTGAATTTTTATTTAACACAACAGTTAACTTCTGAGATTGCAGTTTCTACACTATCTGTCAAATCATATATAAATATTTTAAGTTTTCAATAATAGTAGATTCTTCTACTAAATATAATGCACCATTTTGTAATTATTGAATAGATGCTGTAATCATACAGTATATTTCAAAGCCTCTGTTATATCTGTTTCAACTGGAGAATCCGAAAACTGTTCCTGGCTTCATTTAATTGCTTCAGACTCGTGTGACTTCAATTTGACAATGAAGTATTTTATCATCTAAAAATTCATATTAAAATATACGACTGTATCAAGTCACGTACCACATCTATTCTAGTTCATGTGATAATGGACAAGTCTATAATGCCCGAATCCATTTAGGGGATGTGATCAATATTTGTCCATAACCAAATATTGGCCAATACTTGCTCTTCTGCTTTAGGAGTAGACCAGTTCATAAGCTAGTCTACTCCTGAATAGTCTTTTATAGTATTATCTGCAACTAGATGAACTGGGTGTAGTCAATATGTGGCATGAAGGACATGCGAAAAATATGTTTTGAGTATTTTGCTAAATCTAAGCATATTTGCATCTTCGTCAGTGACTAGCATTACAAATTAACTTGGATATTCAAGTTGCATATTCTTGGATATTGTTGCATATTATTGGTCGAGCTTCTGCATTGGCCTTTTAAAAACGTACTGCATACAAGAAAAGGAAGCGAAGGTCAGATCGCAGAAGCTTCACCACCGTGTGCACTATACTGTTTGACTTGTTTTTCTAATATCTGTCATTTTGTCAGCTGATATTTATATATCCTTATCTCAAGGTTAGGATATATTTCCTTCACTTCATTTGTAGAAAATGAGTGCCCAATTGTTTTCTACTTAGTAATTTCCAATTCGGTACATAATTTTCCCACAATTGCTAAAACGTGTCAGTTTCCACAAAAGTGTCTGGAATACTATAACTACTTAACATATGTACGACTATAAAGTTATTTATGAACGCTCAGTATGATATGTCATTTTTATATTTTTCTTGTGCTCTCTACTTCCCAAATGTTGGTTTTAATTAGTTTCACTATAATCTTTTAAGTCTATAATGCAAAATATACATTCAACATGACTCTCGCTGTATATTAAACCAGGAGAACGACATATATATGCCAAAACTTCTTTCGCGTTTGTTTGGCATTATAACAACGCTATGAAATGAAAAACCTACACTGTCTAACGACGCACAATGTTTCCAAATTCCGATTTTGTGACCAAAAGTACTTTTGGTTATCGGAATTTGATGATAATTTGGATACTATGGTTTCTCGGGCCGCTGATTTCAAAAATGCAATTTGTTTTTAATATTCGAAATGGCGGACCAAAAATAGCTGCCATATTTGTTTAAAAATTATTTACAACAAGAACGGTTCAGTGTGCTGAATTTACTTGTAAACAATGATGTCAAATATGAAATTTGCACTTAGAATTTCAAAATGGCGGACATGTTAAAAAATGTTTTAACTAAAAAAATCATTTTACGGGCACAAATAGATGTTTTAAGCAATAATACATTTTTATTGTTTATTAAATGACATACATTGATAAATTATTAATTACACTACTTAATATAATGAAATAACTACTGTGGCTAATCGAAGGTTCTTCTGAGCACTCCAAGTAAAATTCGTCCGACGAAATATATGATGATTCTGCTAAAATAAGTAGTTGTATTACTTCTCTGCTAATATTTTATCCTTAGTTCGAAGTTTTCGTATTCCAATTATTAAAGAACCTGAAGATGCCAGGAGCCAATGGCATTCATATTTCATAGCGTTGTCTCATGAAATTTTTCGTGAATAAAATTCGATTAGACCCATCAGTCCTTTATTTTGTATGAAAGTAGTTTAATACGATTAATGGAGTCTTCAAAGAGTCGAGATAAGGTATTTGCTTTCAAATACAAAGCTTTTTCCATAGCTTGTATTTTATTGGAGAATTTTGCAGTTGAAATTTCCTCTGTCATAAGAAATATGTTTCTACTCGTGAGATTATTTTCATTTATAACCGATATTATTTGTTACTCATTTGAAAACGGTTTAAAAATAATCAGACAATGCCATTTCTTTTGAAATATTCAAATACAATACGTAAAAAATTATTTAACGTAAATACTGATTTTTAATAAAAATAAAGGAACAATTATTTACGGTAATAACTCACCCCGAAGGAATAAGCATTGAAAAAGCCAAGTATGAACCTTTTGTTATGACCTGCGCCGCTCTTATCGTCTGCCGTGTCAAATGTCGAAATTTCTAGATTGCCCGCGACAAAACTAATTCAGCTTTCATTCGTGTTAGAGCACCTAAGAGCAGCCAAATTTGTAACCGATCGAAAGCCTAGACCTTCCACTTTATAATAAATATAAAATTGCTGCAGAAATTTGCCAAAATCGACAGAAATCTAAACTGAAACTCTGCACAAAAATTGCCAAGACTCGAAAAAAACGCGATTTTACAGGGTCACATTCCAAATGCCGTTCTTAACATAAAAATAACGAACTTTTGTATTTAAAACATTTACATATAATGAAACTACCTTTATTAACGATGTGCTAAAAATTTTTTTGTAAAAAACGTACTGGATACTGAAATACACACTTAGCAATATTGCTCTATCGGCGGGGTAATGAGTGCGTTAAACGTGCAGCTGCTACGACCTCTGTTTTCTAGCTGTTCCCCTGCCTCAGAAAATATACCTGGAAACTTATCCTTCGGAATTATAATGTACTAATGTCCCCTCTACAACATGAAAAAAAAAACGGAATGCTGACTTTCGATTTTAGGACTTTTGGCCGCAAAATCGGGATTTTAAAACACTGTGCAACGCAGTTATCTGCTTAAATTTTATCTAGAAAATGTTTTATTGATATATCAGGGCACCCCGGAAGGTAGTGCAAAGTGGTTGGCTACCCGTGAACGACGCAAATTGTAGAAGTAGTATACTAAACAGATTAAGTTATTTGTAATTTGCCTCATGCAAGCACAGTGGAAACAAGCTGAATGTCGAATTGCTAATGCTATTGATCTAAATAAATCGTTTGTCTGCATTTAAATTAAATTGCATATTTTTTTTAATCAAACAGCTCATTTTATACAACCACCGTACAAATATCAACCATATAGTTTTGGCACATCAACCTTTGTACTTACATTTGTTTTAAAAACAAGTATGAAGGTGTGACAATTTTAGATGAAATAATTCCAATAGAATAATAAAGTACGGTTTCTCTTATACACATACAATAATGACTGTGTACTTAGCATAAATATTTTATTTACTTCTTAAATCAAAGTGCTTATTATCTATTTTATCTTTCAACACATTGCCCAATAAGTTTAACTGCTGGATTCTATTGTTTATTTATTCATTTATTTAATTATTTACTTATTGCCCAACAGACAAATCCAATTACAGGACAAATATAAACATATAAAAACTAAACATATGAAACTATACTATGTGTAAATACGAAAAGAACAAAGAAATTACTAGGGTAAAAAGTACATTATAATAAATTTAATAACAATTGATTAAGTAAAATGGATACATAAGTATATAAATAGATGCAACAATAATAATAATAATAACATGAAAATCAATGTATAGATTCAATTATTATTAGCTATGAAAATTAATTTAGAAGCAACAAAAATTTCTGAGAAACCACTACAATTAATATCACATATATCTTAGACCTTATTAAAATTATTGCATGTAAAATATATTGCATAGATTGCACATATTGCATATTGGCGATTTCAAAAGAACGTTGGTCCTAGGCACAGATTTAAGAAGAACGTTATCCTACAATAAAACGTATAAGTTTGACGTGAAGCCATCCGAGGAAATTGAAAAGGAAACATACCTAAAAGCAATGAACTGTCCACTTTGTTATGGAATGTTAAATAATATTTTTAGACTACTTATTACTACCATTACGACTATTATCTCCACAATTGGTTCTCATACATTAATTTAATTTCCAAAAAATGTCATTCGGCTATTTTTCTCAGAAAAATTCTTATATACAGTCAAAAATAAGAACCGTTAAGTCTTGTTTATATAGTCTTACAAAGATAATCTCATTTCGTATACATTTTTAGAAAATAAGGTTTTCAATATAATCGCCGTAACGTCAAGAAAATACCTAACGCTACTATTGGGAGTTTTAAATAACTGCGAAAAGTCTCAGTTATTATCAATATATATATGTATGTATTATTAATAAAACTATGTGTAATATTGTCGAATTATTTCATGTCCCCTATATTAAATATCTAAATTTCAAAACCAAATTTTATATAATTCACAATTAACAGTTACATGCGTCATGAAAATAACGAACCAATATTTGATTTTACACTCTTGGCAATCTGGTCAAATAGAGCGCTGCAAATCAATTACAGAATATTTTATGTCATATGAATAGGTACATAAATCGTGATTATTTCATTTAGTGCGTTTTTTTAGATCAGAATACTCCTAAGCGTATTGCTAGAGGCAAATGTCGATTGCGCGCTGTATAGATAATAAATTAAATTTATTATCGTATGCTTTTATCCTATTACGATAAACGACTTTTACGTCACTTCGGGGAGTTTCAACCTTAACAACATAAACACATCAATCAGCCTTCTGTCTATTTTGGTTATTCGTTCTTTTCGCAATAAATTTTAGCAAATGTCCCAGCACCAAATGGCCAGTATTTCTTAACTTCATTATTAAAATTTATAGTTAATTTTCAGACGAAATGATAATAGATAGTTTATGTTTTATACGGGAATATGTATTTTATTTCCATATGCAGCATGTCCACCTAATAATCCTTAATAAACCCATTTTTTGTTACGATGACAGACATGTGACTTTTACCATATTATGCCAACAAATACAGTGTAATACTTCATTTCACACGGATAGTAATGCAAAATTAGGACAAAGTCTGATGTTCACTTCACAAAGCTTTACTGTAAAAAATAAGCTTTCATGATATTGCATAAGTAATGATTTTATGTAAGCTTTAATTCAATTCATCGAATTACTTTCCCAAAGCCAGTCAGGATCTTGAAAAGGCTTTAGTCCCTTTACTTTACCTGTTAATATAACTGATGACATCCTCCGGGCTATCAACATTTTACAAGTTACATCCTTAAATTTACTATAAAGTGTTTGATTCTTTAGACATTGATTGTTTGAGAACAAATTGCAGCATTATGGAATTTATGAAAACATTATTCTGAAAACCTGGTTTCGAAACTACCATTCGGATTGATTTTATCAGGTTTTTTAATATTTTTTTCGAAAATATTTAAAAAAATCCGATAAAATGCAAACTACATATTACGTAAGCTGACGACATTTTATATGAAATAAGGATTTTTTGGCCATCACGTAAGGCTTGCCTACAAAATAAAGTTGAAGTTTTTGGAAAAAGTGCAAAAAACGTAAAATTTTGGATTTGTTTTTATTTTAACATGAAGTAAAAGCAAAAAAAAACACGATACCTAGCTAAAATGAACATAATAGTGATGCACATGTGTTGCAAAGTTATTATAAGTCTTTGTAAAAACGTTTTCTTTTTCCATCAAAGCTTCTTTTGGTACTTTCTTGGTTGTGTGCTTGTGAGTTTTCCTATTTTAACATCCAACAGTAGTCTGCCATCATGCTGATATTCCATCGACCTTGGTATCTGCGCTCCATTTCTTTTATTTTATATCTTGATGGAAACGCTCTCCTTGTTCCTCACTTACAGCCCCAAGATTTTCTGGAAAGTAGTCCAGGTGTGAGTGCAGGAAATGGACTTTGACACTCATGTTGCAGCTCAACATTTTGTAGTTTTGTAACAATTCAGCAACCAAAGTTTTGTAGTTTGGGTCTTTTTTGTTTCCAAGAAAGCCTGTTACAACAAGTTTAAATGAATTCCAGGCATTTTTTCTTCCATTTCCATTTTAGTGACAAAGCTTTCATATTTTAAAAGTTTTCTGATATCAGGCCCAACAATGACTCCCTCTTTCAGCTTAGCATAGGATAGACCAGGAAACTGTTCACAAAGATACCTGAAACACTCTCCTTCTTTGGGTAATGCTTTCACAAACTGTTTCATTAGCCCCAATTTGATATGAAGTGGTGGAAATAAGATCTTTTTAGGATACACTAAACTTTGTCTTTAAACATTTTTGACTCTAGGAATAAGAGCCTTTCTGATTGGCCACGTCTGCTTGACATAGTGTTGTTTCCTGTCCTGGCTATCCATTCGCAGAGGAAACATGGAAACTTTGTGTAATCAGTTTGTTGACCTAGTAACATGAAAATAACTTTCAGATCCCCACAAATGGTCCATGATTTTTAGGCTCTCTCCAAATCATGGGTACTCCAAAAGGAAATGATTTCTTCTTACCTTGAAACTATTGTCTCAGTTCTTCAACACACATAGAACACACTATATGGGGAGCCCAAAATTTATCTTGGTCCCCTAATTTAATACCAAAGTATGCAAAATACACCTTCTGAACAAAATTAGAAATGTTCCTTTGTTGCTTCTTGACGGTATAAGACCCACAAATATAACACAAACAGTTAGGAGAGTTGACACATCCTCTAGTAGCCATTTCTTCTAAGTAGCATAAAACTGTTTGATGTGTACACCACAGTGGCTATCTCCACACTGAGTAACTGACTGCAATCAAGGTCACGGTTCACTACATTCCTCACGACGTCTAGCAGACAGTAGAATTGGGGAGGGAGCAGACAGACTGAGACATGTCTTGTTCCTATAGGAACTGGATTTTCCCAGTTTAAATTCATTGTCTTATTCAAATAAATAGAATAAAAACATTTTTTTTACAAACAACATACTCACATTGTTTAGTAACCTGTTTACCATGAAAGCTCCATAATTCAGATAATTTATCACTTATATAGGCTATAATACTGAAAAATCGTACGCATACTGAACCTGAAAACCCCTGGAAATAAGAAAATTTCAGGTGAAATTTGTGACTTATCTAGGGGTGATGGAATTTTTTCACTATTATTTCCGTAATCAGCACAAGAAATACTGTTAAACGCACTAGTTGAATATGCTACAATTTTTTCATCGCAGATCTGTGTTATAAATGCTAATAATAAAAGTTAAAATATCGTTCTTCTGATATCACATCGACTTCACAACATGGTTGAATTAAATATTAAGTATTAACAATGAAGTAACCGTTTTAACTAGTGTTGTAAAAAGACTCGAGATTTCGTTTGATTCTGCATTAAAATTTTTTAGTAACAGTAACATATGTAAGAAAATCTTTTTCTGAATTTAGTCGACGAAAGTTCAGAAGACGTAAATTAATAGAGAACTTCGGAGTTGCGTTGTCATGAGTAAGCTGTTGAAAAGTAATGGTTAAATGCCATAATATATTCACATAATGGTATATAAATGGAATAAATGGATAGACCAGAGAAACACATAGTAGTAATTAAAGGAAACCGATTATTCATTTTACATTGCAGATTTATGAATGGATAAGTGAATGATTTTCTAAAATTGTTTGAAAAAAAGTAAAATTGAATTATCACCAAAATATATTTAATGATAATCAGCGAGTTACATAGTCTCTATTTATTTCAGATTGGGCGATGCGCAGTATATTTAATAGTTGTTTATTAATACTACAATTTGTATGATGAACCCTTGCGCGTGTATCAATTTAGTGAAGAGGCACGGATCACATGCTACACCACTCGCAATTGTTACTAATAAGCCACAATTACCAGCACGTATATTTAGCGACATATGTTTCAATCAAATACATACGGCATAAACAGTTAATAATTTACCGAACAAAATACAATTATGAAGTCACGTTTTCAAAGTTTAAGCAACACTGTATACAATTAATTCAAGTCAGTGTATTATTTAAACTAGTAATGATCCACTCTTCAGAATCATTATTTTAATCAATAATGACAAAACATGACCTGAAAATAACTATATCATAATAATGTAGAACACACTAGCATTTTATTCATTATCAAATATTTGCCATATTTCAGCTGATCTTTCTATCATGAAAATTATTGTTGTTCTTAATTTGCTACACACTATTGCATTACACCAAATCAGATATGTATCGTAGATAGATATATTTGTGTTTTTATGTGATAAATGCATGGTCAATAACTCTTTCCGAAAATTAATGTCGAAATAGTAATGGAAAAAAGCTATCGAGGACACGACACATTTTAGTCACACTTGTGTAGTGGAAATAACGTTACTCCAAAGCATAGGCGTGCCGACTACTAAACGCTCTAAAGCCACTATCTTTATGTATTGAGAATTAGTATTAAACTTAGATCTTTATGATGTTTTTATTAATTTCTGTTACCTATTATAATTATAATATAATTACATCTTAATGCTAGTTTTAAAAACATTTTAGATTGATACAAAGTGGCAGCAAGTGTGTCTACATATAAGAATATGTATTATTATATAGTATTTTCGTAAAGAATAAATTCAATAAATATCCACGTGAAAAATTACATTTTTTACATACGTTACGGTAATAAATACGTCATAGCATGACGATAGATTAGATAAAAGAATTATGAAACCTAGACGTTGTATTTCTTGACGAATTCTTACTTTTAAATCTTCTAAATTCGGTATAGTAACACGTATATTACTTTTTAAGTATCCCCACAATAATTAATCTAGGGCTAAATCTAATCTAAATTAAAATATTAAAAAAAAAAATCTAAAAGCCGGAACTAATAAACCATATTTTAAATGGTTTTTGGTTTTAAGAAATAAAATAAGGTTTTATAAAATTTACCCCAAAGTTGCATATTATATTTTTAACAAAATATAGCAACAAACCGTAACCATTTTCATGAGAAGTATTTTGATGAATAAAAACAGAAAGAGCGGGTATATTTAAAAGCGATACATTTACAAGCGACAGGAATATTCAACATCAATGTTTTTCTACATGAGATGTTCAACACGTTTACCTAATTTAATCACCAGAGGTGTACTCATTTTAAATAATTAGAAACATAATATAATTCACCTTCTACGATATTTCTTATAAACTAAAATGTCTTAAGTCTTCATGTGTGCGTAAAATATTTATATAAATATAATTTTTATTGGCCCAAATAAACAAAAATCTAATGGTATCAAATTGATGACCAATTTACAGACCCTTCTCAAAATATTCATTTTAATATATTCATGTTTCTTAAAAAGCATGAGGTAGACTATTTCCAAGCATTCTCATTCCGTTTACTACCTCGAAAATAAGAAAATCTCGGGTATAAATTTTTCGTATTTTAAACCGAAAACCATTTTCTAAACTTGTTAAACACCATTTTCTACACATTGTCAATTATAGCATACACACAAAATGTGAGTTTTTTTATTGGTTACAGGATGAATACTTTATGCCATATATTATATTGTAAACTATGTCTGTATATTTAAAATTTTCTCTTTATATTCGGGAAAGCAGGCCGCTAAACAAGTTTATGAATAATAGACTTCAAGCGATACGTAAGCAACTAGGCGTCGAAACTGTTTGTATAATATAGTCTAATACTAATTTTATAATAAGGATTGCGTAAAACTACAAAAATTGAAGGTAAATAGGTGTAATATATTTTGTGAATTAAATAATTTTAATACATTTGTGATATAATATTATGATATAAAAGGCTATTAAAGAGAAAAATAATTGCAATAATTAAATAAATAAATCGGTGAATTAATGATGAATAATTAAAACGTTGGTACATTTAACTCTTACTTTATAGAGCTTCGTTCGCTACATGGACAGGAAATAAAAAGGGATAACCGCTTTGAAGATGTGCACTGTAGTAATATATCATACACTTCTCGAAGATAAAATTAGTTTATTAGACATACAACCATATAATATCCAGTGTATAAAAATATCCCATAAAAGTTGTCTTGGTCAACAAATGTAATTTTCTCATTGATATATATTGCATTTTCAGAAATAACAAAAACACACTTCTATTAATTCGTAGTTTTTTTTATTAGATTCCCTTAAATATAAAAATATGAAAACCCGATAAAACAATACTGTTTATTATTGTTAATTTACTGACTTCTTACTACTGTTGATAATATTAAATATTACCATGTCACCACATTCCTTATTCATTATAAGCATTATCAATAAAAAACTAGAGCTACTTCACATTTATACATAATACAGTCTACATAAAGTATTTGGTTTTTGAGGTTATTATGGATCATGAAAATTTCCGATGGTGTAATGTAATAACATTGGCGACTCCGCCATAACTTTAGAATATATGAACTGGTAGTGGTCGTAAACTTTACTGACAATTTTCTTTATTACATCAGTAATTGGCTCAAATATGAGATAATTAAAATCTTATTTACTTTAGATGAAGACAGGATACTACATTTTCAGGATATTGCCTCAGCGAGTTTTTCATTAACAGTGCAAACATTAAACATCTATATAGTGTGTCTGGGTAAGGTTGAGAAACTTCGAAACTGGTAATACTAGTGCCTAAATTTGTTGATTGAGCCTAATATGTCTTGTACAAATGTTGATTGCTTCGGAGATACGGGTTGGTCAACGTTAAATTTGACTTTTCAAACTTTTAAATAATTTTTAAAATTCTGACTGTATGAACATGAAATTTGGTTTACGTTTCTTGATATAACAAATAAGAATTTTCAACTAATTTTAACATTGCTCATAGAGGGCAGTTCTTATACCATATTGCTTTGGTAGTTCGTGGCAATTTCCTTCCTTTAGAATTAAGGACAAAGTGAATTGAATATATGAAAAGCTCCCTTTCCATAAAAAAGTTACTAGAAATAAATTCCAAGTATAATAAGATTCTTTATTAGAAACTATTTATATAGGACAAATAACAAATAAAAAAGGGAAAATTTACACAAAAAGACAATTAATAATTATTATTAACTGCAAAAACTGCTCAAAATGAGCGCCATATTACCTAATACACTTGCTTACACGTCAAACTAATGCTTGCTATAGTTCTCAAAGTATTTGAATTTTATTTTTTATTTCCTGGCTGTGGCAGAAGTATTTTCCGAGTTCATCCTGAATCGCCACAGAAGTATTGTAAACACGTCTTTTCAATTCACCCCTCAAGAATAAATACATACGGATTAAATCTGGTGTTTTATGCAGCCGGGATGCTGGTTCTGGCAGGCCTATGCACATATTTGGATAGGAAATAAATTCGAGTATGTAAGAGAAGGTTTTCTAACAGATTGTATTGTTCTTGAAAAAATCGTAAATACCTTTCACCATTTAATCTAGGTAGGAACTTAATAAGTCCTACTAAATAATGTCCAACTATTCCTGACTATAAGTTAGTGTGATATTGCACTTGATGTCGATTTTGTTTTATACCATGAGAGTTTTCGTTTGTATAAATCTTTGCATGTAAGTTGATGGCCCCGTCCCTACAAAAATCTGCTTCGTCGGAAAATAATATTAAGGCAGTAAATTATCTTGGTTAAACTTATCCAAGAGCCATTTTAAAAATTGTGTTATTGCTTAGATCTTGAACTTTTTGTACGTGGTAAAGACAGAGCAAGGAAAGTATAATAAAAATACATTCCGCATACTTTTTATGTCACAACATTCACCAAAATTGCATTATTTGGTCGTGTTTATGCATTTATTTTTCATTGTAAATAATTTAAAAATAGGTATTGTTATAACCACCAACGTTTCAGTTTAAGAATTTCTAATAAATATGGAGTTTTAAAAGTTTGAACACACAGAAATTAACTAATATAAAAAAGCGAATATCAGATTTCACTAAAAATATTATCTTTTTGTAGAGTAAATAAACAAATTAGTTTGTTTATATATATATATATATATATATATATATATATATATATATATATATATATACATATATATATACATATATATATATATATATATATATATATATATATATATATATATATATTAAATGGCGTCTCCTGGGACAAAAAACTCCGGAGGTAAAATAGTCCTCCGTTCGGATCTCCGGGTGAGGACTGTTCCGGGAGACGTGATCGAGTGCAATAATAATAAGAAGTGTAGCATTTCACGAGTCGGAGCGTGGAATGTCAGAAGCATAAGACAGGCAGGGAAGCTAGAAAATCTGAAGATAGAAATGGATAGGTTAGGATTAGATATAGTAGGTATAAGTGAGATGCTCTGGCCGGAAGTAGGAGATTTTTGGAGCGGTGACTATAGGGTAATACACACAGGATCGGTAAATGGAAACGCGGGAGTAGGGATCGTTATGCGGAAGAACGCAGGACAGTGTGTAGATAGCTACCTACAATACAGCGAGAGAGTAATGATGGTTAGGTTAGATTCGAAGCCAGTGGAAACAGTAATAGTGCAAGTATACATGCCTACTTCTAACCACAGCGAGGAAGAGTTAGAAGCCGTTTATTCGGACATAGAGCAGGTAATAGGATTTGTGAAGGGTCATGAAAATTTAATAATAGTAGGAGATTTTAACGCAGTCGTAGGTGAGGGGAAAGAAGGAGAATTTGTAGGGCCTTATGGATTAGGAAACAGAAACGAGAGAGGTAGCACACTGATAGAATTCTGTGAGAAGCACAAGATGGTAGTCGCGAACACATTGTTCAAGAATCACGTTAGGAGGCGGTACACATGGAAAATGCCAGGAGGGATAGACAGGTATCAGATAGACTACATTCTGGTTAGGAAGAGATTTAGAAATCAAGTAAAAGACTGTAAGAGTTATCCAGGAGCAGATGTAGACAGCGATCACAACTTGGTAGTCATGAAAGCTAGATTAAAGTTCAAAAATCTGAAAACCCGGAAGGATAAGAAACGTATAAATGTAGACATATTGAGGGATCAGAATATGAAAGATAAGTTCCAGGAGAAAACAGATCAATTAATAAATAAAACGAGTAAGGACGAAATCAAGAACGCAGAAACTGAGTGGGAGGGTATCAAGAATAGTCTAGCTTCCGCGGCTACGGACGTTTTAGGACACGATGAAAGGGAAGCTAGGAAGCCCTGGATAACGGACGAAATCTTAAACTTAATGCAAAAGAGACGAGGCTACAAAAACAGACGAGACGAAGAAGGACTGAAAACGTATAAGGCAATAAAGTGGGAAATCATTAGAAAATGTAGAAAAGCGAAAGAACAATGGATAGAGGAGAAATGCAAAGAAGTAGAAGATAAGTTGCAAGTAGGTAAGACCGATGAGGCTTACAAAATAATTAAGAGGAACTTCAGGGATGTAGGAACAATAAGTAGAAATGTTAGGAGTCAATCGGGGGACATACTGATAGGAGGAGAGGAGAAAGCGGATAGATGGAAGCAGTACTTAGGAAATTTATACGAGGGTCAGGAATTAGGAGAGATATTAGAGGAAGAATCTAGCATCGATAGGGAAGATGTAGGAAAACCTATATTGAGAGAGGAATTTGAAATAGCACTAAGGGGACTAAAGAATAATAGAGCGCCGGGTGTAGATAAAATACAGGCGGAAATTTTGAAATGTGCGGGACAGAAAGTAGTAAATAGGATGTTTGAACTGGTAAAATATATATACGAAACGGGCGAGATGCCGGAGGATTATAAGAGGAACATTATCGTTACTATACCGAAAAAGAGAGGAGCCGACAAATGCGAGAACTTTAGAACGATTAGCCTAACTTCCCATGCGTCAAAAATCTTAACTAGAATAGTGCAGAAGAGGATGGAAAATAGAGCGGAGGAAATACTAGGAGAAGACCAATTCGGGTTTAGGCGAAATAGGGGAACTCGCGAAGCTATTCTGGCGCTAAGAGTAATGTTAGAGAAAACAATAGAAAAAGGAAAGAACGCTTATATAGGATTTGTAGATTTAGAAAAAGCTTTTGATAACGTAAGATGGGAAAAAATGTTCGAGATACTAAAGAGCGCGGGAATGAAGTATAGAGATAGGAGAGTAGTACACAATCTATACATAGAGCAAACTGCTGTTATAGAAGTAGAAGGGGAAAAAAGGGAAGTAGGTATTAGGAAAGGAGTAAGATAAGGATGTACGCTATCACCACTAATTTTTAATCTGTACATCGAAGAGGCGATTAATGTGGTAAAAGATAGAGTGGATTTCGGGATTAAAGTACAGGGACAGAAACTAAAAATGCTGAGATTCGCGGATGATATAGCAGTATTAGCATCTAGTAAGGAGGAACTAGAATCAGCATTGAATGAAATGGAGGCAGTGTTGACAGAGGAATACGGAATGAGGGTGAATAAAAACAAAACTAAAGTGTTAGTGTGCAGAGGGCGCGAGAGCAGAGCAAAAACGAAAGTACAAATTAATAATGAAAGATTGAAGGAAGTTAAAGACTTCACTTATTTGGGAAGTAAAATAAATCGGGATGGAAGAAGCGATAAAGACATAAAACAAAGAATAGCGCAGGGTCGAGTAGCTTTTAACAAAAAGAAAGCACTTTTATGCTCGGGGGTAATAAACTTAGAAACAAGGAAGAGATTTTTGAAAACATATGTATGGAGCACGGCACTTTACGGCTGCGAAACCTGGACGGTAGGGGAAGCAAGTAGGAAGAAATTAGAAGCTTTTGAGATGTGGTGTTACCGAAGAATGATGAAAATACCATGGACTGATAGGGTTAGAAACGAAGAAGTATTGGAGAAAGTCGGCGAGAAAAGGAGTATGTGGAAAAACTTAAAGAAGAGAAGAGATAGAATGGTAGGCCACTTGCTGAGACATGGGGGAATAGTCCGCGATATTTTGGAGGCAGAAATAGGAGTGAAGAAAGGCAGAGGTACGCCTAGATTAGACTACTGCTCGCAAATAGTAAGGGATGTAGGTTGTAGCACAATTAGCGAAATGCGTAGGTTAATACAAGATAGGAGAAGCTGGAGGTTAGCGTCCAACCAGTCTTAGGACTGATGACCTAATGATGATATATTAAATTTAATGTTATATATATATATTAAAGATATGATATACAAGAATTAATTTTTTTTCAAAATATGTCAGGTAATAACTGAAGGAAAATGATTACTATTTCTAAAAAACTAAAGTGAATAGCTATATTCATAATTTAAGAACATACATGCATATAATTTCTAGAAAAATCGTACGTGACCTTTAATTAAGTAATTACTGTTATAATTGTTTATTAAATCACTAATAAATAGATAGAGCATGTGTACAAATATTAATCAAACTTAGTTATATAATTAGCTAGAAATCAATGAAAAAACTAACCACAATTAAGCTTAATAGGTTGTTTATAAAAACATCTAAATGGTCGCACGTAGCCGAACGTCTACAAGGTAAACTTCATAGATATTGTTCACTACCAAAAGCTGGCATTTCAGTCCCGTCTAAATCCGTGCTTTCTCCAAAGGTTAGTTTAATCCAGTTTATGTTCTACTTAAGCTTAATATAATTAGTGGCATTGAGTAAACTACCTGTAAAATTGAAATCAAATTCCTGCTAGCAAGCATCAGTTAAATTAAGCTGCTTCTAGGACTAAGGATGACATTATTTCATTTAAAAAAAAGTCAAAAGTATTTTCTAATTACGCGCGATTTATTTTACTATTGCTAATATAAATATCACCATCATATAGTGAGTGTGTATAAGTTGGAACTAATTCGATAAAATCATTACCAGTCCAGTAGAAAAGACATGCTCGGACCGGTGAATTTTGATCCTTAAATTTATATTTCTTGGTGTACGCATATTATTTTGATGTCATTACTATTGGAGTTAGACGTCATGTATAACTTTTTAAGAAGACCTATCTTTGCAAATGATTATGATATCGTACTAGCTGTGAAGGAAAATTATCTTCAACCAATTCGCAAAATTACATAAGAAATTGTTGTTTTGAAAAGTTTTAAAAAAGTCCTACACAATTTTCTAGTTCAGGAACGTCGGGAAGATTATATATAAACAATATATTTTTTATAATGTTAATGATAGTGTTAGTTAATGATAGCGATGTAATAATAATTCGTAATTATCAAACCAGGTTGTTTTCTCAGGTGAAGAGTTTTTGAAAATAAGTAGACTCGCAGGTTTTAAAAATGTTTTAGAGGAGGCTCTAAACACCCTCATTGAATGATATGCTGTTACACGTAGTTTTCAGAGAGAGTAGTCGTATAGGAAGAACTATTGATACCTTATTACCTAAACACTATTACCATAATAAGTAGATTACTAGAATAGGGAATTACTGAGTGGTCAGCTTTGTAGATCTTCGGATCTACTATGTTTTGTGGAGTTATCTTAAACCCAAGACATACCTTAAAAAATCCTATCCTAGAAGGAATTAAAAGGCCTTTGGAAAGGAGTTTGGGCTGAACTAATAAACGCAGTAATTAAATAATAGCTTTAAGTAAGACTAATTACAGTTTGTATAATGGATCTTTCCGCGTATATCCATTTAGTGAGGACGCACGGATCACATGCTACACTACTCGCAATTGTTACTAATATGCCATAATTACCAGCACATATGTCTAGCGACATATGTTTCAATCAACTACGTAGGGCATAGCTTAGCTTTATTATACGTAGGGCACGTCTTAGCTTTATTATATAATTTGACTCATTGGGGTTTCAATATTTCTGTAAAATTTGTTTCATTTTTGTTTTATTTACTTTGACTTTTGTTGAATCTATTTCATTTATTTTGATGGAAATATCACTTCCATTGAATGTTTTTGTGGAGAACCTTGCCATTACTCTGTCATAGGTAGACGGATTTGTATTGTAATAACTGTTATCCTAAAATGTGTCTTCTCCACGACACTGTTCAAAGATGTCAGTTGATTAAATCATACGATTGTTACCTATGACACACACGCAAAAAATCATTACACAAAACCATAAGTGCTAAATAGAGTTTTACAAGAATTTCAATCTCTACTTGCACATTATCAAGAAGTAAATGGCAGAAAATTTGAGCAATTAATTTGGTTGCTTTTATTTGTTTTAATCATTATTCTTAATAACACTGATCTGCTTATTTAGATAAAATATTTTTGTTTCTCAAAGAAAAGATTATGTAACCTACAAAGAAATTTAACATATCGTCCGTAAAAAATTTGCTCTCTTAAAAGTCATCTTCAGGTAAGTGACTTGCCATTTAAGACTACTCCCAATTTCATCATAACTTCGACGGTGATAACGTCAAAAAATATACATACTTAAAAAAACTGTCCGCCTGAAAAACGAAATCGACCTATCCGAGCATTTTTGCCTATTTTTCCGGTAACGCTTTAATCGATTTTGTTCCAACCTTTACGTTCTCTTCACTTGATTCATATATGCAAACTTCTTATATAATAAATTAAAGAATACTGCACAGTAGCTGTAGACATACCATATAATTATCAAGAAAAGTTTATGTATTTAATTTGTCTGCTATCCTCCCAACCATGCATATCACTATAATATTGACTTTACATCACAACACTTTAGTCAATGATGTGGCAAAGTCATCATCTACAAAATTGTTAACACATGTGCGAATATGGATTATTTATTATTCTAGTCATTTGTGTCAACTAATGTAGCTATTTTACCATTGTTTACTACAGTAATTATTTTTGGAATGAATAGATTCGTTAAATATTCAAGGACTAACTTTCGGGAAAAAGTCTCGGATCCATTAAATTTAATTTTTAGTTACGCATGTCTCAAAATATAATTAATACATGTAGGGCGATTCGTGTAGCAAGTATGACAACATCGATATTTTTTTAAAATAATTCCCTTTTTTACTAAAAAATGTGAAACAGCACAGTCTTTACATACCCTACGGTAATAATTACAGTAGCATGAGTATAGAATGTATGAAAATATAAGAAAAATAATATCTCAGTTTCAAAATACTAAATTTAATGGAAATGGAGATGATGTACATCGTTTATCGCCTGACAGTAGCCAAGACGATTAATAAATTATTTTCGAACATTGTCAACAACTTCAGGAGGTATACGTTGTACATCGTGATCGTCTTTAAGTGTCCTCAAAAAGGTAACCTAGAGGTGTCTACTATGATTGTCTGGCTGGATACTCAATCGGTTGTTTCTCCCTATCCAATTATTCGACAACATCTCATCTAAATAAGAACGAACAGGTATTGCATAATGGTGAGTTGCATCATACTGTTGAAAGATAAAGTGATACATGTGAAGTTTATTAGTGCATAAATAATATCTTGAAGTCTTGAACAAAATCGAAATATTTTGCACCAGTTAGATTCAGGTGAAAGAGATAGGGACCCAGAATTATTTCGACTATGCCACACCACACATTCACTTTCTGGTGATTTTGCGAGTGATACCTCGTCATCCATCTGAAATAGGGTATAAAGTTTTTATCTAACATCAATAAAAACATAATCGGTCATTAAGATTATTGTGAGGCAGCCGATGGTACATTAATTGAAAATTTATTTTAATTGACATTTTAAATAATCATTGCCATTAAATTTAATATTTTGTAATACCAAAATTATTTTTCTTAACACATTTTTATTTTTAACCTACAATGATGATAATGTAATTATTCCGTATCGTATATAAAAATATGTTCTTTCACATTCTGTAATATAAGTGTTGGTTGCTTTAAAATAAATATCGATTCCGTCATACATCCTACCCAAATCACTCTGTATACATTAATTATATTTTTAAAAATGGGCAATAAAAATAAGATATAGTTTTGAGAGTTGAGAGTTTTCTCGAAAGTTTAAATTTGTAATGAATTTATTCATTACCTCACGAAGGTACTACACATATACTATTCATTTCATCGCTATTTACCACACAATGAACTCTCTTATCTTGCCGATAGACGGAACAGTCTATCTAAGCCTAGCTATAAAAACAAACCACGGTTTGTTTTGAGATTTTTTATTTGGCAAATAGCGATGAAATAAATTATAGATACATAATTCTCCAATCAGTTATGCATATCAATTAATTATATGATCTATGCAGAATACGTTATCTATTTCCTTTGCCAGTATTTTTCAATAAATGATTCATTCATATTATGCTATTATTATGATTATGATATTATGCTCACATAAGTACTGCTCATATTATGCTAACATATTCAAAATTATGTGCTATTTTTATTTAATCACGTAAATATTTATTACACGGCTGTCAAATTATATGCATTTCTAAAACATGTTACTGTTGAGCGGTAAAATCGATATATGTCTGCAATCCATCAGCAGTCTGTTTCCTGTATATAAACGATAATATTGATAGATGACTTAATCCAAATCCTTATTACAACAATACGGGACAATTCCACTGAACGCGTTATTAAAATCGTAGGACGAACGTCAATAATGTGATATGTGAAGACATCGTTATTGATGATATGAATGGCTGAATAAAAACAATACTCATGTACATTACAAGCGAGACTTTCCTCGCAGTTTATTTGCGAATTAATTTACTACAATATTATTGCTGATACTTTTGAAAATAATTTTTACACTTTCTGTATCTAGATGAACATTATTTTGATTTTATTCAGCAAAGTTATAAAAGTGATAATAATACATTATGACAACAGCTTCCAAGTAGTATAAGATCCTGTCACATATTCCATAATTCCATAATTTGGGATTCAAATGGAATTACTATTTCAGTAAAGTTAAGAAGTTTCCATGAACCATAAAGTTGTAATACTAAATTACATAATCCCTACAAACTTCGGACCTTCGGAGAACCATTACGTTTTCCAGGTTCTATCTTGTACATTTGTCTCATGTATGGTATTTCAGTAAACGTTTTAAGTACGGATAAATTGACATCTTTCTTATAAACCTACAGGATGCGAAATAAAATGTTGCACATACAGATGAGGACAGTTGCTTATTGTATATATACCTTATACAATATATACAATATACAATATATACTTATTATATATATTGTATATTGTATATTGTATATATTGTATTGTATATATGTTATGTAAATATGAAACCGGAATTTGTCCGCTAGATGGCCTAGTTGCTAATGTAGTTATCGTCATACCGCGTCATTGGTGCCATTGGTTTTGACATCTGATAAAGGCTTTTATCTCACAACAATACAAATTCCACACAATATCGTTTTTAGAACGTTGAACATGTCAAACTTTGTGCCTGGAAACTACGATTTAAGGACAGCATTGATTTTTTTGTTACCATTTGAAGAAACCTGCTGCAGGATCAAATCGAATGCCTGTCGAAGCCTACGGTGAGCATGCTTTTGGTAAATCACAATGCTTTTAGTAATATAAGAAATTCAAAAGTGGCAATTTTGACATAAGGGACGAAGAACGTCCAAATCGCTATAGATGGAAAACACTGCTCTGCCTTTGGTGAGATCAGAAGGGTATCATATATTATGAGCTACTAAAACCGGGCCAAACTGTTAATACTGAATGCTACCGACAACAAATGGTCGATTTGAATCAAGCTTTGCGTGAAAACGACCATGATAATGCACCATCACTCACAGAAAAATAGGTCAAGGAAACGATTGAGGCATTTAGTTGGTAAATACTTTCGCATGTGGCTTACTCACCAGACTTGGCTCCATCCGAATACACTTATTTACATCGATGAAACACGCACTTTCTGAGCAGGACTTCACTTCTTACTAAAATGTACGAAAATGGCTCGATGATTGATTTGCCTCAAAAGAGCAAGAATTTTTTGGTATGGAATCCACAAATTATTAGGTTTTTAATTCACGAAATTTGGACACAATAGCATTTCATTTTTTTTTTTTTTTGTTAATTAATTTAAACTTTTAATTTTATAACTGAATGTTCAAATACGATACCAACGGTGCACAATTTAAACATTTGCTTTGGTTGACTTTTTACGTCATCATTGCCATTAAATTTTTGAAATTGCTAATATAATTATTACCGTGGATTATGTAAAAGAAATGTGCTCTTTAATATCCCGAAAAAGAAAGGGTTACTATTTAAAATAATGCGAAACTAAACATAGAATTTGACTGGCTCAAGAGTTTTTTCCAAATGTTATCAATTGAATTTTAAACGAATGTCTTCATTACTTTGCAAAAGAACTTTATATATTCTTCATGATCAATGTCTTCCATAAATGCAAGTCCCTTATAATGATTGAATATTGCTCCTGTTGATATAAGAATTTAAAAATAATGATATAGGGGTTTTTGCTTCCTTAAATTCAGCTATTTTGATATTTAGTGTAATATATCTTCTAAGCCTGAAATGAATCTCATCACTCATCATAAAAAATAGTTTTATGGGGATCAATAATTTCTTCTGCAGTAAATTATTAGAATGATTCTATTAAAACTTTTGTATGATAGCAGTTAGCACTTTCATGAGTGTCCTAAATTTGATGACTGGATTCCTAGATTCTTAAATTCAAATAAAACAAATAAACTGTTTATTTAAAATAAACACGTAAGAGTTCGTGATTATAGGACTCATATACATTTATTATAAAAATATATTTAACAGGTTTACGTAACATTCATATACAAATTTCTCAAAAATTTAAATTACCTGCCTTAATTCCGAGATTTATTGATTTACATTTTTGGAAATAAATCAGTATTGCTCCAACAACTGACTACCAATTGTGTAGTTTTTATACACATATTAGGTACTTTAACTTACTACATTTTAAGTAAGTAATATTACTTTAACTTACTACATTTAGACGACATTGCTCCAATGCCCTATCATTTGAATATGAGTATTTTATCTTTTGCCTATTCAAAAGATTGACAAAGTTGTCCTAATTAAAAAATGATTTTTGATAATTATATAAAATATAATAAGTTAAAACATTCAGAATAGAAAAAGAGAAAGCATATTGTAATAGTGCCTTAATTTTTAAGATTAATATCTAGTGACTATTAATAATGGCCACCAGATACTATAGCTATCAACTAACTAGTCTATTGCACTAATTCAGGTGTACATATAATATATATTTAATAGTTATGGGAGACTCAGTGTAGGAGACTCAGGCCAGTCTCCTCTAATTTTCATTACCCTTGAAACTTAATAACATGAAAGATAATATTTTACATACTTTCGAATATATAGAATATATGTATATAAAAAATAGTAAAGTAATTCAGAAAATAGTCAAATTTCGTGTCACAATTCAATAAATATAATAATAATATTGACATATAATCTATTGACTGTAATCTACTGTTCTATTCTTTTTATTATACTAAAAATTATAATATTTACTTTTGTAGAATACGTGTAGAATAATATTCTACACGTATAAGTGCCCATCTAAGTAACTTTGTAATTTCATATGCAACTAGGAGAATAACTTGTATCCAGTAGCTGAAAATTGAATAGTGAATAACACAAAAAAAATATTTGAAATGCCTTATCAATCTTTACCCAAAGAATAGAGGAAATTAAGATTATGAACACTCAATCTGAGACTTAATGAACAAGCAAATTGTTTATGCAATACATATAATCTACTACAACTTGATGATACAAATTTCACATTTGTCTATCACCTAAAGTTGTACAAAATAACAAAAAATGTAGTCTTAATGCTATACAAACACAAATAGTTCCTGTGTCTGAAAATATGTTTGTGCAAACATGAAAGAATAATTTTATATATTTTAAATACCTATCTTAATATTTTATTATTTTTTAAAATTATGGCGGAGTCGCCAATGTCATGATGTTTAGTGTTTCCATTTAATATTATTATTCTGGCTGAAAAATGATCTATTATAAATTTGGTACACTTAGTTTATTATTAGAATCCGTGCATTCTAATTACCACCACATATACAGGGTGTTTGCGACATGTTCATCATATTAAAAGTGTACAACATAATTATGTTGTTGGTACGTGTTATGAACTATGGTATGCTTTGTGTAACAAATTTAAATACACTGTAAATATTCTTTTTAATTTCAAGGAAATAGTTACTTATACTTAATATACTTTCTATTTTACCGCATTATGCTATAAGTGAGTTAACACTAACTTAGTTTTCCCCAAAACACTATACATTACACTCGACATGCGTTTCGTCAACAAAGTTGGCATCATCTGGAGATGATTATAGAGTTTTAATCATCTCCAGATGATGCCAACTTTGGCACGCAACGCTCCTCGAGTGTAGTGTATAGTATTATCTTCACAGCAAAGGTTCCAACCTACTCCAGTAATAAATGAGAGTAGTTACTTTTGAAATTATCTCCCTCAATTTACAATTCAATACTACAATAACTAATAAAGCATAATTTACTATTCATAATAAACGTCCAGTATCGTAAAAGGGGACATATTTTTATTGAAACACCAAGGTAAATACAAAAATCTCTATATATGTGTAATTTAGTGGATCAATATATGTATCAAAGTGAATTGCTAGATTTCTTATTAAGAAAAAACAAGAGTTCACGAACACAGTTTCCACAAGTACAGAAATTTCAGGATCCCTATTTTGTTTATATTCTCAACCACCATTTAACCGTATTCTTGTAATATTTACTAATAAGCATGTTACATTATATTTTTATTACTTATTTTTAGATGTTCTAAATTTGATGACCTTTTATTAGATAACTATTGCTTAAAAATATGATTAAAATTGAGAAGAGAAAAGAAGGGTTAAATAATGCCAATACCCAGTGGCACATGTTTTGCAAGTTGCATACATATGTGACCGTAAGCCCGTTTTTATGAATTAAAATAATAATATAAGTTTCTTTATTCCATATAATGTATGGAATATATTTCGCTTTAACTAATGTTACTCAAAGTTGTGTAATGGTCGAATAACTCAGTTTGAATTAGACAGAATACTAATATTGGTCTTTTATAGACTTTTAACTGGTCTGTATAGTTCTACAACCCAAGTTAGCACTTGACAGATAGCATAGACTTCTGTACTGTAAATGATATAGTCTATGGATAGTTTAAAGGTGTCCGATGGTTTTATTTGCTACACAGAAAGCGCAACTTGTACGATCTGATAACTTTGCAATTTAGCATCTTCTGTGAACATTTTTATAGACGAAAAGTTATTTAGGACCTGATTGACAATCATCTCATGAGAGATTCTATTATTCGAGTATATAGGGAATATCATATTTGGCTTTGGTACAATAAGCCCATTACCATAGCTGAAGTAGGAGTATCCTACCTGTCATTTAAATTAATTTATCATGAAAATGGCATTATTGTGTTAACTGTAGTGCACTGTAGTTTTAGGGTTTATCTTATATAATAATCCTTTTCGATTCCTTGGAAAAATACAAATCAGTCATAAAATCTTATTTATGATACACATTTAAGACATGATTGCTAAATTCCAGTTCAAGCTTCTGAAGTAAAATGAATGTTATCATATTAGTAACACCAAATTAATGTAAAATATATTTTTACAATGATACTTTATTATCTGAGTTCTTATATGTAGCTTATCTTATCTATGAATCTAAATCATCTTGGCCAAATATATAACTGAAGGATTCTAGTAGGTATCGCAAAACATGTGAACGGCACATGAAAAATATTTACAGAGCAGCATGTTCAATCTGGAACTCTTTATATGTTACAAAATTACAAAAAAGCAATCTTTATTTAATATTAAATGTAGCCTGGGCTCATAAATTACTAAAGAATCGGACCGTAACCGCCTGTATCCATTTCCTTGTTATTTTATTTTATATGAAACCCAAAATGAAACATTCTCTCGCGAGAACGTTCCATCCTCAACAGTTGCATTGATATCACACTTGTAGAACATGATACCAACGAATCCCTACTACCCCTGTTTGACCCTCCCTAAAAAGGTTGGTCATACAAATCCGAAGATGTAGCGTGATCGTTTGATTTTGTCTAGTGATGGGAATCTTACTATGTTGTGATTTTAATTTTTACTCCCAAAATTCTTTATATAAAGTTTGGTATTACTTGTTTTAATTTTCTCATTTATGATCTGCTATGGCTAATTTACTTTAGGATTTTATTTATCTGAAATTGAGTCAGATTTATTTTATTTGGTTTAATACTTGAAGGAGGCAAATATAAATGAAACTCAGAATACACTTTCATTTACACTTATTACCCAAACTTGGATAGTCGGAAATAATGTTAACAAACAACTGTTATTTGTAATGGAAAGTTCCGTTTATTTAAATAATGGCTGGCATACGCAGAACTGCGTAATACGCCAAGAGGAACTACCCTCGCCAAACACTCTATGAATTTCCTCAATTGTGTGACATTAAGAACCTAAGATCAACCACTAACTCGCAGCTTGCAAACGGCTTGTTGCCGTAGGTTATGTATTGTCACCTCAGTAAAGGCATTAGATATGAGACACTGTCTCTAGTAATGGGTTTGTGTCACGTACTCATTCGCTCTGAGATACCCATGTAGAGATAACTAGCGTGATAAAAAGTTTTACCCTTCTGTGGAAGACAAAGTACGCATCCTAAAGTGGTAAGCACTAAATATCATTATCATCTTAAACAATAAATAAACGTCGATGGTATAAAACCACCGACCAAAGTTCACATGTAGTAACTGCTAATATAACTTCAGTAACTATTATATGAGTTGCGGTCGACTCTAAATATGTCAATATCAACGTATGGAGACGTTCACATCTGGTCTACAAAATTGAATACATTATAAACGGGGGGTTGTTAGCCTAGCAGGAGCATCATAGTATATGTTAGTTTACATTTATGTAGAATAGATGGGTACAAGCAATTAAGTTCCCTGTATAAGAAATAATTAAATTTAATTCTAATTTAGTACCACAGTAAAATAACGGCGTAGATATAGAATAATTAATTAAATAAATCATCCTTTTACCGATAATAAGGGTTCATAATAATCTGAATATTAACGGATATACGAGTGATTAAATAACCCTCACCCAGCAGGAAGCAGATAGTTACGGCATCGATAACTTTTCCCCCAGGTTCGCAACCCCTACTTTCACTGAGGCTCATGACGGAGGATACCGGTGTCAGTTTCGTTATATGTTAATAAATAATGAGCCGATCTGGATGGAACAGTTAATTTGCTAGTCTTCTGATTTTCGAATCTTTTTGTCTTCTTTCCTTCTTGTCTAATCTTTGGTTCTTCTAGTATTCGGTTCTTCGGGTCTTCTAATCTTCTGGTCTTCCTGACTACCTCTTCTACTAACTTTGAACTGTTTCTTCTCGGATTAATGAAAAACTGTTTACTGTCCCGCGGGCATCCGTATTTAAAGAAAATCATGGTTCCTTGAACAGAAATTCCTGAAACCTTCAGTGCTATAGAAATAATTAGCATGAGGTATACCGGCGTATATGTTCTCCCTAATTCAACATTATTTTATTATTTATAAAGATTTGCCCATATTCCTACGACTTTGTTTCCATATAGAACTTTAGCATATAGGGGCGATAATTTATTATCAAAAATAAATGCATTCCTCGCTTTGTTTATATACCCAGACGTCTGTCAAGTGCCCAGAGTTTGAGGCTTTAATGTGTTCTTACGCAGAGACTCTATATTATGATCTTGAACATTTTATATTATAATAATATAATAATAATAATTTATTTATTTAATTTAACATCAATCTCACAATTACATGATTATATATAGATGTTATGAAAATTTCGAGTAATACTACTATTTCTAAATATATATATAAGAATTGAATGCAAATAAATAAGTAAGATGAACCCCGGAAGTATCACTAAGATACTTGTACGGGTAGAAAAAAATATATAAATACAACCAAATCATAAATATAAATCAAAAATACCACATAATTGAATACAAATAACATAATACAATAACAACACAACCTAATTGAGTTGGATGTATTCCAATGTAGTGTCACCCATAGATTAATTTTAATATTTGACTGTTTCTATCTTAAAATTTAATTAAAATAGGTATATGATTTAGATATTAGATAAATAAGTATACATGTACAAAACCGACATGAACATAGATATACGAGTATAAATATAGATAAAATATAAATAAATGTATAGATAAAATATAACTAAATGTGCAAATAAAATTATAAATAAATTAGTAAGTTGTAAATTCAACCGAGAGGTACGTATGAATTATTATCTTTTTATTTAAAATTTTTATTATACTTTATTTTATTTAATTAGCGACAATAAAAATATTCATGAGTAATTTAAATCTTGAGGCAGTGAGTTATTTTATTTTATTGTGTGTATATATAGAATTGACTTGATAATTACATAATTTTTTTGATAAACTAAAACGTGGAACATATTTCTGTCATTTTCTATAATATATTTCTTGCACGATTCTTTAAACTTTTTTTTGGGGTTGATTTCCTTAATTTCAGTAGACAAAGAATTGAATATTTTTGGTGCTAGAAAGGAACAGCACCGCTGACCTACTGTTTTCCGCATTTTAGGAAATTAAATTATTTTAAAACTCCAACTTTTCTATGAAAATTAATTTAAATTATTTTGACTATGTTTTGAAATGAAATAAAAATAATTTTGATAAAATTTTATAAGACAAATGACTTATAATGTTATCAAAAATTGAAAAATACCGCCTGATCTTATAGCCCGGGTTCGGAACATTTCAGCACAGAATACCAAATTTTCAAATATTTCATTAATATTATTTCAAATAGATCAGCTTTACTTTACACTACGCAAAAAAAATAAGTATATTAATCTCATATCTTTTACAATGTAAGATTTAATATTCAATTTATATGTACACATCCCAAATAAATCTTCTTAACTTTTTCTTGACCATTTGTATTATTCTAGATACTTTTATTACAACACAAATCTTCTTCAATTCGTGTTAGAAATTAATTCCGAGTCTCCCAAATCCCAACGCCACTGTAACGGAGATAATTTTCTGTTGAATCGCGGGCCACGCTAATCTAAAAATATCCCTCTGACGAAAACAAATAGCAAATATCGTTTGCACGCATAGGTAAGGCCATGAAAGCCCCCTTCCCTTTCTTGTCACTCGTTGGATCGGGGTTGAATTAGGACTGTGAACTCACAGAAATGACATTATAGACGCTTCCTTGCATACCGACCCACGGAATTATCAGTGACCCATCAAAAATCAATGTTCCTGAAAGCATTCTCAGATCTTTCGGTGGGCCTTACCGAGTATCCCCTGGTTTACGATCAAAACAGGCAAAAACGTTATCTTTATAGTCGTGCCGTGTCTATTAATAAAGAAAAATATCTGATGTAGCATAAAGACCCCTGCCTAGTGTTTCATTAACCTACTTAAAATGTCAATCAAAAAACAAATAATACTAAAAAATCCTAGTTAATAGCTTGTTATAGGCAACAAATTACATCATCTCTATTTATAAGGTATACATGTACATAATAGTTAAAACATATTCATTGAAACCAGAGTCGATCTCAACCTATTTGTCGACCTATAGCTTTGATTTTTGCGTAGTGAGTACTGATAAAATTCTGAATATTATTAAGTATTAGTGAAATTAAGTCAAATATTTGTAGCTCTAATGATCATGTATTATAAATGAAAAGCTGTGCTTACCCGCTACCAGAATATAATAAGTTGTAGCGGGTAGATAAAACTACGTATACTTATTTAATACTTGTTGAAAGCAAGATTTTTCCTTCAACGTGAAAATATGCCATTGTTATCCCTTTCTCTAAGGTATATATGTAAGATACTAAATCGTTAAGCAGATAAACAACGCTTGTCTATTTGTTGTTTATCTCCTCTCCAGTTTACATCATCAGGGGTGCCGCAAAGGCCAGTGTCAAGGCCTTTCGTCTCCTTGACTTATACTCATTACTTGCCCACCTCACTTTAATATCAGTAATTGCATATATTCCACAAAACTAATTAACTTAGATTTGGTCAACATGAGTAATTATGTCAAGCATAGCATACTTTTAAACTTATGAAGTCTTACATCATAATATTTCGTCAAAATAGGAAACAAGAATTTTTGGCCTTTTAGAGGAAACCAAAAATTTAAGGTTATAGTTTGACCAAAAATGAAGTCATTATCGTTTAGGTTCTTATCATATAGAGTATTTTGAAAAACATTGTTACTTAACCTTATCTATTGTGTGCTAAAAAAATACACTCAAAGAAAAACAATATAAATGATGTGTAAAAGTTGTGGGTTGTCTAAAATTATATACTGTTAAACGATATATTATCCATGTCTTTATTCAATTGCCTCGAATAGATCTCACAGAATACAAAATACATGTTTTAAACTCATTAGAAATTAAGAAATATAGAAAAATTATAGAAAAATTATACATTTATTTGAATACTTACCATATTCTTTCATAATAGCTTCTTAATTAATTTAAAGTGCCTAAATATTTAAACACAAAACTCGTCTCCCATTATATAATGTATCGTAAATATATTCGGTAATAAAATTTACTTACAATGCCATACCACAAAATAACAATATTCCAGAGGTCGTTTACATCACTGTTGTTTATTTAATACATTGGAGATGGATTAAAAGGAAAATTCATTGATTATACCATTTAAAATTGAACTTAAAATGTATCTTTTATCATGAAGAATAGGTTAATTAGGAATATCCATGAGGCTACATAGTACCGATGATATTCATCAAGAGGAACAGGTCATACACCTATTTTAGAAGAAGGAAGAAGAAGAAGAAGCCATGAGACTTAAATTCGCTATTTTGTAGTTACTAATGCAGTAGTATTACTCCAAATAAAATCATTATTACTGTTATTATTTATAAGGTTAGAAAATAACTAAATACAGGCACACTAGAGAAAGTATGCAACCAGCATCACATCATACCTATTTAATGGAGACATCAAGACTTCCGATATCGGTAAAAGGTTTAACCTCAAACGACGCGTTAGGTCGTCAAGAAGATATATTTGTTTATAGCGGATTTAACTATTGTACGAGTATGTTATTAATTTCAACAATTTTCCTTCAATATCCCTTGGAAGAGTGGAATGAATAAAGCCTTTCTGTAAATATACAGTCGAATGAGATCATCAGGATTATAATCTGATTATCACTATATTATAGTGGGGACACATAGTTGTCTGAATAATTAAGCTATATTTCCCGAATATTTTTAACCTGAATTAGCTATTAGTTTATCTTAGGAGCCACTGTGTCCTCGAAATGAGACTCTTTGAAGTATTGAAAATGTCACTCTCCTTGAAAGACAGTACACGGACCATTAAGCTCTTGCAGAATTGAAATTTAGTCAAAAAGATTTCATTTTGGTTGATTGGTGGGGTTTTCAGTTGCATTAGAGAAGTGTAGTTAGATGTAATGAACATAGTTTGGCATACCACATTGTCATATTCGCTGACCAATTGCATCTGTTGCATGAGCAGAGACAATTAATAAAGACATTTGTGAATTTCCGACACTATAGTGGCGTTAATAATCACATCAGACGTATAGCTTGTCATGAATAGGAAAAAGTATGAGATTTATCTATGTAGGCATAAAAGAAAGTGTGAGGCATGTGAGGCAGCATTCCAAGGGAGAGGGATGCATTTTACGCGCGGCTAGATCGAACTCCGTATACATTCATATATACTCGACATTCACTCTGCAAAAGTCTCAATTCGGCTGAGTAAGAACCAAGTTATTTACTGCGCACCTTGTGGGCAGTCCGATATTGGAGTTTTGAGACTAGTTCCTATTCTTAACAAGTTGTACTTATTCGCTTTGCTGTAAGTGTACTTTGAAACGATTGAAAAATTTCTCACCACTTGAAAATACTGGAAGTATGTACTGTAGAATCAGTTTCGATATTAGACAGGTGGTGACGTGTTACACGATATTGTCGGAGCTTGTTATAAATGAAACGGTGGTGTATAACTACACAGAATGATGCCTCCAGTCTAATAAGCTCCCGAGCTGGGTTGACAAAGGCGTAAACTTATCGTAGTTAGGAGCCATATTAATCGTAGATTTGTGTTTTTTTTTCTGTAATTAGAACATATCAACAACATAAAAGAACTCTTAATTACAATTAGGAGAAGAAACCATTTACTAATTCCTATTAGAAATAATGTAAAGAATAATGTTTCTGTACAATTTAAGGAAGTTCTGTTACTAGGATATGCATAACGTCTGAGAAAAATTATGATAATACATTTTTAACAAAGAATGTACTTATTATAATGTAGATTCCATTTTGGAAATATTCCTTACTTCGCCTATTTCTCTCAGTACAGTCACCGTTATGTCCTAGATAAATTTTTAGTGGTTCGAATATTAACAGACCAATTTGGTATAGTGCGCGGTGCAATATTGCTTTAGATAATAAATCCCTTTCATTACATATGACTCTCCATACTAGAGCCTATAAATAGTGTCTAAAACGCACTGGCTGTGCACCGAAGAGTATCGTATACTATTACAGAAAAGTTTTGAGGGATTTACAACATGATGGAATGTACAATTTATCTTTTTGGTGATGAAACTTGTTAACTTCCCTAATATTTTTTTTAGTTATTACTATTTACATTGCCATATAATAAAATAGATTACATATTTAAGATATTTTATATTTAAATGTTTTTTGAATTGACATTTAGAATTCAAACTAATGTACTCACAGGATTATACATGACTTTCAATTACATTTACTATATTTAATGTATATATTTTCTCCATAATCTATATACCAGAAATTATAGGTGTCAGTGGCGGCTCGTGATAAAATGAAACGGGTGTTCTGCACAGGGCCGATCCTAGGATATTGGCCGCCCACGTGCAAATTTCAAACGTATCCAAACTACTGGCGCCGTAGGGGCCGCAAAAAAATTGCGCAGAAAATTTTGAAATTTTTCAAGGTCACGCGTTTTCCTGATACTTCAGAATTTTTATGTAAAATCCGTTTATACAAAAATATAAACTTTCACAAGAAAATTTTTTGGATTTTAATACCTTTTTGAAGAACATTTATGTTTGCCGTCATATTCTTTGGTTAAGAGAAAAGGCTTGTAAGGTGAATTTTCTACTAGAGGGTCTATAACACTTAAAATATTTTCCGAAAGAGATTCAGCGTCACATTTTGTAGGTTTCAGGTATGTCCAAAAACGTTCAATCGGTTCACCATCGAGAATATATCTTAAAACTACCACTAACTGAGTTTTTGTAGATACATCAGTTGTTTCGTCTGCCATAACTGCCAAAAATGAGGGTTTGTTAATTTCTTTAATTATTTCTTCATGACACACTTTTAATATACAGTCTAAAAGATCATTCTGTATTTCTTTAGAGGGTCCTTTAAATACTGAAGCATTTTGTAGTTGCTCGCTTAAAGTTACATCAAGCTCAGCAGAAAAATTTATCAAACCACGAAATATCCCCGGGTTTTGAGAGGTTTCAGCTTCGTCATGTACTCGCAGCGCCAGTTCAAAGGCCCCACAAAACTTTATGCAGTTTATAATTTTTGACAAAACGTATCTCTTTTTTGTCACATTATCATTATGCTTTTGCACATTTATCCAATAAGCCGAATCTAGCTGGGCTTTAATATTAGTTGTTCCTAATAAAGCTAATTTCATTGTATTATGTAGATGGCTTTTGGAGTTGTCGTGCTTTTTTATTTTTTCAGTTAAGTGCACCAAATCTGTCACCCCTACCTCCATCCATGCTTTATCACCGCCAAAAAGTAAACAATGAAAACAAAATAACGCATTTTTTGTTGTTGCCCCCATAAATCCAATTGTTCTTCGAATAAATGTCTGTATTAAATTGACGTTTATATATTTTTCCGCGGCTAACACCTGCAGTCTCAATAACAATATCGGACAATGGCCTCAAATCAATTTTTTTTTCATAAGAGTATTTAAAAAATCGCTTCACATGAACTAAATTATAAACTAAATCCATTGTCACTATCACAGTATATAAATATTAATAATTAGTACAATAAATCACTACACAAATTCACAAAACAGTATTTAAAATCTCAAATTAACACGAAATACGAAATAGGTACGATTTACGCCCGAGTAGGAAGGAGTAAACATTCACTGATGTTGCCTTAGCTGGGAAAAACACAGCTCACTGACCGTGTAAATTCGCACATTTACGAGCGCCAAGTGTGGATTGTCGCGGGATTTGAGGGGGAGGACGGATGTGCCGAGCCGTGCTGAGAACTACCTCGTGTGGCCCAGTTGAATGTACCGTGACGCGCTCGCGTAGAGACCAAGATAATTCATCTGGTCTACTACTCAATAGAGGACGGCAGGCAGAATGCGATTTTAACGCAATAATTTGGTTAGCTGCACCAACTAACCAAATTATTTTATTAATAAATTTTAATAATTATTATGTCGCGAAAATATACAAATATCTAATTTTTTTGGCAGTTCTGCAGCACCTATACACCAGCCACCCCTGATAGGTGTTGAAGGTATTTCTAATTTTATGCAAATTCTTCTAAGTTACCTTTCTACATTAAATTAATTTACAAAGTTTTCGTATTTCGAAGATAATAATCAAATTTTAATCAACTTAATTTCAAAGTATTTCCATGTAATTTTATACAAATCTATAGATACCCATTATATATAAAAATTTGTATTTCTTTGAATATGTAATAGAGGGAGACAGATCAATATTAAATTAGTATCAAACTGATCTGTTAAATATAAAATTATATTTTGCATTCTTTTATCAGGTATAAACTATTCTCGCAGAGTACTACAACTATTTAAATGAACCCTAGGACACTTCTTGAATAAGTTTACCTAGAGGTCTTTTATATGTTATTTTTTATCCACACTTCTGTAAAATCAACAAGTACGGGCCTGCCATACACGGAAAGTACCTCACTGTAATAAATGATATGAATCACAAACGGAAGGCTTTAATTCCACCGTCATTACTGACAAAATCTCAAGCGACAATTGTGGAATTAACTTATATAATATCGGATGTCTTCATACCAGCATAACAACATTCAATAACATCTACAAAGCGAAAGCCCACAGATTTGATGAATTTACGTTCAAAGAAATATATCTAGTCATTTTGTCATGATGGTGAACCAACAGATTTATATTACAATTTGTAGTTCTGTTGTATATAGTTATTTGCTGTTTTCCTCATCAAATTTAAACGTGTAAATTTCAAATAAATATACATCAGATATTCTGAAATCACTTGCAATGAAATTTGAATAATAATTTCCAACGCCATACTAAATAACGATTTTACAGTTTACTATAATTGCTATTCACATTATATTTAATAAGTAAATACGGTTTTTCTAACATTTTTAAATTTACATTTATTTTATGTATTATATCAGTCAAAAAATTATATTTTTTAATACATATATGTCGAGAACTATAAAAAATATATGAAAAATATAACTCTGACACAGATATTCGTAATTCATATTCCTTTAACAAGTAAAGACTGCAAAAAAATACTACATTTTTTACTATATCATCCCTTGAGTACGTTCGACCTTGCTGAAACTAAACATGAATAAAAGTATGAACTTAAAAGTAAATGTTAAAAATTTCTGGATATTACAATCAGTAATGAGTATTACTGGGAAAATTGTCCTCTAAATTTCTTGTTGTATACAATGAAAGAAACATTAAATTTATAATTATTAATAAATCGTTATTCAAGTGATGTTAATATCAATTCTGGTTAGTAAATCTCCGTTTTTATTATTAAAATTATTAAAATATATAATATATTATTCAATCACACATTTCACGTCACATATTATATAAATAAGATATAAATATTATAAATCAAAAAATAAGATTTATATATTACAAAATCTAAGTATTACTACGAGTATATGTAAATATAATTAAAGATTTCATTTATAAATACTATTTAAAATAGATTCACTTGCTCAGCAATTATATTAATATAAAATTACTGTTGTATAATGATTGCATTTTAATACGTTTACGTGTGACATGCCCTCGCACCTGTTGCGCCTTTGCACCACAACGTCTTGTGCCCTTTGCTTTTTCATTCTATATCATTAATTCCAGGTTTGCTTTTTGTATTTCACTGCATGCACGTAGTTCTGTTCTTATATCTGTCAAATTATTAAAATGCGAGGAAATGTATTGTGACTCTCATTCCACTATTAATAAGTTACATTGTTAAATAAATGTAAAATGTTTATGCATATTTGAACTTTTTGATTTGTTGTAGTTTATCACAAATTTTAACGTTTTATATATCTTATATTAAATAAATATGTATATTTATAACATACGTGTAATACATGTGTTCAATAATCATTTTTTATTTTGTTTGAATAATTTTTTAAATTCTCAGTATCGTTTTGTTTTTTGAAAATTTTAACAGGATAACTTATGTCATACATAACAACGTTAATAACTGATGTAAATGTTATTCAAAGACAACATTAAATATATATATATATATATATATATATATATATATATATATATATATATATATATATATATATATATATATATATATATAACAGGCGGTAATTAGTTAATGAAATATTTATCTTTATATTTATGAGTATTTTACACTTGCTTTACCTTTATTATAAAATCAAAAATATAACTAAAATATAGTAAATCATATCTTCGTGACTTAGAACGAATATTTACTTTCATGATAAATTGAAATAATAAACTTTTTAAATGTGATTAGTTAATAATATAAAATGAATTAACTACATAAATATTTGTATACGAGGTCTGTTTAAAAAGTAACGGGAATTTTGTTATTTCGCGAGTTGTGTTAGTCCTATTCGCTTGATTTCTTCGTTGTTGTGTTGGTAAATATATCTGAAAAGTATATGTACATTATTATCGATATTGGATGTTTAGTCTGTTGTCAGTTGTCAAAAAAGTTACATGTATTTTGGTATGATCGGCGATTATTTATTTATTTAAAAAATGGAACAAAGACTTTGCATTCAATTTTGCTATAAGAACAGAAAAAAGTGCAGCAATATTTTGAGTGAATCTGCTATGAGTAGAACAAGGATTTACGAGTGGTGTAAACGTTTCCAAGAAGGCCATGAACATGTTAAATATGACGAGCGCCCTGGACGCCTCAGCCCATCAACAATCTATGAAAACGTGGAGGACCTGAAAGAAATGATTATAAACAATCGCCAAATCAAAATCGTTGATGATATTGGAGTATTAAGTGGCTATGGTATGAAATTTTTTGAGGTGTTTTGGGTATAAAACGTGTGGCAACAAAATTTGTTACAAAATTGTAGAATTTCGAACAAAAACAGCGACGAATGGGAGTTACTCAGGAGTCGCTAAATGAAGTCAATAATGATGCAGAGGTACTGACACGTGTCATAACAGGTAATAAAATGGATATAATGTCGAAACTAAGGCTCAATCGTCCCAGTGCAAGCACTCTGGATCGCCACGACAGAAAAAAGCTGGACACGTGTGGTCGAATGTGAAGGCTTGTTCTTTGATTTTACCGGCATAGTGCACCATGAGTTCTGGAGACCAGGTTAAACGATCAATAAGGGGTATTACCTACAAATACAATGCTGTTTGCTTGAATCAATTCGAAAAAAAAACGCTCCGATTTATGGCAAACAATTCATAGCGCTTGCACCATGATGCATGCTTGTTAGTGAATTATTGGCCAAAAACAACACTGTAATGATATCCCAGCCTCCATATTTGCCAGATATGGCTCCGTGTGACTTTTTTTTCCCAAAAATAAAGAGAACCCTAAGAGGCTGTTGTCTTCCAATCATGGATGAGATTATAAGCACATCGCTGAGAAAGCTAAACATGATCCCAACAATCGAGTTCCAAAAGTGTTTCGGGGATTAGGAGAAGTGTTGTCATAAGTGTAAAGTATCTAATGGGGAACTATTTTGAAGGAGATAACATTGATGTAGACAAATAAATAGAATTATTTAATAAGACATAAGATTTCTCATTTAAAATTTTATTTAACTTCAAACAATTCTATACCTATCTATTGACAGGTTCTTCAAAAATAACGTGTGATCCTTTTTCTTTTTTCAGTTTCTAAATAGCTTTGTAAACTTAATGTTTCGATTTCTTAACCATTGATATAACTTGTACCATAATAATTCATCTTAAATTTCTTGAGACTTCGGTCGATAGATTGAAAAATACTCGGATTTAACACTATCATCAGAGAAACTATAAAAATTAATAAATCGTATAAAGAAATTATTTCATAATATAACTTGAAATAATTAAAAAAAATTGTATTATAGTTTTTCAGTTACTGTATGGATGTACGGATATGAGTAATCCCGTAGATACTATTCGTAGTGAAAATTTCAATATGTAAGAGAACGAACTTGTCAAAAGAAACGAAAATTGTTTTTAATAATTGGAAACTAATTTTGGTAGGTTTACGTAACTAGCTTGAGAAAAAAATTAAATTACAAATGAGAATGTTTGATTTAAAGTAAGCTGAGTCAAATATAATGAAAATTTTGATATATCTATATTTGGAGTCATCATGAGGTCATCAGTCCTAAGACTGATTGGATGCTAACCTCCAGCTTCTCCTATCTTGTGCTAACCTACGCATTTCGCTAATTGTGCTACAATCTACTTCCCTTACTATTTGCGAGCAATCTAATAGTCTAATCTAGGCCTACCTCTGCCTTTCTTCACTCCTATTTCTGTCTCCAAAATATCGCGGACTATTCCCTCATGTCTCAGCAAGTGGCCTACTATTCTATCTCTTCTCTTCTTTATATTTTTCCACATACTTCTTTTCTCGCCGACTTTCTCTAATACTTCTTCGTTTCTAACCCTATCAGTCCACGGTATTTTCATCATTCTTCGGTAACACCACATCTCAAAAGCATCTAATTTCTTCCTACTTGCTTCCCCTACCATCCAGGTTTCACAACCGTATAGTGCCGTGCTCCATACATACGTTTTCAAAAATCTCTTCCTTGTTTCTAAGTTTATTACCCCCGAACATAAAAGTGCTTCCTTTTTGTTCAAAGCTTCTCGACTCTGCGCTATTCTTTGTTTTATATCTTTATCGCTTCTTCCATCCCAATTTATTTTACTTCCTAAATAAGTGAAGTATTTAACTTCCTCCAATCTTTCATTATTAGTTTGTACTTTCGTCTTTGCTCTGCTCTCGCGCCCTCAGCACACTAACACTTTAGTTTTGTTTTTATTCACCCTCATTCCGTATTCCTCTGTCAACACTGCCTCCATTTCATTCAACGCTGATTCCAATTCCTCTTTACTAGATGCTAATACTGCTATATCATCCGCGAATCTCAGCATTTTTAGTTTCTGTCCCTGTACTTTAATCCCGAAATCCACTCTATCTTTTACGACATTAATCGCCTCTTCGATGTAGAGATTAAAAATTAGTGGTGATAGTGTACATCCTTGTCTTACTCCTTTCCTAATACCTACTTCCCTTCTTTCTCCTTCCACTTCTATAACAGCAGTTTGCTCTTTGTATAGATTGTGTACTACTCTCCTATCTCTATACTTCATTCCCGCGCTCTTTAGTATCTCGAACATTTTTTTTCCATCTTACATTATCAAAAGCTTTTTCTAAATCTACAAATCCTATATAAGCGCTCTTTTCTTTTTCTATTGTTTTCTCTAACATTACTCTTAGCGCCAGAATAGCTTCGCGAGTTCCCCTATTTCGCATAAACCCGAATTGGTCTTCTCCTAGTATTTCCTCCGTTCTATTTTCCATCCTCTTCTGCACTATTCTGGTTAAGATTTTTGACGCGTGGGAAGTTAGGCTAATCGTTCTAAAGTTCTCGCATTTGTCGGCTTCTCTCTTTTTCGTTATAGTAACGATAATGTTCCTCTTATAATCCTCCGGCATCTCGCCCGTTTCATATATGTATTTTACTAGTTCGAACATCCTATTTACTACTTTCTGTCCCGCACATTTCAAAATTTCCGCCTGTATTTTATCTACACCCGGTGCTTTATTGTTCTTTAGCCCCCTTAGTGCTATTTCAAATTCCTCTCTCAATATAGGTTTTCCTACATCTTCCCTATCGGTGCTAGATTCTTCCTCTAATATCCCTCCTAATTCCTGACCCTCGTATAAATTTCCTAAGTACTGCTTTCATCTATCCGCTTCCTCCTCTCTTCCGATCAGTATGTCCCCCGATTGACTCCTAACGTTTCTACTTATTGGTCCTATATCCCTGAAGTTCCTCTTAATTATTTTGTAAGCCCCATCGGTCTTACCTACTTGGAGCTTATCTTCTACTTCTTTGCATTTATCCTCTATCCATTGTTCTTTCGCTTTTCTACACTTTCTAATGATTTCCCACTTTATTGACTTATAAGTATTCAGTCCTTCCTCGTCTCGTCTGTTTTTGTAGCCTCGTCTCTTTTGTATTAAGTTTAAATTTCGTCCGTTATCCAGGGCTTCCTAGCTTCCCTTCTCTCGTGTTCTGAAACGTCCGTATCTGCGGAATCTAGACTATTCTTGATACCCTCCCTCTCAGTTTCTGCGTTCTTGATTTCGTCATTACTCGCTTTATTTATTAATTGATCTGTTTTCTCCTGGAACTTATCTTTCATATTCTGATCCCTCAATATGTCTACATTTATACGTTTCTTATCTTTCTGGGTTTTCAGATTTTTGAATTTTAATCTAGCTTTCATGACTACCAAGTTGTGGTCGCTATCTACATATGTTCCTGGATAACTCTTACAGTCTTTTACTTGATTTTGGAGTACAAATTATAATTTCAATTGTATGGACGTACAGTCGACTTAAAATGAAGATTTGATATTTGTCGAACTCGCCGTAAATCGATTCAAAAAATATAAATCGATTATTATTGGAAAAAATCGAAACGGCATTAGTGAGAATAATTGTGGAAAATGAGGATATATCAAAGTAAGTTCTAGTGTATACTAATTATATGTTATATTATTGAAACAAAATGGCTTATACAAATCTGGAAATGATCAATATGCTACGCTGCTATTTTTTAGCAAGTAAATATATGCACGAAGCAAGAAGATTATATAACATTATATAGGAAGAATAAACCTACCCTAATGAACATAATTTTGTCATAATTTTCGAACTGCTAAGATTTTTACAAACTTGGTCCATACTTACGACAAGAATCAGAAATGTTTTGCCAATACCCTTTAATGCAATTAAAGATTGCGAGGGATTCTGATATGAGAAGAATAAGTACTCGTCTACCACTTGTCGAAGAGTCAATCTTTATTCATAGCACATAAAATGACGATAATTTTTCGAACGGGTACAGAAATGGGAATAAGATGCAATGTTTGTTTAAATGGCATTTTATAGGCAGATGGTGCGGGATTCACCAGAGAGGGGATTTAAAAGAGAATTCCCGAGCTGTATAAGAGACCAATTTCCAATAATAATTTGCGTTGAATTATTCATTTCAGGTAGGACTTATCGACGACGTTTTGATCGGGCTATCCACACTGTTTCTGTGATTATATTATTATAAAAATTGTCGTATATAATAATGTTATATCAATGTATGATGTGCCGATATGCGAGATGAAGTGCTGTGAAATAAAGTAAGATAAGACAAAGTAAAGTGAGATGTAAGGTGCTTTAATTTTACCAGATAGGTAATTAATTGAATTATTCATTTCAGGTAGTATTTATTGACAACGTTTTGATCGGGCTATCTATACTGTTTCTGTGATTATGTTATATATAAAAATTGTCCTATATAATGTTATATCAATGTATGATGTCAGATAAGACAGTGAGATAAGACAAAGTAAAGTGAGATGTAACGTGCTTTAACCTTACCTGATAAGTAAGTGTTTATTTGCTCAACTATTTGATTGTCAGTTCCATTTTGTTAAGTTTATAATGTTTAATTCTTGATAATATCGTTACTTTTAATGAGGATATAACGTTTTTTCTTTGTTCCATTGTATTTGAAAATGATTGAAAATCACTTTCTGCTATTTCGAATAACATTTGTCATTTTTCATATTTATAAAAATTCGTAATAAAATGATTGGTACAGAGCCGAATAACCCATTTAATAAATCATTATAACACGCATACGATTAAATAAGAAATTCGTTGTATCTAACAACTAAAATCTACTACATAAATATTTTCGTTTAATACTAAGAACTCTGTAATAAATCGATAATACTGAATTTTTCTGACAGAATGATAACGGCAGCTGGCCTATTTTTTTTTTTTTTTCGAAACGTGATGACGTTTTAAAATAACATTTGGTAATATTTTATTTTTTTAATAAAAGAAATATAATAGTATTCCAGAGGCCAAAATATACTGTTGGTAAAAATATATGTACAACTCAGAGACTCACCTTGTATTATTCACGGGTGGCCTGAACTAAATTTTACCTTAAAAGTCTGTCAATATGGAACTGTCAGTGGGAAACATTAGATTGACGGATACTGAAAATTGTGTCTCAAACCGGGAAATTAGAACACGTGCCGTCTTTTTTTTTTTTTCTTTCATTTTTTGGAAATAGCAAATAGGAAAAAAGTTAATAGCATTTTGGGACGATTTTCTTACATTACCATACGATATAACGTATATTCTAGAGCTATAGTGAACATGGATATTGACAGGCACACAAATATGCACATATATCATTATCTAGTTAAAAAAAATTAACAACAGTATGTATTCTTTTGATCACACTACAATGATGAATTTACTTGAATGATAATGTAAGAAATATACCACAAAATATTTTTAAATATTTGTTATTTCCAAAAAGTGAAAGGGAAACTAAACGGCACGTGTTCTGATTTCCAGGTTTGAAGTATCATTTCCAGGACCCTCCAATCTAACGTTTCCCATAGGCAGTTCCATAGTGACGGACTTTTAAGGTAAAATTTAGTTCAGGCACATATACATTAGTATATTCACTTACATATTCTTGGCTAGAAATTATGGTAGGCATTAATTTTACAATAAACAAATATTTTTCTGATGTAAAGAAACTCTGGTCAAACTAAAAATGCGTTCCTGGCAAAATTTGTAATCAGTTTATGGTAAAATACTATTTATAATAAACAAATCAAATTCAAATAAATGCCTTTCTTAGCAGAAATAAACTTTTTTAAAAAGTTTACTGTTAAACTAACCCCTCGTTTATGGCAACGAATTATGTACATATATATCTGTAATCCTGGTATATATATATATATATATATATATATATATATATATATATATATATATATATATATATATATATATATATATATATATATATATATACATATTCCGTCAATTCAAGTCGTTCACGTATCTCTTGAAAATGCATATTTGGGATAAACCTCGATCGCGAAAATCAGCCTGTGAAACGCCTTATAGGCATGCATAAAATATGTGCCCTTCATTGTTCGATCCTCTATCCACCTACCCAATTTGATTAAAGTTAGCCTGACAGTTTCCTCTTTAGATATGATTAGATTAACAAAATAAATATTAGACATTACACACAAATGCTTTTAAAATGAGTAAAATAAATGTATTTGTATATTAAAATATTGTAAATAATAGTTATTTTGCAATGTAAGGTAGGTAATTTAATCTGACATTAACAATTACAAGTAGTGTGCGAATTTTGCACAATAATGCGTATGTTTCGCTTACTAAATTGTAGATGTTTAAATGTAATATTTACTCGAATGTTATACATATATTGTATCTAATGTATTTGCTCGCAAAGTCCATATATTTTAACTACTAATGTTTTACCTCTCAAAATCTATATATATATATATATATATATATATATATATATATATATATATATATATATATATATATATATATATATCGGGTGTGAAACAACTGTGATATAACAGATTATGGCATATCATATAACCCGCGTCCTCCGCATATATACTGTAGGCGACGTCTTCTTCTTAAAATAAAAAATAGGTAACAACGTTGCCTTGTCGATGTTCTGACTGGCTGTTACAATTGTCATTTTTATTTTTCTATATCTCGTCCCCGTTCCCTATACTACAGGGAGTTATTGTATTTATTAAGCGTATTTAGATTATATATATTATTTTATTATTGTTTAACTTTTAATTATTTATTTTATCCGCGTTTCCTCAGCAAAAAAGTAAAAAACCTGCTTCAAATACACCCACTATACTACCGAGGACTACGTTCAACAGTTTTCGGTAGTATCTTTGAGATGTCTATTTAATAATATAAATTGTATTTATCTTACTTAATAATATTTACTTAAATATAGTTTAACTAAATATTGTCAAATTTCTTAGAACGACATATTCTACTGGAAAAAAATATTTTCAGTAGAATAATCTATGCGAAAATATAAACAACTGTTGAAGAAACTATGATTGCAATAATCACCACCGTTATATGTCACCGACGAAATACTCCCGGAGGTTAATGTAAGCGTAAAGTTTTCTGTGAATTGTCACTCTGGTTTCCTTTCAATACGAATAAATCTTTCGCCTTTTACTAAAGATTTCCGTGGAGGGGAACAACTCAAATGAGTCTTTAAAAATTTTTTGTAGGCCTGGCGAAAGCTAAGGCCGTTTAAATTAATAAAACATAATCCTTAAATTTGTGTTTGTGACGCGGGGAACGGCGGTGAATCGCTTGCTTTTTCCGTGCTTTGTGCATAATTATGCGCGCACCCATGAATTCCGACGGGATGTCGCTGATTTGCGTATCTTCCCCTATGCACCCCAAAGAGTATATGTGTATGTGTTTAAAGCTGTAACTATTGTCAATAATCCAGATATTTTTTAAAACAATAAAGAATTTTTGCAGAAGAATGAGAAAGGTAGCAGCATAGTGGTTAGTATCCTTGCCTCTCACGCGGTAAACCGAGGTTCGATTCCCCGACGGGAAGAACATTTTTTTTTACTTTGGATTAAATAAAGCAAGTTTATATTTTATTTTATTAAAGATGTATCAGATAATATGTTTACATTAAGTGTTTAAATTTATTACTCATACAATAATCTGACACGAGTAATTTTTTATATAAATACATTTATTTCTTACAAAACACTTAAGTTGCGTACCTATATACACTCATTACATAGTCATTATTATTGATAAAGTTATTGTATGATACAAATGATATTTTTTCAATATGTAGTACCTTCAGAAACTGCGACTTTTTTTTACTGACACATTCAGTAGCTTTCCCTCATCCTATGCATCTCAAATATGTAATGTCTGTGAATATTCGAATAATGTAGCCATACTGATGTACTCTATAGTGATCAGTCAATCCGCACTATAATTTATTAGACGCACGGTATACATCTTGTACATTTACCAAATACGGCAATAGGTGATTACTGATTTGAATATGTAGAGTTATTAGATTTCATTATTTCGGTACAAATATGGTCAAATGATTATAATTAAAACTAATTTTATGAATAAAAGATGTCAATACATAACAATAAAAATACATCTAAGACATGACATTGCAGTGGTATTCATTGTTCTATATAGTAGAATTTTATTATAAGTTTATTTTTACGAGTAGGTTATACATATGTATGTCTTTACTCTAGCTGTAGAATGGCGCGGGTATTATGCTATGCTGTTATACAGATTTTGTAATACCACAGGTACTGCCAAACCGTTGTTAATATTTCCTTTAAAATATCGCTTTCATTGTGGTGGTGGTAATTTGTGGTATTACACATTATTTTACTGAAACAAAATTCAATTGGTAAGTGAGTTAAAATGCAAATAATTGCAAGAGACTGGGTTGCCTAGATATGTATAAACAGGAGATAAACGGTTTGGTTGGGGTCTAATCACTTTCTTTATTTTATTATCGTTTTCTATAACGCTTTAAGTCATTGAGAAAGATTTCCTGATCCTGATCAGTAGAGTATAAAATGAATAAAACAAAGAAAGAGACCACCCCTTCATACCTAAAAATATCCATTTCAAGTATGAGTACTCACAAGTATCGATACTTCACTGGTATTGATACTTTCATTTGAGGAATGACACAAGTACTCGGTATCGATACTTTGCCGATATCGGATAACACTACACATAATAATATAGGGGGAACTTGAACCACGTCGAATTCAAACCAAGCGCAGGTAAAGCTAGAAACAAGGAGACGTCCGCTAACCGCTGTTATCCTGATACCACAAGAACACCAACAACCTCTTCTGCCCTCTAACCTAATGCTGCCAATGATCTGAACATGAGATAACAAAAAGTTGGCTTACCGGTGATATCGTCTACTTCGATAATTAAAAAAACTTTGTTTAAATTATATCACAACCCCCTCAGGGGTTTACAAAAATTGCCTTAGCGCACGGTATTTCACGTGCACATGGCGGGGTATTGGTTAAAGTTTTCAACTAGCAATAATCGCACCTCGGATAAACCTCATTGGTTACGATATCGCCACTGCGCAAAGCTGACGAATGTCTAGGTGGTCGGAGTTCTTGTCACATTCAGAACGGGCTCCGTTGACGTGCTGTAAGGCGTGCCATCTGTTGATGCGGCTACGAAACATAAAATCTATATCGGCGAACCAGTCTACAACCCATTAGCAGGTAGGTTACCAGTTGGCATGACAGGACAGAAGCACAATTTCACTCTCGAATAATAATAAAAGTGAATATACCTACGAAAGATTTTAAACAGACAGAAATGTTGATGGTAACAAAATAGAAATGGGGACAAGAATACTTAATTAGTCAATAAAATCAAATATAAAGGGAGTATACCTATGTTAAATATTTTATTTGAATGAAAGAATTATATTTATGCAATGTAATTTTTAATTAAAGTGAAACGGATGAAACGAATATAATAGAAATAATAATAAGAAAATATTTTCCCTCTATATTGTTCAATGCATATGTCCAAATATCTTAAATATATTAACACGCCTTGTAAACTAATGAATATACAAATATGTACATGATGATCTACGGTAAATTCATCTTCCCTCTAACTTTGTTACTTATTAACGGATTTGAAAATTTTAAAAAGCAAATTATGGGATTTTATTCAAATTTTATTTTATGGGATGTCGCCAAGGAGTCCCGCCGATTTGACACTACTCAATTTCTTTTTTAGGGCTGCATAAAAACACATATTTATAAACAAAGATTTAAACGACACTGATCATCCTTGAGAACAAATTATTATTGTAATTCAATAAATTAATAACAGCAACATGGTTGAATATGTAGGTAAACATTTTTTTAAAGAATTAATTTATGCTTATAAAATGATGAGCCAGACATAGAAAAAGGTACATTCTGTAACTCTTACTCTTCACAAAATGAATGAAATCAATTAGCACTGATATTCCAAAAATGCTTTAAAGCATATGAAAAGTCTGTTAATTTTCCATAGATCAACAATTGTTATATATAAAAAAATATTTTGTTTTATATACCTGATGCAAAAGGTAGTGGTATTAATAAATATCATAGCCTACTTAAGTTTGTTTATTGTGCTGCAAATTATTTAATCTATATAACAACATAATTTGGGCAATATTTCTCAAACTAAAGAAAATAAATATATAAATATTTGCATTATTAAAATCAGATGACAATAACTAATCCTATTTTCGAATAAAATATAGTATGTTTTATTTCAAAAGTATGAGGTTATGTTCATAACACTTATAACTTATACTAATATATATTTTTTTTAATTCTAATATTTTTCTAATATCTTCTCAACATCGATGAGGAAAAATTTCAAATTCGTTGGTAAATAGCAAAATTAGAAAAAGGGGCGATCGATTTATGGTGGATCACCCCGTATACACATATAAATGAATTCCATATAAATTAATTACATTACAAGTAAATGTCACTTATTACGTCTATAGAAGTATAAACAATTTCAATGAGAAAAAATATGTAATAAATTATCCATCAACTTGTTTTAATATTTTTCGCATCAGTCTGATGAAAGTTCTAGAACAATTTGATATAGGTAAATAGATTAGAAAAATGTACCTACGTGAAAGTCATATTTTTGAGTGACTAAAACATATGATTTTTGTTTATATATTTTTTAAGAACAATATAAAGAATATTCAAGGGTAACTTGACATGGCAATTTTTATAACATATATCTGCATTATCGTTTACAATTTTATATTTTTTAGCCAACTATTTGATGAATGAAAGTATGGAATTTATACTTTTAAAGCCAAAAAATAAATCTATCAAATGCCACAAATATATGTATGTATATAGGATGGACCATTCAGGAAATACTATGTTAATATCTTCGGACCCATATTAATATCTTGTGAGAAAGTAATATAATTTAAGAAATTTGATACATGCAATAAGAATATGAGCAATTACGATAGATCACTGTATACATAATCGGTTACAATTTTATGTCATTTATCACATTTAGAATATATTATCGCAATAGGTGTTTTTAAGATGATATTTTATTAATTGTTGCTTTTTCGTATTATGTTTAAGTATTCAAATTCATATATATTTCTTTAGTTTGTTCATTTCAAATATATTTTCATATATAATTATTAACATATTGAATTAATGATAAGTGAAATAAAATTAAGAAACACAATTTTTCTGTATTGTCACTGTTCAATCAAAATATTCAAGACATACAGCTTATTGGTACTGCGACCCTAAAACTCTTAAAAACCTATCTACTTAAATCCATTAAACTATTGTTTAAGTATTTATCATTTGTTGTTTTCTTATATTATGTTCAAGTATTAAGTATTCAAGTTGATTTTAAATTTGATTTTTTGAGATTTTTTTTTATTTCCTGATTTCAAATATGTATTGTATAATTATTAGCATTTTGAATTGGGAAACTTAAGAAACATAATTTTTCTAAATCGTCACTGCTTCTTGTCTAAACAAATTTCAAATTCTACTCCCGCTTTAACTTTCTACATCATTAATTTTTTTTTTTATACTATATATTGGGGCACGATATGTGAAGCTTATCTACACATACATACATGCGTAAACTACAAATTTACATGGTGCCCAGGAAAAGTAGCCCAGAAAATTCCACTTTAATATTTTGTTGTTCCTACCCGCTTCCTTTTTCATACTAATCCTTCTATCGATATGAGTATTTTCCATTGTTATAATGTACAGCTTTTGACTGTACAGATAAAAAAGGACAATATCAACATCAAGTTTAAAGCAATATGCCGTTATGTACACTGTTGATTAAGTTTGCCACAATTTTTCGGTTATACATTACATACGCTACAACTTTACTATATTTACTTTTCACCAATCAAAATCAAATATGTGCTTAAATACTTTCCTTGTATCAGAAATAAGCTGTTGTCTCGATGTACTTCTAATTGTGAGAATTGAAAATAAAATAAATAAACGAGATACGCCATGCTCTGATTATTATGAAAATTATCTGATAGGTGGAAGAGATTGCGTGAAAAAGGACAGTTACTACAAAAAACAAATTAGTATCAAACTAAATTTGTAAACTATACAACTATATTATTTGTTGTCAAATAAAGGCCTGTTAATGAACAAAAAAAGAGAAAAAATGATAAATCTCTTATAAATTATTTATTATTTAGACCTATACATGTTTGGCAACATATGAAAGTAAGCCGTAAATTTATAATTGTCGAAAAAATATATTGTCGACAAGGGAAATCTGTTTAAATAAAGAACATGTTCATATTTCGCTGTTGACTACAATCATTTCATTCTAAAATTCATTACATTAACGGAAATTTCGCATATTTACAAATTAAAGTCAAATAAAGGCGTATTCTCAGCGGAAATAGATTATTTTCTCGATGCAGGTTACTAAAGCTCATTATTTAATTAAATGACTCTAATATTTATTTAGTTTAAATTTAGTTTTAATTAGTATTTTTCTTATTTGCAAAATAAACAATAAAATTAGTTCTCTTTTAATAATTGAATCAAACAATTTATTAAGAATTGTCTTTTAATTCTAAATTTCTGTCTGTATTTTAGATTTGTCCATAAAATAATATATTCCATCTAACACAATATCGAATGAGGTTATACCTCAAATATGAACTACTTTAGCTTGTCATTATCCGAGTATTCTAAAAATAAATTACTAAATGTTATGGGCACACTGTATATGATTTAAAGTTTTAAAAAGAAATTCAGTTCATCTCTTATAAGATAGAGGTTGATTCTTGAAAAAATAAAAAACAAAAATAACATAATCAACTTTTCGGAGTGGTACTGGTATCCTCGAAACTATTTAGCCTATCAAAATAGACTTGCGATTGTAAGTAACCGCACAAAAATAAATCCGAGGGGGTCAAACCAGGAGAAGACATATCCATTTAGTTTGTTCTCATCTTTCTACCGATCGGCCAGGAAAAATATCGTCATGAAATGATGATGAATCGACACCAAAATGAGGGACAGCTCCAAAACCCACAGGTCTATAATATACTCCAAATAATTCAAAGAATCTGAAGCAACGAATTCGAAAGAAAAAGTCCTATTGTTAAAAAGTCGTATTTGATTTGTTTGCATTTTTGTCAAGAAGCAGCCTCCATCTCATAAATAGTAAATAGGGAACCCCTGATATGGGGTTTCGTTGTGCCCGCAAAACTTTGAAGAACTGATTTTTGAACAGACTATCGAAAAACGAAGTTATGAACTAGTTCGAAACTATTTTATGGTTAATTAGAAGAACGGTTTTAGAACTGTCGGCTTAGACCATAATTTATGATGTCAAACAACAAGCAGACATCCTAAAAAGTACAATAATTGTGAAGTCCTTTGAATTAAAATTTACCTCAGGAGGAAGCTTTAAAACCTTAGACTTGGACGATATTGTGAAGGGAATAATAAATTAGTATTTCAGTATTAAATAAACTGCATATATTTTATTAGATAAAATAACAAATAGTACTAACTACTATATTACAATTATAAATTTACCAACTTTATAACAATCCCAAGAATTACTACTTTTGTAATAAAATAACATGAGAGAACATAAAAATATAAAGCAATAGATTGAACTTACACTACAGTGCTATACACTTTAAATTTTGGTTTTTTCAATTAAATTCCTATTTAATTCAACACAATACATTCATTGCATCGTCTTTTAATGTTTACTATATTTTTCCACAATTGGTCACAGCCATTTGAAAGTATCCCAAATCTAGTAGAGTAGTCAGATTATAGATACAAAAATTGTTGTCGATATACATAAAAGTAAAAAAAACACCTTTTTGGATTTCTTGCTTTGGAAACTTCGAAATAGGCCTTAAAACCTTAAATCTCATTCAAAAATATGATACTACATTATGTTTGAAGCTCTATCATTTATACAGAGAAGTGATTGACTCGATCAACAAATATAAATTTTAGAGAAGTGCCCTCTTTTAAGTGGGCCATTCTGTATGTGCGTCAGTTAATGCCTTTTTAAACAATTTTGTTGAAGAGCTTCAAAATGTACACGCTGTAGTATTTAATATACGTTTCAGTGCTAGGTTTTAGAATTAATTGAATTTCAATTGGAATTTTAATTGTTGTATCGTTCAACAGACTGAAGTAAGTAAATGAATGGAATTCTTTTTTATTTTTTTACTTAATAGAAGGTATTTATGAAATTATTTTAGTCGTAGTGATTCTAAAACACGCCAGTCCTGTGGTATGGCTGTTAACCTGAATAATTATAAACGTTTTACCTCACACGATGGTTTGGTAAATTTATTCGTGACTTCTGCGAAGTATTTTTTTCGTTATCTAAGAATCTCGATCATATTTTTAGCTCGTCGATCGATTACACCCTTTGCATAACCTTTTAATACTCAATTATACTTGGCATGTATTTTCTACATAATTTGACGGAAGGCATTTTTTACGATGGCACGATAATATCGTTTGCAAACAGAATTTTTTCTTTTACGCTTCCGTTTCTTTCCGTATTTGAAGTTTTCACGTATACTTTGAAGCGTTATTTGCCTTTCTGATAAATCTCGGATTAGATTAACGTAGGGTTAAACAAGACTGTAAGATTTAACTTCGTAATTCCTATCGGGAAGTTTTTAATTTATTCCCGAAACTAAATTTTTTAAGTTCCTCGAATACTTAATAGAACATATATAGTACCTGACATCGATAGAGTGGAAACATCTTTAATCTCGTCTTTATTCCACAAGAATACGTTACCAAAGCTAGGGTTGAATATTTATAAAAGCGAAGGTATCTTGTATGCTTTGTGAGCTATGAGATAAAGGAGGGGTCCGTGCGTAAAGAATGCGAACGCCAACAATAGCATTTCAACAGAAAAGGGTACGATATTGAGATTTTACAGTTCATTAAAGTCTGGCATGTTTAATTATTGTTTGGTGGTTTCTAAAATACTGGAAATAATCGGATGGTTAGCAATCACTGCCACGTGGACGTGACATCAAAGACACAAATAAATACCAAATACACGAACGAAACACGAATAAATACCAAATATACAACATAAGATATCATGTAATAATATACTTTATAGGCAATAATATAAGATTTTTATAGGAATTTTATTATACTTTTGGTCACGTCCTCTATTGGCCAAAACCATAATTAACTCAAAATATAATTCAGAGTTGCCCACATTTCAGGGATATATATCGAAAGTGATTAGATTCAGAGATCTAGCCTCCCATTCAATGCCTTCCTTTTCTACTAGTCAACTTATTGGGAAAGACTGTATAAAAAATCGTGCACAATTCGTGGCTAATGCATTGGCATGGCATCATGTTGATACCATATTGACTGTTTTGGTATTTGGAGATTTTCAGTATTTGTATCTTCTTCTTCTTGTTGTACCATATCCTAATTAGACGTTGGTTATCACTAAGATCCATCTGACCTTATTAATTGTCCTTAATAGTATTAGTATTTGTATACAGTACCATAAGTGAGGAAACTATGTGCTGCTATAGCAACTCTAAATACTCTTCAGCACTTAATGCATCATTAATAAGAAGTCCGGTTATGCCCCTCTATTGCCCAATAAATTTTGTAAATTGTTTTTTGGCTTTCTCAAAAAAACAACCCGGTTTGGGAATTGGGGATTATTATTACATTGTCCCATCGTTAACTTAGAAAACTGTATGCTGTGGTCGAGTTCTATCAGTGTCGCTTATCTCTTTGAAGCATTTCGAAACAGATAACTGATTGGCTTGGATGCGATTTCACTAGTTGATTGTAGTATTTGCCTACACAGCTAGAATCATATCCAACTGTATATATTCCGAAACGGCAGGGCGACGTTCAAAATTCTTATTATTAAATAACTCACAATCTTCATTTTGTGTACGGGTTTTGTCTCCATAGCAAATCATCATTAAAATTTCAATTCGCTATGTTTCACTTAACGCACCATACTTTGAAAACTTATGACAGTGAGTAAGTAAAATTGTTGTGTAGCTTAACAGATGCAAGTAACCAAGTAACGAAAAAATAATGAAATATATAAAACGCAAAAAATGGAATTCTCCAAAAACATAACTGATCCCATCTACAATCAGTACTGGAACAAAAAAGTGGAAATGTGTCATTAAAAATAAGTTAATAATTAATTTTTGATTCAAGTATCACGTAACCTACCACAAATTTTAACGCACCATACTTAAAAAAATGTACTCTAACTTCGCTAGGTAAGGGTGATATTTTAAAAACTGTTAAAAATAGACATCATAACTCAAATAGTGATGACGTCAAATACGATACACATATATCGAAAACAAAATCTACCTGTCCGAGTACTTTTCTCCTATTTGTCCGGTAACGATTTTATCAAATTCCCAGTGAGCATCGAAATGTTGTTCCAACCTTGAGATGCTTATATTCCTTGAGATGTATCTATTGTTTCAAAAGTAAAAACAGAAATAAATGAACATTGAAATTATATAAAAAAATCGTTTTTTTTTAATATGGCGTACCTTTTTGATCAATTTAAGGATTTAAGAGGTTATTCTACATCGAAAAAGAAATGAATAATGTATGTAGTATGACGTTTTTGAAAAGAATATAAAAAATGTTAGTTTCAAAATTGTTCTAGAACGTTATCATAAAGAAAAAAAATTCTGAAAAAATCGCCTATTTCTAATGATTATTATGGAGATTATGAGCTGTTATAAGTATAGCCTTTATATATTTATAACGTGTCCAAATTTCATTTAAATCGGTTAAGCCGTTTTTCTGAAGATATCCTTCTGGGGCCGATTCACTATGCTTATCGTCCTATGGCCTTTGGAATCACACTGTAAAACAGTTTTTAATATAATTTTATTTCTCAACGTTTCATGTACAAGCTCATCAAGAATAGGAACATCTCAAAATTGCGATATCGGACAGCCCACGAGGTGCACAGTAAATAGCCTGGTCTTGACCCAGTCGCATTGAGGCCTTTGCAGAGTGAGAATAGATAACTATGCGAGGTCTGATAAAAAAAACTCTGTGGACGAATTTTTATAGCAGAAACTGCCGACGCTACATCCGTGTGAAATAATGTGTGAAGGATAGTGAGTGTCAAGTTTGAACAAGTTGTGACTTGTCAATTAGCTTCCAGAGCCGGAAAAGTGAGGACGTGTTTACCATGTGTGTGTGTCGCATCATCAATCGACAAACGCATTAACATTAAATTTCCTTTTAAGTTGCATAAAAGTGCCAAAAAATCTTATGAAATGTTAAAATCAACGGATGTTGCTAATGTGATGACTCTGAAGACTGTTTACAAGTGGTATGAGTGATTTAAAAGCGGAAAAAAGTCAGTTGAAGATGAACAACGATCGGAACGTCCTTCGACCTCAAAAGCAGACGAAGACATTTGCAAAAGTGGAAATAATGATTCGTTCAAACAAGCGATTCGAGAAATTGGCGAAGAGTAATGGGTCAATGGCTTCCTCCTTAATCACGATAACGCGCCGTGCCACACCTCGCTTCTTATCCGCGAGATTTTGGCCGAAATAAAGATTAATGTCAGTCCACATCCGTCTTGCTTTCCGGATTTAGCACTATATGACTTCTCACTCTTTCCAAAAATCAAAACCCTTCTAAAAGGAAAACGTTTTAACGCTATTCTCGACATTGAGAAGGCCACAACGGAGCAGCATCTTTTGGAAGGGCCTGTCCTTCCAAAAATGGTTCCAATCATGGAAACAACGTTGGAATAATTTCATCACTAGCCAAGGATGATAATTTGAAGGAAATTAGTTCAAATTTGAAGTAAGCTTATTATTTTCTTCATTATAAAATTATTCACCGTATTTTTTGATCAGCCCTGGTATATGTAAACAGAGTTCGATCTGATAGCGCGTAAAGTGCATCCTTTTCCTTCCGAATGTTGTCTCACTGTTTCTTCTACGCATACCTAGAGAATCTGAGATCCGTAGATTTCATCTTAAAAAAGTCATCTCTTACTATTGACACATTAAAAGTTGAATTAGTCAAGTAAGATTAATTGCACACTGTTGGAAATTTTCCGCAGTAAATGTTTACAGCTTTTGACTAAATTTTTACAAAGAAAAAATTACGCGTCTGGCGTAAAATTTAATAACTGTGTAATTAACAAAATTTTACACCACTATAATTATGAACTTTAATATATTTTGGATGTAAAACTATACATCCACATTATAAACATATCATAATAATATGGAAAACTTTTCTCAAGAGGTATAGATTATAACCCAAATGATGACATAACGATACTACAGTACACGTGCATGTCACCTTTACATTAATAACTGTTAAAAGGAGAGCAATGCGTCTGTTCATGATTTCTGAGTAATTAATATATACCTAAATTATGTCCTAAAAGGCAAACGTTAAGAGTAACGTCCGAAAAATATGCAGAATTTAAAAGATTACACTAGAGGATTTTGTTGATGTATCTACTTATGTTGAATTACATCAAGCAGTGACGTAAACGGACACTATATCTAACATCTCATGTATTCTTTATTTATTAATAACAATATGTTCAACAATATGTTTAACAGGACCTCAGGGGCTTGCTAGTTTACTAGCAAGTACGGGTATGGCGAACCCGAGGTACCTGAGCCCGTGTATCCCCCACGTTAAAGGGGATCCAAATCCAAGATGTTATGTAACCCATGGCGAGATGCTAATGACATCAGGGATAATGGTGCCCTCGCACGAATCATTTGGGGAACTTGGCGACCACACAAAGGAGCTGGCCTTTTGTTTTATTCTCAAAAGGAACATTTTGAACTGCTCTTCGTGAATTAGAAAACCATCATATTGGTGATGCTACTGGTTTTCCTTTGAATGATATCTTTATTACATAGTCTTGTGATGCTAAACAGGCTCTAAAATGGGTATTTCATGCACTAGACGTACTTTAAAACTCACTACCTTGTGATATACAATCATTTTCAGAAATAACTGTATTTGTAGTATCTGAAAACCTTCATTACATACTAGTTCTGGGATTTTTCAGTTGTTGTAAAGTCACCAGTTTTGAAACTACTGATTTATGATGCTTAAAACCATTGTTTACATACAGTTTTTGATATTTTGTTCAGTCGTTTCGATACACGTTCGCGGGTAAATTTATTTATTTACTTTGGATATTTTCGCTGGCATGGCAGGGAAAGGCTTTTCGTGAACGCATCCTTCATTTAAATTATCGTTTGAATTATTATTGTGTTTTAATTATTTATATTATTAATGTTTTCCTCACACCGATTTTTCGTTTGATATTCTACAAACTAAGTAAAATAACATAGGCTTCTTTATTCAACATATCGGCACATTTAAAAAAAATCAAAAGAAAGACTAACTGCAATATTTTTGGGAAAATACAATAAATTTTAATTTAAAACCGAATTGAAAGAGGTCTCATCGACTATTTTTAGAAATTGTGACTATTATTCAATAACTGAGAGTGGTGTTTCAAAGTTTTGATGAATTAAAATTTATTGAATTACATAATTAAAAAAAACTACAATTTATCTCATTTTCCAGAGGAAACTTTTAGTATTCCAAAAATTAACTTACTACAACTTTTTTACACTGCGACATTGCATTCAGAGTTAAATGTTCTATATAATTCTTCTGAAGTCAATAATCAAAAACATCCTTAAATATTCTAGTGCTTTTTTTAAAGGAGTTGGTTTATAAGAATCATATAGTGAATTAGCTGTTTTGTGCTAATTAGTTTTAACAATTCTGGTAACAAGAACTTCAGCAGACGTAGTTTTTTTTACTTTAAAATGCATTGAAATACTTGTTAGATACTCAACAGGTGAAGTAATATCGTTTAATTAGCAGTGATATCCATAGAAAATTAATGTATAAAAGAATTATCATAAAATCCAAGCATTATGAAGACCCAAGAAACAAGATTGCCAACGTAGATTTGACGATAAAATTACACACATTACATTACAAATAAATATATTTATCATTTTAGGTACGTGGATTTCTTTGATTTTATTTGAAAGACGTTTATCAAAGAAGTTGTTCCTCTGTACCCTTTAAACCAAGATAGCCACACCAACACTCTCAAAAAAGTAAATAAAGTAAAACAATTTTAGGACGCTTCACCAGATAAAAATCTCACGGTACGCATTACGTAATGCCCAAAGCTAAAAAAAAGTAAATAAAACATTTTTATGAATACTACTCGTACATAATTTATATGTATAATAAAAGTATGCGGAATATCGCTACTTTTTAAAAATAGTTTATTGTAGTCCTAAACAGACATGCTGCGCCCCACATAATTATTAGTTATTCGTTGAATAAAAAAGCGGAGACAATATTTCCATTTAATTGATGTAGTCACGAAGATAATAGTTTTATTTCAATGACAAGCAAGGGTAAATCCTGACAAAGTCACACCGTATTTCTAGACAGACCCATATACAGAGTGATGATAAAATTTTGCACAATATTCATAATTGTTTTTCAATAATTTTAAGGTTTAATTGCATTAATTTAACTACACTATTCCCAACTTAATTATATTGTCTTAATTGACGTCTTAATTTACCTCACATTATTTTAGTAACCATCTTGTTATACTTATCTCCCCGGGGATAATGTTCGCTTTCTCGGCAATGATATAAAAAGAGTGCATTGCACTCTCGCACTTCGTATAAGAGGGTTGGGGATTTAATTCGCCCCTAATGACATCGAGTCAATGAACCGATTTGAATGAAGCTTTGCAATTTTGTGTTGATATGTATAGATTACTTAGAGTGACTACAAACTCTTTAAAGTACCATCGCTCTCTGACGTTCATTAGTTAAAGTACGAGAATTCAATTTACAGAGGAATAAATTTCTGAGGAATATTTGATAAATAGTATTTTATTTAAAAAATCAAGAAAAATATTTTTTATTAAATAATACAGCAAATGTCATAATAAAATAAAAAATATTTAATAAATACTGAACAGGTTTAACAATATATTAATGTAATCAAGAATTTTAACGTTTCTTATTCGTTTCTAAAAATTTTAAACTTGTATTAATTAATTATTTAATTCTATAATTTGTTTTATCTTTTCAAAACTGAAAACGGTTAAAGTATACTAATCGTGTTGCCATACTGTAATTAATACGAAGTTATGTTTGAGAAAAAAAATGTATAGTACATAAAAATAAATTTTAATTATTGAACATGTATAGTTCCATCTCGCGTCAGGTAGCTGAACTTGCCACGAGACGTTACAGCGATCTAAGACAAATCGTTCATAGTCGTTCGAGTAAAAAACACAGTTTACACCGGCCAAATAATTAATTTCATACAAAACTTACCATCTACATAAATGAGAGCGTCTAGTCTTTGAATAGACAAAGAATGCATACCACTGCCCAAATCTTCAGAGTGGCTTAGAAATCTTCCTCCGACGGACCATAGTTCCCGTTCTCTGTCCCTCATGTTTTCACTGAAAAATTATTTTAATATTACACCAAAAAATATAATAAGTGTAGAGTCCCGCAGATATGTATGACGTTTTTGAAATGAATATGCTTTAAAAAAAAAGGTTACCACTTAGATGACATTATCTTTCTTGTTCATGTTCATGACATGATTTTTAATTCTTGTTGTTTATACTTGTCAAGAATGATAACAAAATGGCCCCTTGTAATACTTACGTTTTGAAAAAAAAATAATAAAAAATTACGTTCGTTTGAAAAATAACAGTTAATGATTTTTGAAAATCGTCATACATCTCTGCTGGACCCTGTATTTACTACTTACTAGGTAGGGCTAGCGTTATCATTCAATAAATTTTTTGTTATTTTAATACTGCATATGATGCATATCCAATACATTGTATAAAGTGTTTCAAGGAGACTAATATTCCATATTTCTCATATTTTTTATTATATTTAATTTATCTTCCACTTTGATTATTGGATGGTTGGTGACTGGTCGATTTTAATGATCATCTTCAGAAAATTATAATTTATAAAATATAGACTATTTTATAAGTTATTTTTATAACTACTTACATTCGCATGTTTGTTACACTGATATATTTATTTATTTACATTTTTAATCTGTTATACAAGAAATCTTTGGTCAACTAAGTTGAGACACGAATGCCAAGCTGTTGACTTTTGGTACAGATGTGTACAGCTTGTCTAGAATAGGAACAAGTCTCAAAACGGTAATATCGGACCACCCACGAGGTGCGCAGTAAATAGCCTGGTTTTTACTCAGTCGAACTGAGACCTTTGCAGAGTGAATATAGATGAATATATATTGAATTTGAATGTACACGGAGCAATATTTTTATGAGCAGTATATTTTTTATACTTATATGTCTTTATACTTTTATCTTTATTTAAATACAATACAAATACCCTAAAACAAAACTTCGTAATGTTTATACAAACGTATTAGAACAAAACCATTTAACTTTTGTAACATTTATATTAAAAAAAAGTAATAATTTGTAGAATAATTACGATAAACATTATGAAATGTTAAAAGATATAACAACACAAACATCAGTCGCACTAATATAGAGAATATAAGTGATACGTATTTTCGTCTGTTGAATTGATTGTACATCGATGTAAATACCAATGTTAAATCAATACAAATTATCCTTATCATCAATAATATAGTTTAGCATACACCAAATAATATAAATAAAAGCATATCTCAGCTTAGTTACACCACAGTATTTACGCACAATAGACTAAAGCCCCCCTAGCGGACCGGTACGTCGGATCAGTCCGTCCCGACTTGTCCGCCAACCGATCCGGCAATGAATGGTAATGATGGACAAGTCGCAGATGGGTCTGAGTCGGATCGTGGGTCCGCTAGATTGTATTACTATTTTTGTAATGTGTGTGATCTGCCGAGACTCGTCCGCGGCGACCTGCTACTCCACAAAACAATCTACGGCATATCTGCAGTGAAAATGTCTTTTGAAGATAATACATTTTTTTGGGAGGAATGTATCCTATCATATCAAGACAATCCATGCCTATGGGACATTAAAAGTAAGAATTACCGCAACAAGCAGAAAATAAATGCTGCTTATGAAAATTTAATCGATAAATGCAAAGAGTTGTATATAGCACAACAAGTTTCTGGAATGATTTTTCCAAGTAACTGAGGAGAAATTATAGAAGAAAACTTTAAGTCCTCATAACTCCTCCCTGTTGCCAGAAACCTCAGAGTTGCCAATAAACGTTCTTCAGCACTTACTGCTTCTCTAAATAAAGTGTTTTTCTATTCTATGAGAGGTTTTAATTGAGTTAATAATTCTTAAAATGTGTCAAAGTCCATTCTAAGATAATTTATAACGTCAAGTGGTTTGCATGACTAGATACAATTCAGTAAATGAAGGTAAGTGAATATTTGTCTCTTTTGCAACCACTCTTTCACACAAACACGTTTTTTCTTGTTTTATTTTTCAAATAATATAACTGTACCAACAGCCAAAACAACTTTTGCCTTTTTGGAAAATACGGGGGACATAACTAGACACCACCAGGTTCAGTCTACGAATGCGCTCTTTTGCAGGGTCTGTCTTAGGTCCGTGTAATGTATTGACAAACGTGGATTAGTCTTGAGTCGTGTCTGTGTCGCGTCGCGGTCCGCCTAGTGAGTGGGGGGCTTAAAAGTGTAAGTATTAAATATATCCATATAATCAATTCACTGATCTCTAAAAACAACTCATCAAATAATCTATATTTTATTTATTATAGTAGTTCGTTTTAGTTGTTATAGATGGTGATTAAAAGAAGACAGTTGGTAGAAGAATTAAGGAACTTTTTATTAGTAGTTTAATTAGAAGTTTTTTATTTTTGAAAAATATTAGTCTTGTTTCGGTTTTTTTTTCTGTTTACCCACACAGTAATTGACGTCCCTTTCGCTAACAGCTTAGGTGGTAAAGGGGAAGACTACACGTGGAAACGAAGGTAAATACACCCACAGGAGAGATGTCAAACTCCCGATTCGACCCACGCATACAACGATACCCCCAACATTGGGCTCTATCCGCCACCCCGGACCATAGTAGAAATGACGTTGTTGCGGCGACTTCTCTACGAAACTATATAGATCACTAATTTATATAGACGCGGAGCAAGGTGCTGCACTTCTATTATTACATACCGCATTATGAATACTGCTCTGAAAAACTGACTAGTTGAAAAAAATATATGCAGAGTAATCAAGCGAAATAATTCGTAATATTTTATGTATTCCGGTTAAAATAAAACCTTATAAGGTAATACATAATACATTTAACGATTTTTTCACGAATAACATTTATTTCAAAGTTCGTAGTGCAGAAAATCAGCACGACTGATTGGAGTAATGATATTCCAGAAACATCATTACTCCGTAAATGAACAATATATGCTAAATGTTCAAAATAAATCTACTTTTGACAAATACTAATGGATTACCTGTTAAGTAAACTACCTATCAATCGATATAATTTAGATCAGTGACTCGAGTTATTTGATAATCAAGATAGTTTACACGGGCTTTTAAGACAAATGCACATGTGCATTTTACCCTCATTTTTTTTTCTATATTTAATTTTCTCATAGAACTTTTTAAATCAAACAATTCAAAGCAGATAATTGATAAGACACTTATTTTAAAATAAAAAATAATTTCTTCATCGTTTAATTTCAAGGCATATTCTAAATCTCGTTTCCAAATTTTGGGTTTATTTTTATTCATAAATTCATAGAAATTTCTGAGCAACACTGGGCAAGATTTGTTTATTTAATACTTTCCATTATTATACGCATTGCTATAAAATTTACAGAACAAAGTTATAGAAGAAACTTAATCTGGCTATCGAGTATCCGAGGGTATCTTAATCATATCTTTATCCAATTCAATTTATAACAGATTTCTCAATAGAACAATTAATGTCTAACACACAGTTATTTGTTTTTATTTAATTAGAATAGGATTGGATTTGCACTTAGTTAAGATTGTATTTATATTTAAATAATCGAATTCAATTGAATGTAAAACCTATGTCTATCGTTAAAAATGAATATTTTTATTGGTGCTTTTCCGCTTTACGTTGCGCTGAGCAAAACGTTATGCACGGCCGGTGTGGAGAAGGCTTCAAGATGGACACCAATAATTGTAAAATGTGCACGAGCTTTAACGTATATATTAAATCAATTTAAGGATATAGTATAATGTTGTTTGTCATAGGACAAAACTATTTGACGATTTTTAGAAGAATATAATATTAAACTTGATATTAACGAAACTTGATGGCATGGCATAAAAATACCTTTTAAAGAAGCGTGGGAACCAGTACTATCATTAAGAAAATCTTAATTTATGTCAACTATAATTGTAAATGAGCCATTTATATTGTAATTTTATTTGAGTTTTATTACCGCTCCGTAAAAAGTGAAAACGCGATATTGCACAAAATCTTCTAATAACAGACAAAAATGGAAATATATACCGCTCAAACGTAGAACCCTATTTAGAAGTAGAACATTACGTGTGATACATTTAGATTCTAAATATAAATTAGCGATTTTCGTGCATATAGTTAGTTTCATATAGTGTGTACTCTTGAATGTACGATTTTCTCTATTACAAATTGTTTAAATATGAAAGTAAACTTATAAATACGAAAGTGGGCAACCCCAAGTACAATAATATGAAAAATACACTGGCGGGGATGAAAATCCCAAGTCCATATATTTATCTACATGTTATATTAAATTAATGCTTGTTACAAGATATTGTATATCATACAGTGAATATGAAGAAACAATATTTAATTTTGCAGTTACTAATTAGTACTACTTCAATTAAAGTAATGTATCAGAAAATCCTTCGCTGAACATCATTTCTAACCATGATCAAACTTATATAGAAAAATTAATTATAGCGTATTTTTTTAAAGGTGGTAAAACCTCTAAGTAAATCCAACCCCTATTCACCGAGAAAATTGATAATGTATAAAACTGTTCGCGCAACTAGATGAGAAGTATTGTATTTCATATGATCAAAGAAATAATCAAAGAAACTATAACAGAAACCGCCGGTGAAGTAGTGGGAGAAGAAAGTAGAAAGAAAAACAATTGGTATGATGAGGAATGTAGAGAGGCTGTGAAAGTAAAAAATGACGCATGGAAAAAAGCACAAGAAGAAACACAAGAGCAAATCAGGTAGAATATAGCAATAAAAGAAGATTAGAAAACCGAATCTGCCGAAGAAAAAAACCGAGAAGAAATGAATAAAAAAGTAGAAGAAATAATAGAAAGTAATAAGAGATATCAAAGCAGAAAGTTTTACAACAACGTTAAAGAGTATACAAAATAATTCACATCACGATTAAACATCTGTAAAGACAAAAACGGAAAGAACTTAACAGAAAAGCCGGATATAATTAGAAGACGGAAAGAATATTTTGAAGAGGTACTAGAAGGAGAACAGCAGCAACAGGAAGAGGAGAATGAAATAACATACTATAGTGCAGAACTGGAAGTAGAACCACCATCGTGTGAAGAGGTAACGAAAGTAATAATAGATCTGAAAAACAGGAAAGCACCAGGTGCTGATGGAATTGTAGCGGACCTAATAAAGAACGGAGGAGGGATACTCTGGAGACAAATGCACAAACTAATACTACATATCTGGGAACAAGAAGATATGCCAAAGGACTGGAAACTAGGAATTATCCTCCCGATACACAAAAATGGTGATAAGACCAATTGTAGTAATTATAGAGGAATAACACTACTTATTGTCCCTTATAAAATATTATCAGGAGTGATCCATAATCGAATGACACCCTACTCAGAAGAAATACTAGGCGAGTACCAATGTGGATTCAGGCAAAATAGATCAACCACAGACCACCCGTGTATGTTAAGACAAATACAGGAGAAATGTTATGAATATAACATAGATATGCATTATCTGTTTATAGACTTTAATCAAGCATTCAACAAAGTACATAGGAAGAAAATGCTACAAAGTTTAACCCTCCTAGGAATACCCCGAAAATTAGTAAAAATGGTAGAAGTCACCATGGCAGACTCGACAGCAACTATAAGAGTACAACAGCAGCTCAGCGAAGAATTTAAGGTGAAAGCCGGGGTAAGACAAGGAGACGCTCTCTCGGCAGTGCTTTTCAACTTAGTACTAGAAGCAGCTCAGAATAATGAATAGAGCTGGAAGCATCATAAATAAATCCACACAAATACTTGGGTATGCGGACGATATTATTGAATCAAACTGCCATACATCTTGAGCCATAGGTAAATAAAGGAGGCCTACAAGTGAACAAAGACAAATCGAAATATATGTATTGCTGCAAGAAGCCCCCAATACAACTACCAAATATTAATTATAAACGGCGGTCAGATTAAAAGCGTCAAAACGTTCAATTTTCTTGGCAACAAAATTGACAATAATTGGCAATAATCCTAAAAGGAAATAAATGCTACTATGCTTATTTAAAATTAATAGGAAGGAGCATACTAAATAGAAGATCTAAGATCACAATCTATAAGACACTTATAGGACCCGTAGTAACCCATGGATGTGAAACATGGACACTAACAAACACTGATGAAAATCAATTAAGAATATTTGAGAGAAAGATCACAGAAGAATATACGGCCCAGTGCAAGAAAACGGTATGTGGAGAATAAGAATGAATCACGAAATTGATGCACTTATAAAAGGAGAGGATATAGTAAGATACATAAAAAGTCAAAGGATAAGGTGGTTAGGACATGTATACAAGATGGACGGCGAGAGAATTGCGAAGAGAATCCTCGAATGGAAACCTCAAAACACAAGACCAAAATGGCGACCCAAGAAAAGGCGGATAGACGATGTAGAGGAAGGCCTAAAAACTCTAAGATTAGAAAATTGGAGGAGAATAGCGGTAGATCAATCCAGATGGAGGAACGTAGTAGAGCAAGCCAAAACCCATCAAGGGTTATGAGCTAAAAGAAGAAGAAGAGGAAATAAATATCAGAAAAATGTCTTATATTAGAATGTCGCATGTCAACCTTGGAAATACGGAAATCTAATATCTCCGTTAAAAAAAACGAAATAGGGTATCTTCTTTTTATGATATTGCATAATTTTTAATATATAAAAATAACAAAATGTGTATTTTTAGGCTGATACCAACTCTGTTTTTGTTTTTCGAATGACAACCTATATTTTTTTTATTATTTTTCAGTTTACCTAAAAATAAAGCCTTTGCTGACACCACTATCAAAATATTCCGTGTTCGGAATATATCAAAATCAAAATATTCTCGGTTTCCGAGATATTTCGGTATATAGGCTTTCTTTTTGACTTTTGGCATTCATAATAGTTCACGTTCCTAAGTTGCGCCAAGCCTCAATAAAATAATTCGTTTTAACAAATATTCAACAATTATAACTCTTTTAAACGATATGTCAGAAATTGATCTGTGATCTTCTTTATTTTCAAAGGAATAAACCTATATATTAGTATATGATAAGATATGCCACCGAAAGATTTACAAATTCTTATAGCATTAACTGTAGCTATGTTCAATAATTTTGCATTTTTATTAATGTAGACATACTTTCATTTAATACGAAACAAAAGACTTTACAATTATCAAAATTAAAAAAATTTAATATAATTATGCCTTTTTGCCGCATAATTACTAATGCAGACCATGTGCACAATTATTGCAGTTATTCATTTTCATTAATGTAGATATCTTGTAAAAATTGTACATTTTAGTTTATTTTTAATATGAAACAAAGGGCTCATATTAATATAAGCCCTTTAAGTATATTAAGTTTAAAAAAATGTATGTATTTTTCATGTATATATGTTACAAAATAACATAATTCTATGATATAAGTCTATGATAATAATTGTTTAGTAACATTTTGTATCTACAAGACAAATCATCTAGATACAATAAATTCCTCGAACTGATTATTTAGAAAATGTGAAGGAAATATTTGAAATTTTGATACCAATTATTAAGGTATTATTATACTACCATTGCTATCACGTATTAAGCTAGTAATAAAAAAGTGGAATAAATCATAACACATAACTATTACAGAAAATGTTTCACGAATGTTAGCTACAGCAAAAATTTTTAGAGCAATTATTCAAAGTGTTCACAATTCCTATCCCTGCATAATAGAATTGTATGTTGGAAATTTATGGATACGTTTCTCAACATTTCTGGGTTTATTTTTAGGAACACATTTCTTTAGCCTTTCAAGTCCATTCGTGTAACTATATAAACTTCGTCATTAATATACAAAAAAAAATCAACAAGACAAATCCGATGATGATGGAAACCAAAAATCTCGACCGTTCCTAGTTTATCAGTCATTAGATATATTTTATTGAGATGTCGTCTAATCTCAAAAAATAATTAGTATTAAATTTATTAATTAAGTTAATCGATTATGTCAACAATATTACTTTACTGTATACGTATTATATAGAGCGGCACCATCATGTTGAAGTCATCGTGAATCCAAAGTGTTGAGGGGAATACATCTTCGCAAAACATGCAACTCGTGTAGCAAATGTTGCAGATATATATTTCTATTTAAATTTCCATAAAAGAAACATCGTCCAATAATATGTTCCAGATATTCCAGCATATTAACCTGATATTTCGATTAAGAGTAATGACGAAAATTATGTTGATTTATTATACAAGTATTATAAAATGATTAATCAGTGAATAACACTTTAAAAACAAAATTTGGATCCTCTTGAAATATTAGCACTGCCCAATTACAAAACTGTAGACGGTTTTAAAAATCTTGGTCTACTAGTGATTCATGATATTCAGTATGATATGGAAGACACTTTTTTCCTCACTGATTTGCCTATCATTGATATTTGGGTTTTTCTACCATTAACGCCACAATTCTAGTTTGCATATCCTTATTGGTACCTTCATGTATCCCGATAGTATTTCCGTTATCAACATTTGCTGTTGTTTAAAATCATTCTTTCACATTTTTAAAACAATGAAATTGAACAAATCGTTGTATTTCTCGATTTGTTTTATAAATGTAAGTAAACAATTTCCAAAGGTTCTTCCTGTGGCATATACTATGTTTTAAAAAAGTAGTACTCTTTCTTAGAATATATAATTCTTACTAATTCAAGAACTGCATTTTGTTAAACGAATTACCTTGTTCTCAATAAGTCTTGACAGAAAACTGTGATAAATTATCAAAACAAAATAGAATAATGTGAAACTTGCAATAATGACAAACGTGCACAATGACTTTTGACAAAAATGGAGCTGGAATGCAATTATTCAATACAATTGAGTTTTTTTAACTTAGCAATTAGGGAATTTGTAGATTTCAATGACGCATCTCATCATATACTAATATGTAGGGTGTTCCATTTCAAATAAGAAATATTTTTCACACTGTATTTTATATGTGGTAAAGCGATACATGCACACTATATATCACAGATAAATTATTGGTATATCGCATAAAAGAGTTATTGTTATTATTGTTGATCATTTGTCTGCAGCATCATTTTCCTTGACCTAAGTTAAGAAATTTCACCCATTATTTAACAAAAAGAAAAACAAGGTTTGTACTCTCCCAGAAAGATTTAAACACATCGTATAATGGGTATTATTTTTATATTATAGGACTTGAGGAATTGTGTAATATAGTAAAAAAATAGATACACTTATACATTTTTTAAAGGACATATTGGACGTAAACTCATTAAATAAACACCCTATATATAATGTTATTTGAAAATATGTTTATCCCATTATTTATACGATTTTACACTCTCATTCCCAAACTAATAATATCATGTCATAATTGTTGATATCACTTCAATCAATTTTTAACACCAATGTATAACAACATATTGTGTAACTATCTACATGGATTTAAAAGCAATTAATAGTAATTCTATTTATGTAACAAGGATAATAAATATTAATATATTAGATTGTACGGTTGCTTTCTAGCTAAATGGTGTCATGCTTTGAATTTAATTCTCATTCTGATACATGTAAATGCAGCTGAAGACTAACGGGGGAAAACTTTAGAACTCATGAATAAGAGTCATAAGAACAATTTATAGGATTAATTACTCTCTAAGTTTCTACTATTTCTATTGTTTTATCAATAAATCTCTAATAAGTACAACGAATGTGCCTAAGTTGTATGCTACACAATCTTATACAGTCTCAAATATTATAAAGTCTCACTAATAAGTCTCAATAATAATTATTCATACTTAAGGTTGAAATAAAAAATCATTATGAGCGAAAAAGGCAAACCAAACAGACAGGATTTCAAAATTACTTATGGTAACATACTCAAAATTCATAGTAACATACTCAACATTATATACTTATAGTGGATAGGTCATGATAGGTCATTACATGTTCATAAATAGGAAATTTAGTTTACCGCCTGTTCATGTGGAAAGAGGTATAAATTGTTTATGTTGTGTAGGGTTTTGTAGTTACGCGTTCATCCCGAATTCTCGAAAATAGACAGAATTCAGTTTGTTTGGCAAATTACATCCATATGGCCGTACGCATTAGTATTACGACTCAAACTTACCTATATTACTCTTTACTCACAGTAATATGTAGTTATGCTGTTAGATTACGGTCAACGAAAATCTATGTAATAAGATTTCCATAGCTAGTTTTAGCCTTAGGTTCATATAATTTGTGTTTGGATTATGTTATTCATTTATCTCGTTAGAATAATAACACAGTCTTAACATCGATTAAATCTCAGAATAAAATAGTTGAGTGAGATCATAAATACAAATTCTTAACCAATTTAAATATGTCAGTAACTTGAAGTTGACAATCTCAACCCTATGTTTGAAAATGTAAGAGGAAGTGGTTTCTTAATTTTCGCAAAAAACATACCGCGGGCGAAATAAGAGCAGTGTGTACTTTGTTCTAATGCGGCTGCTCTAACTGGGTAAATACTATCAAAATTAGACACTAGCTTGAAATTTCAAAGAAAATTTGTCGCAATTAATAAAATAAAGAGATTAGTGTAAAGCAATAGTCAACAGGGCATGGAATATCAATGTCAATTGCTCCAATTGTATTTCCACTGGACTTGATAATTCTTTCACCCTATCGAATATTTTGTAACTACAAAGGAATTTGGTGTTAGTAGACACTTGTTTCTTATAATATATTCATTACATTTTCAGAATTAAATACGTTTGAGAGCAAATCAGTTTGAAAGAAAAAATAAATTAATGACTAATAAAATATGTTTTTTTATATAGACAAACATGTAACAAAAACTATTCTAATAAATGAAAACTGTTGAATAAATGTCAGATTATTAAGTTGATTAATTATTCGGTTACTGTTGCTGTTAAGTTGACTGTGTCAGAAGTTTTTCAAAATTATATTTAATAAGGAATTAAAAAATTGTGAATAATGGCTGTTTTAACTGAACGCTAGAGAATTAATGTTAACGCTTGTTGGATATGTGATAGATTAAGATCTCACGAGGAGACTTGTCAATCGCTTAATCTAGAACATCCTAAACAGCACAACCACCACAACCACCACAACCACTGATAGTAAGAACCGCATATTATTGTCTCAAGATAAATTTGAATAGAATATGAGATATGCCTGAATATAATATTAAAAAATTCAATAATGCCTTAGGCAACGTCAATATAAAATAAATATATGTGCTATAATGGTAGGAAAGCGTAAGGCTTTACTTATTTGAAAAAATGTGACTGCTGCTTGATATTTCGAATTTTTACATTTCGATTTAGTTCTAGTTTTAGTAGTTCTTATTCAAACAATGAATATAATAATGTTCCCTATCAAAAAATTTCGTTTCAACAAGATGGGACCTTCCTCACTTTCCTTTCAAGATCTTCCTCACTTTGACGATACTTACTTTCTCTATTAGATGAATAGAGCGATGAGGTCTCCACTTTCGCCTGAATTGACCCCTTTGGATTGATTCTTGCTGAGTTTACTTAAAATTCTGGGTCTATTTTAATACGCCAAATGATTTACCGAATCTGAAGCAATGAGTTAAAAACTATTGAGCCCGGAAATTATTGAACGTTCAGTATAAATCATTTATACGCATGTCAATCAGCATGTCTTATTACAGTAGATTATTAGTGGATGGATTTGCACACTATACTTCAAATGTTTCTATCAAAATATAGTTAGGTATATTTGTTCTATTTATATTTTACTCAAAAAAAAAACTACCTGTATCCTATAGATAGTAAACAGGAAACCCCTAACATGGGGTGTCGTTATACTCATTCATATTGTTATACTCAACTCATTTTCCTTAAAGAGACAGAACAAGCCTATAATGGCATCACAACTCAAACATAAAAACTAAAAAAAAAAAAAAAATTACGTTAGTCAATGTGTTTTTTAAAAATAAGATTATCGATATTTTCAGAACATTTAATAACAAAATTATGAATATTGTGCAAAATTTCATCTCCATGTAATGTATGTATTCGAATAAATAGCTCTAGCAGAGTAGGGTATGTGACCATAACAAATTATTATTCTAATTAATCGAATTCAAATGAACGATAAAATGTACGTTATAAACTACCGGATATGTCTGCAAATCGAAGACTTTTACTAATTTGCATTCTGCAGAAATTAATTTACTGCCTGTATATGTTTATAATTAATAGTGAATATAAAAATATTAACTGATATTTTTATATTTACTATTAATTATAAACATATAAATATAACAGAACAGTTAATATAAAATATTAACTGCCTAATATAAAAATCATATTCATAAACAAACATACTGAATACCAAAGAATAAAATATTACTTCATATTTAAGATAAATCTAAAAATTGCATACTTAATTGTAACATTATAATCTCCATATATTTAATATAGAAAATATTTTAAGTAAATACTTAAAAGAATATTATATAATATATAGTATTTTATTATTATGTATTTTTTAATATATATTTTCTTTTTGTAAATATCTGTGAATAGAGCAATTCCAAAGTATAAATAAACAGCAACAAAGAATGCAGATAATAAATGAATACTTGCTATGATTTAAGTTATATTATGGCTAAAGGGTCAACGATTCCCCACCATAGCAGCCGAGAGTTTATTCGATCAATCACATAGCACAAATGGGGTAGTTTTAGTTAAAGTTGTCATCACTGGTCAGCTAAGAATCCGAAATTTGTCATAAATACAAAAAGGCAGTATTTGCTAAATATTTACGTTGGTAGAGAATACCAAAAGACATAATAATTGTCGCTTTCTTCTTTGAGGGTTATTTGAATGTTAATATGTTATTATATTCTCTTAAGAAGGAGTTTTAGAATGAATTAAATGATTTAAAATTACATTATCTTCTAAATTTAATGTTTAAGTAAGACGATAGTCTTATTGATAGAAGAATGGTTAAATGATCATTATTAAAATCGTTGGATATAGCGAAACAATCTTTTGATTGAGTAGCCATAGAGATTTACAGATTTGTGCTACTTAATTTTTTTTTGGGGTTTACAAAAAACTTACAAATAAAAGCCATAAGCTGGGCAAGAAGTGCGGGCTAGGATAACACAAGCCTGAGCAGAATTGCTCAAAAATATTGAGAAGTGAATTGAAATAAATGATAAATTGATATAAAAGATGAGAATATTATACAATTGTATTTCTTTATTGCTGATCGAAATTCTCAATTTCTTGTTTGGGTCAGTTTTGTTTTAAGTTCCTATTTCGTTTTTGATTTTTCAGAAATAGTCATAAAATAATAAGAATACTATACTTTAATATTATTATATTGTAATTTTATTTCAATTTTCTTTTCATAGATAACTTTAATAACTAAATTTATGATAATAATAGTGCATTTTTAATTTTGGTTCAAAATCGATATTGTTCAAAATGTTTCCATAAAATGTATTATAGGTTTGTTTTGAAGAGCAGTCAATCCAATTGTGTTTTTCTCCGATCCATTTTTTCTAAAATGACCGCTAATACGAATTCTTATTTTCCTTCTAAAAACTGACGCAGTAGGCCTTAAATTTTATAGAAATGTGTTTTAGTTCCAAGTATTCAGTTAATCAAGTTCTAGAATTTAAAAAACTCGACTTAAAATCGCAAAATGAATAAAAATTTTACAGGGTGACTCAAGAATAAATTGATTTTGTTTTATTTTGTATCTTTCATTAGAAAAATTAAAAATTTTAAGTGAAACACTTTTTATCACTTTTCCCCTTTTCTTTATCCTAAAATTGACTAATACACTTTGGTAATATGAGAAATTCTTAATTATTACTACAGATAATAATTCTCTAAAGATCTGGCAAGAGAAAATTAAACACCTCATATCAACCTCCTTTCTTGCATCATAATTTTCAAATCTCACCGCAACTATCTTTGTGAATACTTCAGTATAAAATATATTCATCAGTGTCCTGTATAATTTATATAATTGCAATGTCTAAATAAATAAAAACTATTGTCTGTAATAATTACGTAATAAAGCACTAGATTATGATTTAAAACTGTTACGTCTCTATTGTCATCACTGTCATCAGCATCATAATCTACACGTACAATTCAGACATACGACCAGAGAGTTCAACTCGACGTCGCAAAAGAACCTTATTTTGCCCGGAGAAATAGGTCAGACAGAACTTGTATTTTTACTACTTCAACCATTGTCGGTTATTTCTGGCACGTTTGATTGAATAAATATATAATTAGCATTAGGGATAGGTGTTGGCATCAACTGAACAATAATTACTGAAAGTTGATGTTAAACTTAATAGCTTAAGGACAAATCAGCTGATGGACTGAAGATCTAACTGTTAATTTTAACAAGCCGTAGAAAAAATAAAGACGCAGGTTTATGTCTTTCTCAATTACTCACAACCATATTTCATATTAGATATAAGCGTATAATATACCCAAGTATATTGATACAGGTATTAGCTAACTACCTACTTTTGTAGAACCCTTTGCTTTATAAAGGGTACTTAACATTCGAAAAGTATTTTATGTATATGATTAATTATGCAGTGTCCTCTAATCAATACGCCCTCTCTTTCATTATACTCATTAACTTTGAATATGAAAATGAATAATAGTGTAATGATCAATAGTTATTGCCCCATACAAAATTATCTCTTCTAAGTACCCCATAAAACATAAACGTAAATTGGATATAATTTTCAAAATACGGTGGGCATTCATGTGATATGCACCTATAAAAATGCAGCGCTTTACTATTCATTTCATCGCTATTTGTCAAATAAAAAACTCTCTTTTCTTGCCGACAAACGGAACAATCTACCTGAGCCTAGCCATAAAAACAAGCCACGGTATGTTTTGAGATTTTTTATTTGGCAAATAGCGATGAAATAAACTATATGTATTTATGTCGGGATATATTCTGAAATATTTATCACACAATATCTGCATATTTGGATATAAATTCGCAGGTTGTAGATAATGGTGTAGCTCAGAAACAAATAAAATTTTATTGACATTGAAACTATTTCCTTAGAGACCACAGATGAGCGATCTTCCAGTGTGATGTCCCAGATAGCTTGTCGTAACCCGCCGAATACGTGAACATTTCTCTTCGGAAATAAAAGAAATGAAGATGAATGCATGATGAACGAGCTGGCATTCGCTTCATCCATGGAGTACGAACCGCCTAAGGATCTTCGTGACCTCCCAGTCGACTAGTGACCTCCATTCGGTCCAGCTGATGGAACCAGATTGCCAACAGTTTAACTGCCTACTACATAACCCGTTACGTATTTCGTTAACGATTTTTAATGTATCTGTCTTGAGTTGCATAATCGAATGCGTAACATTTATAATATATATGTTTATTGCACATTCAATGGCAATGTCAAAATCACTTCTTAAAATATGTATACAAATTAAATAAGTCGCGTTACCATAAAATAAACAATTGGTATTTTGTTAAAATAGTGACGAAAGATCAAGATTACTTTTACATACAAGGTTTCTAATGTATATATGCTGAGAAGGTTCTGCTTTACATACAAATCTTACTTCAATCCAATTATAGTTCCCTCATCTAATTTCCTTAACTTGAACTTTTATAGCTCGAAAATTCTGTACATTATGTTCTTTTCTAACCATTAGCCATAAGCAAGCGCAATAATTCGCTATCCGTAATTCGAATTTGCTTTACCTCCAATATTTTTGGTGAAATAGAGGGGTTTGACTTAGAGAAGTCCCACTGCGTATAGTCTATTTAAATGAGGTTTAAAGGGATATATATATATATATATATATATATATATATATATATATATATATATATATATATATATATATATATATATGGGCACATCCATTACTCTTCGACGAAACTTTGCGCACTTAGATCAGTGATTTGTCTCATTTTTTATATGAAAGTAAGTCTTAATATATGGGGTTTTCCAAAGTCTCAGCCCAATCAAGAAAAATTTGGCTTCAGGAGAATTTTTTTTTAATTTTAAATCTAGCAATTTTAAAAAATTAATTTCTCTGAGTTTAGTTAACCGATTGATCTCAACCTGATCGTTTTTTTTTTCGCTGAACTCTCTATTTATCGAAAGAAATTATATTAAAGCTTAGATCGTATGTAGGCTTTCGGGAGAAGATTTTAACTTATCCGTTAATTTCATAAAAATTGACCCTTATTTAAAATGCTGCTATTTGTACAAATTTTAAAATTAAAAATTATGTATGGGATCATATCGTTTGGCTTGATTCATAGTTTCCAAATTAGTAAAAGTTTAAGTATCTCATCATTACACTTCGTAACATGACTTGTCAAATTTAATCGATTTTCAAAAAATAGCTGTTTTCAATTAACATCAACTTTTTTCTTTGAATTTCAAATTATTTGAAACTTTCACAAAAGTTTATATATTAAATTCTTAAAAAGCCCTGAAAATTTGAACTTTCGAATCGAACCAGGATATGAGTTACAAATTTTCAAATAACCTGAAAATTGTAACAACCCAGTAATTCATTCATTTTTAGACTCATTCATAATACTTTAGAAAGTAAGTAAGTACAATTAATGATAATACATTGTTTTACATTATAGCATTATCATAAAATATAACAAGATTTTGTTTTATTGGTTGTTTAGTGTATTTCAGAAACTTTTGTTTATAAATTCAGTTGAACTATTTTATATTCCTTTTCAAAAGAAGTTAGTCCCATTTCTAAAGTATAAAAGCACAAAATAAATACAAGCAAGATGCAGTTTTTTAATAAAACCTTGTTTGTTAATATGATTTAACCAAGAAGAAAATATTTTGATTTTTTAGAGCAATATGGGTAGACAATAAATATGTTCATAGACATATCAAAAAACTTGAAAAAGCGATTCGAAGCTGTGAAAACAATTAAAGACACTCGGATTCCCCATTTACTTATATAAATTAATGATAATACTTTACAAATGAGAGTAACTTATTTTGAAAAAATAATATAAGTAGATCAACTGAATTTATAAACAAAAGTTTCTCAAATACACTAAAAAACCACTAAAATAAAATCTTGTTATATTTTATGATAATAATATAATGCGAAATAAAGTATTATCATTAATTGTACTTACTTACTTTCTAAAGTATTATGAATGAGTCTAAAAATGAATGAATTACTCGGTTGTTACAATACTATTTACAGGTTATTTGAAAATTTGTAAGTCGTATCCTGGCTCGATTCGGAAGTTCAAACTTTCAGGGCTATTTAAGAATATAATATATAAGTTTTTGTGAAGGTTTCAAATAATTCTAAATTCAAAGAAGAAAGTTGAAGCTAGTTGAAAATAGCTATTTTTTGAAAATCGATTAAATTTGACATTACGAAGTGTAATCATTAGACACTAAAAATTTTCACTAATTTTGAAACTATGAATCGAGGCAAACAATATAAGCCCATACATAATTTTTAATTTTAAAATTTGTACGAATAGCGGCATTTTAAAAAATGGTAAAATTTTTTATTAACGGATCAGTTAAAATCTTCTCCCCAAAGCGTGTATCCGATCTAAGCTTTTATATAATTTTTTTCGATAAATAGAGAGTTCAGCGAAAGCAAATGCGATCAGCTTGAGATCAATCCGTTAAAAAGACTCAGAGAAATAAATTTTTGAAAATTGCTGGATTTAAAATGAAAAAAAATTCTCCTGAAGCCAAATTTGCCTTGATTGGTCTGAGACTTTGGAAGACCACATATATATATATATATATATATATATATATATATATATATATATATATATATATATATATATATATCAAAATATTGGACAAAGATCATGTACAAAATCAAAGCAAATTCTATGTCAAATAGGTACTTCTGTACTTGATAAATCCTTTAGAAAATTAAAAACATGAAGAACATATTGTATTTTTTCAGATTAAAAATGCAAGCACTAAAGTATCTACAATTCTCCCGACAAAGATTAGCTAAAATCGTTATGATGTTTAGGTATACAAGAAAACTAAATTTGCTGCGGATTATTATTTACATCTGTCATTCTTCTAATTTGATTGACTTGAGGAATTATCGTGGACAACCTCCATATTCAAGCTGTGGAATATCTATAGTTAAAATTGTTAAGCTATAGTTAAAATTTTCACTTAGTAAATACAAAGTAATTTAGTTCGCTATTTAATTATATTGGGGAATAGTCAATTTGTTGCTAGGAATTTGAGTCAATGATGTATTAAGTGAATAGTTTTCTGCAGTCTCCAACAGTAATCAGCCATCATGTGATGATCCCACCTTCCTTGATACTTTTCTTCCATTGTTCGGATATTTTCGTGAAATCGTTCATCTTATTTCTTATTATAATCTCCTAAGATAGAAGAAGATTTTTCCTATGTGACTATGCGAAAAATGTAATTTAATTCTCATATTGGTTCTCAATTTTTCAAAATATTTTAACATTTTATGTACTAGTTCTTGGTAGCTATTTACCTTGTGATTTCCCAAACACATTTTAATTACAGGCACATAACTAACTATACCATGCATCAGATTCTAAAGCGGTCATATATATGTTAAAATTTGGATATTTTAGCAGTTCTCGAGTTTATGGACCGTCAAAAATTCCTGCTTCACCTGACTTGACCAGTGCTTTTAGAAACTGTTTCATTAAATCTAGTTTGATATGAAGAGGTGACAGTATTATTTCTTCTCTCTTTATTAATGGCTCGTGGACAATGTTAGCTTTTCCAACAGTCATAGCGTCTCTCAAAGTCCAAACAATTTGCTTCTAATGCTTTTCCTTTCCACGACTATTCCATAAACAGAGGCGACAAGAATATTTGGTATATCCACTTCGCTGTCCAAGAAGTATGGTGACCATTTTTAAATCGACATAAACAGACCACTGCTGAAATGCTGAGAATAAGCAATTATTTCTAATACCAACTTAATATTTTCATATTGCTCCGTAAGTTTTGTTGAATGACCGATTGGAATCGACGTAAAATTTATTTCCCATTATGCAGCAATACACATTTCAAACTCTTTTTAGAACTAACTATCCACGAAAAGCCGATCATCATCTGGTAAATTTCAGGAGCCTTCATTATTTTAACAAACGTAGTCAATTTAGGTAAAAATAAAGATACAACGTGAAAATAGGGTCCTCGAGTACTCACAAACTGATTTTTAATTTGTGGCAACATAAAAAATTTTGTTGTTGTTATGTTTCCCAGTGTTATGTTCCCACTCCCAGTATTATGTTTCAGTCACAGATAACAATTTAAACCTTTTATGAATGAATGAAACATTGACTTGTACACCGAGAAAACAGTTTATTTCTGATATAAAGACGTGCTTGTTTGACCTTCACTTATTTAACTTAAATGTGCTAAATTATAGTTACATAATGTAACAATGACCGCGAACTCAGCAATAGTAAGTCAGCAATATATTTTTTATTTGCACATATTTTCTTGACTTAATATAATTAGAAAATTATTGTTCTTACTCGTATTCTATAGTTCTACAATTTATTCTTCTGAATAGGCCTCTCTCTAGAAGCACAAACTTTAATTTTACATATCAAATCTAAAAATATACCATTAATATATTTAATACAAAGTCAAATACGAAAAACTATATGTTCCTAATTGACCATATCATGGAATAATAGCTAACATATATTTTTTACGTGCTGTTTACAATTTTTAGTGAACCGGTGAGTTTAAATTATTTTATTTTCAGTAGATCTAAATCGAATTAGCATATACTAATGAGCATAGTAGTTATGCGTAAAATTAAATAATAAGTATGTTTCATTACTATAATTTGTATTTCATAATAAAAAGAAATCTTTTACAGGCATTATTTGAAAAAAATTACCATGAAAATGGTTCTCAGAAATCGATAGATAAATAAGAACTTGGTATTAGAAATTTAACGGTTTTCCGCTCTGCTTCGCCCAATCCTACATTGAATATTCAATTGTTTTATAGGTGTACAAATGGCGTGAAAAATATTTATTTAGATACATATAATCGATTGTCTACATCTTGCGGTGTGCCTACATACATATTTATGGCAGAGTTTTTAATAATGACTATAGGAATATTCACAATTATAATATAATATATTTCTCGTCATCTAATTATTATTTTTAATATAGCACTATTTCTAGCTTTTTAGCATTTTTTGTATACCCAGAAAATTTTCATCATAAAATGTGTATATTTTCTCTTTTTTAACATTTATTTGCAAAATTAATGCAGATTATTCTGACACAGTAATCAAAATACGCTCGTCTACAATATTCTATAGGAAAAACATTTTGTCGCCATATAAAAAAATCATCGTCGACATCATATGGTAAATTTTAGTAGCACCATGTAGATTATTTTTACATTACTACATGCGCAAGACAAAAATGAAATTGACTTATCTAAGGATGTTATCAGCACTGCACACTATTAGAAATATTGAATTTATTCCGAACTTTCCTAACGCATACTTTATCCTAACTATATACTTTTAAGTGCTCTAGCAATAACTAAAATTATGTTTTATTATAATTTTTACTTTTCTGCACTCCACTATAAGCGAAAAGGTAATGTAATCGTGTAAAGAAAAAAGTGAAAAAACTAAACTTTGTTGGGTTTATTTTTCGCTTTTCGGCGTAAAAACCAAAATAAAATGGTTTTTAAAAACTTTTTGCTGTGTGTGTGTGTGTGTGTCGTTGTTGTCGTCATTGTCGTCGGCATTTATTCTTATTAGTACGATAACTCAACTAAATCGTGTCAGATCGATCGGGTCTTGACTGATTCTGATCGGGGACGTCTCCCAGACGGCACCTATCGAACATGTAATTTTATATATAAACTTCATTTTCTTGCTATTTAAAAATAACTGTCTCTTGGAAGAGATTGGTGGCTTGTCTAAATAAGGGTCTCTTGGAAGGGATTGGTGGTGGAGATGAAATTTATGGAAAATTATGCTTCGTCGATCACATCAAAAATCGAAATATCGAATAGAAAGTTTCTTATATAAAACAAATTAAATAGAAAGGGAGAAGGCAATACTTAATACTTCCACAGTCTTTAGACATTGATCAAGAGGCTCGTTAATGATGAACTTAATGCTCACTAGAACCAGTGTCACTACCACTGACATTTTAGAAACATTTTTTCACTTTCTTAATATGATCGTTTGCGTTTCTTTTATCATCTACTAATCAAAATCTATGAACAGGAATACACAATAGCCCATATCGACTTCCGCCATCCTTACACAGCCTCAGAACTCGTTTGATCTCCCGTGACTTGCAGAAGCAAAACCTATTCCTGAGATTTTCCCATGTAGCAAGGTCATATGTCAAGTCATATGAGTTTCAAAACGAGTTAGCCCATTTTGATATAAAGTTATCGATATCCATCCCCGCCGTTGGTGTGCGTAAATAATTAAAAGTCAAAGTATGAAACGAGGTGAAGCCGACGAAACTATTCCTCTTATCTATTGATAATAGATCATTACAAAACAATACATATCTCAAAACATATTTATTTCTCAAGAAGTAACATCGGTAAGAAACATTTCTGACTTTTACAAGTCTTAAAATTAACAGCTTAAAATTAAATCATTTATGAGTCAACGTGAACCGTTAATAAAGGGAGCGATCAAATGTATAACAGTACAAAATAAAACAAAAAAGATTTGAACATTAAAAATGTGATCGATTTGCCATTACCAATAAAAACCAGTTTTGAGATGAACTCGAGCTTAACCTGTAACACATACCTACATACTTCAAGTCGCGAATTCAGACATTTACATTTTACCATCTACTTTTTATGCACATCGATAATCATTATTATAAACTAGAATTAATTGTTCACAATAATTTATTGCCGCGTAGAGAAATTAAAAAGTCGTTAAAAGATTTAGTAGTCCACAGTACGAGTTTCATCTCGCCCATTCAATGGATGTCACGGAAACTGGCTTGTTTATAATCGCTATTACTTCGCCAATATCCTCTGGATACTAAAAGACAATTACGTTTTATTTATGAGAATCAAATATTTTTATCAGATATTAAAAATCGCTAAAATTCGATTTCTGTAGAGAATGCAGTGGAAGACAATTTTATTAACTTTATTTATACAAAGTGTCTCATTTAAAATAAATCACTCAGAAAAAGTGGTGAAATAACTTTTTTATAGGAAATTGCCGTGACTTTTTTTTTAAGGAGACAACTTTTGAGATAAAAGCTATTATTGTCACTGCACACCCCCTTCCCAAAATAAGTACCTAGGAACATAGGTCGAATCTCAGATCAAGACGTCAGGTCTCTCGATTTTAATAAGGAAGGTGGTGTATTTTGATTCAATAGTCAGGCGTTATAAGGGTATTTGATAAAATTCTTTCAGAAATGCATTTGCTTCATATGGCTCTAAGAGAAATAAATAAGAAATATGCTTGTAATTTTCCAATTTCAAAAACCGATAACAAATACACGAATAAAAAATATAAACATAGGAAGTGAACATAAAAACAAACGAAAGAACATTGTTACATAAAAAATAATTAAGAAAAAATATTGGTTAATTCAGTATTCCAAATGTAATTCAGTATTAAAAAATGGTCACCACCAACTTCCAAGTGGTAATACAATCATTGTTTGAACTGTGTACGAATTACTTTTAACATTTCTCTGTTATTCGATCAGAATCTTGTACAATTTGTACCGTTAGCTCCTCTAGAATACCAGATTCAGTAACATAAGTTGTTAATATCAAGTCTCTCCATAAAAATACGTCTAGTGGAGTTTGTTAGATCTCTCAGCTATCAGATCATCATCTTCTAATATTTACATGATAATGGGATCTATCATAATATTTTCTAATAAGTTAAGATAATTATCTCCATTTAAATGTCCAGGAATAAAAAAGAGGGTCTCCCAATGATTTCGTCTTTACATATGATATTCCCTGGCAATATAAGATTTTCATCAGACCAATACCTATTAGTTGTATCCATTGACAGCTCCCATGAAATAAACTGTAATCTCATCTGACAACAGATTTTATAAACTAAATTTGGGTTTTTTCGAATGAGTCGGCAAAACTATAAGAAACCATCACAATCATTTAGCTCGTGTAAAAGGCTAATATTAAAGGGATGGGATCTGGCGAGTTTAACAATTCTATAAAGGGAATTCCTGAATACTCTACATTCTTGAGACAGCTGTTGTGTACATTGAGATCTATCAACTTCTAAAAATCCAAGTTTACCGATTTAATAAGATTTGTTGGTTATAATATGCGTGCTATAATATAATTTTCAAACACGGGTACATTATGTACTTAGTGAACGTTTTTATCAAGAAAATATTCATTAATAATAACAGTAGATTCTCTAAATTAGTTGTAATTGTCATAATATAATTTCAGCAATTCTTTTCTTTTTTCTAAAGAATAAATCATAACTGAGTCAATTACTTGAGATGCTCTTGTTCACAAATAATACAAGACTGTTTGGCGGTGTACGAATCAAACACACTGTTATTATTTCATGATACACACTGCTTTTACGCCTAAGATAAGTTTTGATTTTGGTTTTTAATTTTTTATCTACCCTATGTCCTTAAAGATGAACATATGTATGAAATTCAATTGTCGTTTATATTTCTTTTCAATAAACTAGGTTTAAAAGGTCAATATGGAATACATGTGTCTGTGAAGAAGTTTGTAGTCAGCATCACAATTACGAGTTTGCAAATAAGCAAAAACACTATCGTTACCAGGAAAGAAAACTTCATACCATATCTCCCATGGCACCATATATCCCATGAAATAAGTAATAAAGTAATTTTTATGTATAGGTATATTTACGTTTAAATAAGTAATCCACAGGTACTTGCAACTCTCATTACAACTACGACAAAAATTTGATGAACAACATTGTTCAAGTATGTTGTTCAATTATGTGTATATATATACTTGAATATGGATATTTAATTTTAAAAGTATCCATTTAATTATAATGTCTACTTTTTATTATTGTTAAAATATCTATTAAATTTTTAAATTACAGTCTCAAAATATTTTAAAATGATTTAACCGCTCTTTAAAAAATATATATAATTATTTTTAACATTTAACATTTATATTTGTAAATGTATTATTAAGAGCAACGCAAAAGATAATTATTTTATTGAATGATAACACCGGAGAACAAAAAATTTTCCTATGTTGCCATAAATTTATGATCGATTTATGGATACCCGACAACCCTAATTTCACATTATATCTTAATTTTAGCTAAATTAACTACATTTGTTAAAACAATGAAGACTCCTGAAATTGCTTAATCTCATCATCAGTGGTTTGTTTGTGTCGATTTAAAAATGATTAAAATACTTTTTGAACAACAAAGTGGATATACCAAATATCGTTGTCACCTCTGTTTATGGGATAGTCGTGCAAAAGAAAAGCATTGACAGCAAATTGGTTGGCCTTTGAGAGACTCTATGTTCGTTGGAAAAGCTAATATTGTTCACGAGCCATTAATAAAAAGAAAAACAATAATACTGTCACATTTTCACATTAAACTGAGTTTAATGAACAGTTGATGATGAAAATCAGGTAATTGTTTTAAATACATTTGCCGAGTATTAATTAAAATCAAGGTTTTTTGACGGTTCACAAATTCGAAAACTAGTAAAAGATCCAAGCTTCAACAGATATATGACTGTTGTACAATCTGATGCATGGTTCAGTAATGTATCTATATTTCAAAATTGTTTGTACAATCGCAAATGACTACCAAAAACTAGTACATAAGATGCTAAAATATTTTGAAAAATTGGGAACAATATAAGCAAACCTACCTTAGGATATCCAAATAATGAAAGAAAATTATATGGAGAAAGGAATGCGAGATCATCAGATAATAGCCGATTACTGTTGGAGTCTGCAGAGGGAGCTTTCAGAGCAAGAATGTAAAATAAAATCATACAAACAAACTTTTTTATAATTTATAATATTTTGTGCATCACTCATTCTTTATTTTCTTGTTAGATTTCATTTACAAAAAAATCAGAACGATTCAGAAATTGTTTATTTTATTTTGTTTTTTTTTCTTCGCATTAATATTTTTGGTGTGTGTTTATTTCAGAAACTAGAGCCAATTAAGAAAAAGTAATGCCATTTTCAGCATCAGTTGTAGTAATATACTTGAAATCGACTCTTAAATTCCTGACAACAAATTGACTGTTCCTCAGTGTAATATATTCAATAAAAAATTATTATTTTATGAAAGAAAGGCGATTATAACAATGTCCCTAGGAAGACTAGTTCAGACAATCGATAATCTGGTTCAATAGCATTTTAGCATATAACAGATAGTAATAATAATAAAGAGTTTTAAAAGTCGCAATATTTTCTTACCTTTGAAGCAACGTATTCCAAAATGAAACTATCATGCACCCAAAATAATCACACTTAAACTAAACTTATCACGCCACATACATCAGGATATTAAACAAAAACGGCAACAATATCACTATTTTCCAGACAAAGGAAAGAACCGGCAGTTTCAGTATATGTCTATTTATTCATTTCATTGTTAAACAATAACAGTCGCGCCGCAGTACCACGCTAAACTGAAAATTATAAACATAAGTGTTCACAACCTGGATATTACTCGGTAATCGCAAACGGAGAAAGCAAGTAGCAATCGAGAAAGAAATGGAGAGAGAAAGAAGAGACCCGAATTTGAACTGGTTACATCATTACATGTTAAATTAGCAGGTAGATAGTAGCCTGATATAAGGACAACTCGTATGCAATATTCAAAAAAAGACGTTATAAGGAAGTGTTGGAAAATGTGCTCGTTATCAATGATTTTGTACAATAAACTGCGACATTGTTACACGGAAGACCGACGAAAGCTTACACAGGCATAAAATTCGTTAACCGTAATATAAAACGCTCAAATATACAAGTTCCCGTTGTTTTCGTAATCAGCTAGTCGATTTAAATTAGTCATGAAACATTAATATTATTCGTCTCGTTAGCAAGTCAAGTTGACGGTTTTCGGCCAATGTCCTTGAATACAGAAGATTTGCTTTCAAAACTATCATTTTTAAATAAATCTAAATATAATTAATTATACCTTTATTAATAATATTATAATAAATGATAATAATTTTAATATTCTGAAGAAGAATTTATAGTTGATATAGCAATGTTTTGTAATATGGTTATATCATATGGTTATAATATAATGATCAGGGCTGACAAAGAAATTATCATTTTTGGTTCCATAATGCCTGAAAATACTTTCTGAAGTAGTGATGCTATCTTATCGGATTTTTTGTATTTTATCTATTTACTGCATATCACCTACTATAATATTATTTATATCATAGTTAAAGTGTAGAAAAAATATCTTATAGAAAAAATAAAAAAACAGCCATTAACATTGATATATAAGTAGAAGTATTGTCTCTTCCGCTAAAATATCGCTTACTGCTCCTGCTGCAATCTCCGCACCCTAAGAGGAACCCCTTGATCACTTCTCTTCTAAACTTAAACTTGTAGCTAATTTCAGAACTCATTGCCACTTTTGAAGTGCGGTATCAGCCATAGGGGCGCAAATATCTAAAAATTGGGTGGTTGATTCCAAGCCAAAACAGAGTACTACGGTAAAAGCTCTAGTATGGTGCGAGTTTTATAGGGATTGGAATATCACCGAAAGACAGCAACATTCTACTTTCCCCCACCACCAGTATTTGCTATAGATATCGTGATTGCTTTTTTGATCAACACAGGTTCTGAGAAGTGGTATCAGATCTCTGATGTCACTGTCGGCTGATTACATCATATATCAATTAAATTTTTCAATTTAAAATTTCTTACTACCCTCTTTCTTAAAACAGATAGAGGGTAGTATCGGGACTGCCCAGTCGTTCTTAATGCCTCACAAAAGTTATCTGTTCTTCATTACCGTTCCTATTGTCCTATGTTCCCTACTAGAATTAAAAACATTACAATGCATTACTAGAATTGTAACATTGTAATGTTTTGAATTCAATTATCTGCTATGCATTTTTATTCTTGATTTTAATTATTTGTTCTATACAAAAAAAAACAAATTGAAAAACATGTTCATTAAAAAATCTCATTACACCATATATCAAAAATCAGGATATTAACTAACGCTTTGTATACAGGGTTGAGCAAACATGTCGAAACATCTCTCATATTCTGGCTAAACTATAAGTTTTATTATAATCTACCCTTAGTTATTGTATTTGTTTTAATATATTCAGAACATACGTTGATTTACAACTTCTACCCTATTTCTCGAGATATGAGATCTCCGGTGGTTTTTTAAATCGTTAACCTTGTTTATTTTTACATTTTTGGATATTCGGACATTTTTTCAATAATTATAATGGTGTAGGGCTTGGTACACTTGCGGACTTCTAATATTAAATAAAATAGTATTAGTAAAATTAGTATTAAATCATTAGTAACTGTTGAAAATTATGTTTATTTATTCAACATATTGACTACTTCAATATTGAAGAAAAAAGAAAATATAATAAATATTCAAACAGCAACAAACAAAATATCGTTCTGGAAAATTTCTTTGAACAGCTATACCAATTCAGGCTTATATCTCATCTAACGAGTCATGGATCTTATAAACATCCAATTATAAATTAATCCAAAGAAAATTGTCTAAAGCATTTTAATCTAGTGATCATGTGGTCATTCAATATATCCACTTAACGAATCCAACACTGTAGAAAAGTCAACTCCATAATGAGTCGGAGCTTCATCTTGCTGATATCAAATTTCATCTGATCGTCGCTCAGTAATTGCCTGGTTTGAAAATAAACGGTTTAATTTTGAAGCATTTGGTCAAGCACAGGTTTTAAATAATGATTCGAGTTTAAATGTTCTCTGAGAAAGAGTGGGCTGATGATGTTTCCTCTGATTGGAATATTTTCAAGTGTTTCTAAATAATGGGCATAGAATGAATATTATAAAAGTCATCTTACACATGCAGGTCTACACTATGTAGAAATCGTTCAGATCATATGCATGAAGGTGCCCCTATATGTAACCTCCGTATATTCATGTATCGAAAGCGTCAACTTTCGTCCGTTTTAGGTATTCTGGATTTTTGGGTATTGTCATAGTAGCAAGCTTGAAAACATATACGTCTTTGTGTATTTGTTTGTAAATCAATATCAAACGTCAAATAACCAAAAGGCACTAACGATTAGTTTCATTACTTCCAACTCTTTGCCAAACGCGGGATGACAACTACTAACGAAGTAGGAAATTTTTGAAGTTTTACTTTAGTTGGATGATTTATTTTAATGGATGTTCTGCATCTTTTTGGAAATATATTTTCCATAAACAAACAGAACATAGAAGGCATATGATGACTTATTTAAACAATAAGTTCTTTAATAAAGCAAAACAAATAAACATTCAAAATCTATTAAAAAGTAATAAAAGAAGAAATAAAAGAAATTAATCATCCGGTATCACATCCATTTTATAATTTAGTCAGCTCCGTTCTTCTATTATCTGCTATAATTCTCTATTAGCTCATCTTCTTTATTACCTCCATTACCTCATGTAAATTTCCCTTATTTCTTTTCCTCAGGATTTAATGCACTTTTATTCTTGCTATCGCCAAAATCCATTATGTAATTTTCAATTGACATTTTCAATGTTAATTTTAAGTGCATTAATAATAATAACTTTATTGTTTATAAAGATACACATCTTACAGGAAGGAGATTATCAATACAGATGACGTTTGTATTTTTTTAATTTTTTTTTTATTTGACACGATAAAAAAATTAATGATTTAGAAAAAGATGGATTTACGGAATTATGGAAAAAGACAGCGACAGATCGTCGCAATTATTAATCGTTCACAAACTGTTGTAAAAGAATTTCTTAAAATTGGAGTGGAAATTATGGTGAAGTGCTCGGGGCGACCGTCTAGATTTTCACCGATAACGAAGCGTGCTATTCTGAGGGAATTATCAACTACAGGAGCATTATTTTCTCAGGTTATTCATCGTTTTAATTGAGACTGTGATCCCAGTCTCATAAACATAGGCGGCGAAGTCGGGACATTTTAAATTTGAAAAATGTTTAAAGAAACCTGCACTTTCAGAATCACATAGAGATTAAAATTTGCAGAGAAGTATGTTCAAAGCAAACATTTTTGGGAACATGTAATTTTTAGCAACGAAAAACGAATTTTGGATGGACCGGATAGGTTTAGCTATTATTAGTATGATCTGCGTAGAAAGAAAAAAGGAGCGATAAATTATGTCAAGTATACCTCAAACAGTTGGTTCTGTTATGACATGGGCGCGGCTTTCAAAAAGGATATGAAAAGCCAACTGGCATTTGTAAATGATAAGATTGCTTATCAAAACCTGTTAGAAGATTACATGTTACCATTTTTAACCATTACTGAAGATAATGGTGTAATATTTCAACAGGTTAATACACCTATTCATTCTGCAAGATCAACAAGAAACTGGTTTCAACAATATGGAATCGATCTTATGCCATGGCTAGCATTAAGTTCTGATCTTAATTCGATAGAAAATCTATGGGGAATTATGGCAAGAACAGTATACAATCCAACAAAGTCTTCAACTGAATGTGTTGAAGAACTGAAACGTCGAATTGGGACGAAATTCTATAGGTAGCTTAGTGTTAGTCCAAGTAGGAAGTGTTAGTCCAAGTAAGATATAAATACAGACCCGCTTTTTTTTATAAATCTCTATTATTCACCAATACACGAGATCCCAAAACCTCAGAATATAAAACACTAATTTCACGTACTATATGGCTCCAATATATACTAAAATTATTTTCAATTTTAAGTTTTACTCATGATGTAGTCCAAATTGAGGGTGAGTCTATATTTGTTCACAACACTGTATGTTCGATCGTCCCAGGTCTAACATAAATACAGATTTGAAGTCTCATCACACCTCAGATCTACAAGACCTCATTTTTTAAAACAAACATATCAATTCTTATGAGTTGACTATTACCACCTCATTAATGTATGCCTCTGTGACTTTTACGCCTATAATAGGCATTCTGTAACTAGGCGACTGACTGGCCATCTTAACCATTGAATACCATCGGCGAGAGTATGCGTAAGTGTTATTCTACTACTTTCTTCATTACGCACCGTGCATGCCATATTCGACGATGGTAATTGCTGTTGCATCTTCTTTGTACAGATTTCACGTATTACTTTTCCGTACCTTACTTTATTTCTAAGCAAGCCATTTGATGTTTTATTAGAGTCAACGCTATTAAACTATAATATTTAAATTAGTTTATGAAATTGAGATTATAAAATGTGTATGTGCATTATCATGATTTACATACATCAAAGTAAAACCTAAAATTCAATTTTCTTTGTAAGCAGTAGAACAAAATATAATTCACTTATTCTTTGGCTGTCCACTTTTCTGTCATAAGGCCACATGCAGTTTTCCTGAATATTTTTCTATCACTGATTGGTACTTCATGAAATGAATTATATGAAAATGTCAAAACAATCAGTGAACTTCTCGACTTAGGGCTTTTTTAATGAATTATTATATATTATATATTCCCATAATTATTCTTGCCAATTTCAGCTTCATTACTACTGTTAGTTGCTTTAGATTATTACTTTTATTTTTAATTTTATCTTTAACAATGGTTGGCTTTATAGTATATTCCATCTCTATTTGCCAAATAAAAAATCCCAAACGGCTCTTATCTCATACTGTGGCTTATTTTCATGGCTGGGCTCAGGTAGACTGTTCCATTTATCGGCAAGATAAGAGAATTTTTTATTTAGCAAATAGCGATGAAATGAATAGTACATCATAATATATTTATTATTATTGTTAGTTGATGTAATTTATTCTTTTTATTTTTCTATTGTTTTTATTATACAGTGCTATTCAAAAGTCCCCTCCCCCCCCTCTTAACTTTGGAACGATTATACATAAACTAGTGAAATTTGGTAACTGAATATTAAGGGTTGTAAACTTCCTTACTAGTGATGATAGATGGCGTATGCGTCAAAGATGACGTCACAAGGTTATTGTAACCAATAATTTTAAATGGAACCCTATGGCAAGCGACACCTCTTTTAAAAGGTATCGAAAAAACCTATTCAGTGATACTAATATTGTGTCTGTTTACGGCAGTTTTGATAACTGGCTTTCAAAAACCGCAAAGCTGTGATGAATTAAATCAGTTAATAATAAAATTTAAAATTCAAGCTCCGCCATTGGATAGTTGGATAGTAAATAATCTGACGTTTTTGCAAGTCTCCCCAATTTGATGTTTTTTTAGCTGTCAAAGTTTTTATACATTTAATAATTTGTGTATTGTTGATCGAACGTTTAACTGTTTTAGTACCTTGTGGTAATTTTAAAATATTTGTACATTCAATAATTTGTTAAACTGTTGTGAGCTGAACGTTTAAGTGCTTCAAGAAGAGAGATGGTACGTGTTTTAGGTGATAAAGTAGCAGCGATCATAATACTTGGTGAAACTGGAGAAAATATTCATGCAGCAGAACGCATTTTTAATGAAAGGTTTCCCGATCGCCCAGTTTCGATCTGGCAGACCACAAATTTTTGATGAGAAAAAAATTGATATACTGGCAGAAGTAATAGTAAATCCTACTTCTTCAACAACTCAAGTTGCATCAACCTGTGAAGTCAGTCAAAGTACAGTGCACAGGGTGTTGAAAAAAAACAAATTTCACCCATACAAATTAAAAATGGTTCATCAACTCTCAGACGACGATCCAGACCGAAAACTGCAATTTTGTGAAAATATGGAGACTAAAATTAACCAACAGCCAGACTATGTCAAAACAATTTGTTTTAGTGACGAAAGTACTTTCTATCTAAATGGAAATGTAAATACACAAAACGTGAGATAATGGAGTAACGCAAATCCTCACATGTTTCGTGAAACACATACTCAGTATCCCGAGAAGGTCAATGTTTGGGCAGGTATACTGGGAAACCACATCGTTGGGCCTGTTTTTTTAAATACCAACTTAACCGGTGAGGTGTATCTGCAGATGTTGCAAAATGCAATAGAACCGTTAATCCTTGAAATTTTGGAAGATAATCAAGATGAATTCAACATTTTGGAAATAACATTCCAACAGGATGGTGCTCCTCCACACTATTACAGTGCAGTAAGACGGTATTTGGATGAAGAATATCCTGGTAGATGGATTGGGCGACGAGGTTCAATGGAATGGCCGCCTCGATCATCGGACCTCATACCTTTAGATTTTTTTCTGTGGGTGTATCTTAAATCGAAGGTTTACGCCACTCAGCCTGACAATATTGATGTTTTAAAACAACGTATTGTTACAGAATGTAGGGCTATTTCCGCAGACACATTTGAAAAAGTACGAGAAGAGTTTCGCAATAGGATGTTTTACTGTCAGGAAGTAGATGGAGCTCACTTCGAACAATTACTATAAGTAGGTACTGATTCTTGAATCTGTAATTAAAATTATTATCCAAGTTTACTGATTACTGATTTAATCCATCAAAACTACCATAAATACAAACAATATTAGTATCATTGAATACGTTTTTTCGATACCTTTTAAAAGAGGTGTCGCTTGCCATAGGGTTCCATTTAAAATTATTGGTCACAATGACCTTGTGACGTCATCTTTGACGCATACGTCATCTATCATCACTAGTAGGGAAGTTTACAACCCTTAATATTCAGTTACCAAATTTCACTAGTTTATGTATAATCGTTAAAAAGATAAGAGGGGGGAGGGGACTTTTGAATAGCACTGTATATAGTAGACTGCACATATGTATTAATAAGCTTGCCTATTAATTTATCAATACTTGCTTCTTCTTTCTTCTGTTACAACTTCTTTGTACATATTTCACGTATTACTTTTCCATACCTTACTTTATTTCTAAGCAATCCGTTTGATACTTTATTAGAGTCAAAGACATTAAACCATTTAAATTCCTTTATAAAACTGAAATTATAAAGTGTGTATGTGCATTGCCATGATTTACATTCATCAAAATAAAACCAAAAATTTGATTTTCTTTGGTCATTTTCATATAAATATAATAAACACTTATACTATTTCACAAAACATGGCTCATGTCGCAGAATTGTTCTATATCTGAAGCTCCCTTGAACGACACAGGTTTTTATTAAGATAATACATGCGTACAAAAATATGTGTATTACAAAATTAAAGTACAATACTATACAAAAGCAAAAACATTATTTATACCTTTCGTTTTGTTTAAATTAAATTTCTATTTTATGGTTATGTACCATGGTTAATATCTAAATAATCTTTATCTGTGTAATAAAATGAGAAATTCGTCGCTAAAATATCATGTTCTGAAAAACTCTCACTACTTACTACTACTACAGTAACTATATATTTTTATATGATCATAATACTCGTACAGTTATTTATGTCTAAGGACCACACTGAGTCCCTTTGTTGTCCGGTAATTATTCGGAAATTATTCAGCGAATACAAATGCCCTATTTTGAAAAGCTATACTTCTTCCTCAGAGTACCCCTAATTTTTTAGTATACATGGTTTAATTCATTTTAGTACAAGCTTGGAAACATGTACCACACATATCGTTTCTAATATTTAAACATACTTTATATTTTTTAATAAAGATCTTAAACATGGATAACCATAGCTACCCAAGAAAATGTTTTTTTTATTATATAATTCTGGTCCTATTGACATGAAATATAACTGGGTTCTGTAAACTAAATAATTTTCTTGCTGAAATTTGTTCTATAAATATATTTGAACAACGTAATGCACATATACTGAAAGGAAATAAAATTACACTTCTTAATAAATATCAGCAACTGTGTCACAGCAATTATATAGATCATTTAATAATTCTAGATATTGTCTATTACCACTGAATTACTCAACTATAGATTTTTATCTTTGAAATATAAAGATCTTATTTGAAATACAAAATGGACATAGCTTTTGTTCATTTAATTGCACAGCTACGTTTATCTAACTCGAATGCGTTACGAATATCATGCAAGGGATGCTACTACAAGATTAATTTAACAGAAACTTGTTCTTTGTGCAACACTTTTCAACAACAAAATTTAATTCATTTATTATTTGGCTGTCCACTGCTTTCTGGCATAAGGCGACGTACAGTTTTCTTGGTTTCCTCGTGGTGATATGTCCACCACTACTTTAGGAAATGTATCGTATGAAAATTTCAAAGCAGTCAAAGAAGTTGACTAAATAAAATGCAACACAAGTAAATTTATACTTAATAACAATAAATATGAATTAACTACATAATTCATATTTTGTCAATTCTCGCTGTTTAATTTATTTAAATTTCAGTTCCGTGCATGTAAATAACATTTACCATCCTAGAAAAATTTGTGCTGCGTAAATATGGCTTATATTTTAGCTACCAATATACAGATGGCCATGCATCACATTTGAAGGAAACCCACATAGTATTTATACAGCAAAATAGTTTTTTTCCTAGAATAGTAGATAGAATTATTATTATCGTGGCTTTTGATATTTATTTAATTGTATTGGTACGTTTAATTAAACGATTTAGTTTATAATTTCTTAGGTATGATCTGAATTTAAAGTGTGACAAAGAATCTATCAAAAATCAGTGCCATTTTTTTAACAAATATTTTATTGAAATAAAATAATTCGATTAACATAAACAGGGTTTAAAAAATAATAAAAAAAAAAAATTTCAGTATTTCAATTTTCTCTATTTTGTTTTTAGATATTATTTTCTTTCCAACTGCGATTAAAATGAGGTAATAAAATTTTAATAATACATTTTCTAATGATTCCATCTCAGAATATTTATATTATTTTCACGCAATTTCATAAATATCTGTCTTTAAAAATCCGTGTTTGCTTACTATAATATCTTCAATATGTTTTCTTGAAGTTGAAATAAAATAATAACAGGTATCTAATTATTTTTGACTGTTGTTTCCCAAGCACTCACAAACCTGATAGATTAAATCCAATTTAGTTATATAAAGGTCTTTTTTCAAGGAACCAAAATAATTTTCATCGACATCAATATTGAAGATCTTGAGATCTTCAATAAATATCAACTGTTTATTCACATGTCTCACAAATTGCAGTAATCAAAACAGAGCTTTCGTTTTCCACAAAGGAATGTTGAATTGACTGATAATATTTAAAAGATTACAGCTTATTTAATTCTCATTTGGCGACATGCTGAATATAGTAGTAAATTCTTGAGAAAACATTACCTATCTCTCCTCAGCCCTATGTCTCATAGCGGTCAAATTATCAAGTTATTTTATTTACTACAAAAAAAAATGATGAATTGACTGAAAATATTTATAAGATTACAGCTTCTTTCATTTTTCATTGACATGCTGAATATAGTAGTAATTTTTTAAAAAACATCACTTGTCTCTCCTCAGCCCTAAATTTCATAATACTCCACAAATGAAAATGTAATGAATTGACTTATATAATATAATATTTAAAAAACCACAGATTTTTTCATTTTTCTTTGGCAACATGCTAAATATAGTAGTATATTTTTGAGAAAATATTACCTGTCTCCCCTCAGTGCTTAGTTTCATATATTATAATTGTCATAACAATGTTTTGGTTTTTGATAGAAGAAAATATCATGAATTGACTAATGATGTTTAAAATAGTACACCCTTTTTCATTTTCATTTAGCGACGTGGTGAATATAGCAATATGTTTTAAAGAACATATTAAATGTCTCTCCTCAACGCTACATTCCATAGATCGATATTTTTTTAGACAATTACAGTTTTTTATTTTCATTTGGCGATATACCTAATATAATAGTACACTTTTGACAAAACATCATCTCCCCCTCCTCAGCCCCGTAACTCATAGAACGAGATATCCTCATTTATCGATATTCTCCTATTATCAAGACAATTCTTCCGTTTTATGCAAAATAATATGTGATGAATTTAGCAGTGATATTTATAAGATTATATCTTTTTTCATTTTTATTTGGCAACCTCAACCGTTTTTATAGATATTATATTTGACACTTAAATTTTATTCTCAATACTCAATGTTCAATGTACTTTTCCATCACTGAAGTAGACTCCTAATACCCATGACTTGATTAAGGTAATATCTACGCCAGACTCAGCTAAAGGCGTCGCTTAGGTGTCAGAAAAGAGTATTTTCGATATAATATAATATGGAATATATGTAAAATGACAAATGCCCTGTAAGTATTTCTCCTCCGGCAGTCAGGAATTTCAATGTTAACCATGTACCCTTTATCTTTTACACATTGTACTGTCATATTTAATATACATATTGTACTGTCATATTTAATATATTAATTGTATTCGATAATCCGCGTGAATGCCCATTATTAAAATAATTTGAAAAAATTCACCATAGAGAAAATATTACGTAATCATACAGAATAACGTGAATTACCTTTATTAATAAAAGTACTTCATCAGAGACCATTTCCACTTTCGAAAAAATCCAGATTTAGTTTTCAAGAGGGGCACCAATCTTGAAAATATTTTTATACTAATATTTTCTTTAACATTCAATGTACTTTTTAATAATGAGAAAATTGACCACAACTTCAGGTTTTACTTCCACGATCTTGTAAAATTTCAACTTTTATTCAAAATAAACCAGTACCTAACACATTTTCAGATATTTTCTTTATTTTCTTTCCAGTACGTCCCTTTTTGAAGTCATTATAAGCTGTTTGGCATTGCCTCGCAAATGTTTGAGGAATAAATTGGGATACTGCATTTTCTACGACTCTCGGTATTTCAAGAGGCAAATTTTCATCACTTCTGAATCAGCGAAAAATTTTTTTCGCTTTCCAATTCATTCGTACTTTATTTATTGAATATTAAGAGACCATCATGAGCATTAAGAAATTAATGTTAAATTAATGTGTAATGTTAAGATAATACAAGTCAAGTATTTATATTCACAAAAGTTCTCTACAGCACAGGTATTATTGATAATAGACCTACTAATAGGTCTATAACAATAAATGGTGATTAAAGACAAATGACTATTGATCTTTTGCTGATCTAGCTTCAGTGATTACCTGTACAAGACATACTAGAATCTAATCGATTTATATTTTTACTATAAACATGGAATTAATTTATCGTAATTCTCAAAATATTTACTCCTTTTTTTTAATAATATTTTCAAGCGGTTTTCGAAAAAAATATTGTTTGATACACGATTTCAAAGGCGCTTTTATATTTTTAAAAAAGGAAATTTTTTAGCGAGAGCCATCCTAGCAGAAAACATTTCAAGGATACTTCCTAGAATTAAGCATCGTAGCTTAATTACTTAAATATGAAGCCTTAAGTTTTCTTTGTATTAAAATTAATAGTTTGGTGATATAGAATTTTAGATATAGGTACATATTTATTACCAAATGTTAAATTCTCATGGTGAATCATACACCTATTTTAATATATTAAAAAAAGGTAAAATTACCTTCGACAAATGTCCAGAATATACACTAGGCAAAAAATTAAGGGATGTAAAAACATTTTTAGGTGATTTTCAAAGGACTGTAACCTGTTGAGAAAAATAGTCGCAAAGCAATTTAAAAAAAAATTAAAATTTAATCTCCAAGTTTCATTCATCATTTTTTTTTCACTTTTTGTCTTACAATAATTAACATTTCTTAATAAAAAATATATGGATTATTGGGAAAAAACATTTTCAACTTCAAAAAATTAATAAAAAATGAAAAATTCATCTTTAAATTAATTTTTAGCAAAAACAACATGGAGTTCAATCATTCCGAGCACAATGAAAAAAGAATCGCAGCACTTTGAAATTTTAAGGTTTTCTTTGGGATACTTTGAGGTTGAATATAGATAGTCAACATCTTCAGTCCATCCATTACTTGTAAAGTTATGCCACGTTAAGCGAATATCCCTCAATACGCAATTTCTTAAATCTTTTTAAATCAAGATTTTCGCACGAAAAATTTTCCTTATCAAAAACCAATGACTATAGTTTATAACGAATATTTTTCAATTTTTATAATCCTACTTAAATTTTCTGTACGATCATTATTTCCCGAGTAATTAATTACTAAAGTCAAAACTGACTTTTTTGCTTTGAACATTAATAACTCAGCGTAACATAATCGTATAAAGTTTTTAACCACTGAAGTTGAAGAGAATAAAATTATCTACAAAATCTTTATGATAAAGTTACTGTAAAGTATTTATTGAAGTCCATGGACCTCTTGAAGGCAAGTAAAATTTTGAAAATTTGCTTTCCGATGGTTTTCTCATAATTACTCAAAAACTGCTAAAATTAAAAAATTGTAAACTCAAGAACTAAAAACTAGAAACTTGAAGCTTCAATTTACTTTTTTTATAATTGTTCTACGACTATTTTTTCAGGTAATTTTCCTTTGAAAATTACCTAAATTTTCATACCTGAATTTGTCATATGTAAATACAGAAAATACTAATGCCTACTCGCACTGGATAATGTTCCAAGAATCAGGCAACCTAGATTTAAAAATAACTATATTCATTATTGTGGACCACAATGAATAAAACATTAACTGCTTTATTTTTTGAATATTCATTCAATATTTCATTATTTTACAAGATCTCATATATATATACTATAAAGCATGCAATAACGAAGGTAGAATGCTATTGTTTGAATTTATTTTAGGTGTTCTGTAGTTCGAATATAGTAAATTTTTGTAGCAGATAAAAATTGTGCTCAGCGATCAATTGATCATATGTAGATGTTGATAGAAAATACTACTAATACGTACTCGCACTAGATAATATTCCCAGAATCAAGCAACCTAGAATTAAAAATAACTATATCCGTTATTGTGGATCACAATGGGTAAAACATTAACTGCTTCATTCTTTTAATGGTCATTCAATATTGTAATATAATATTTTATTCTAAATGTGCTTAACAATAATATATACATTTATTTCAGGAGATTACATATATAAAGCTTGCCGTTAAAGCGGCTCATACAGAAGTGTAAAACAGAAACGGTCTATCTGCACCACGAAAATTAGAGAACAAAGACCGTGATAATATTTAGCAGGTGCCAAGTCGAGAACGTCTATCTGTCTGAAAATATGATGTGTAGCCAAATACAAAACGTTCAAATGTTACAAAGTTAAAATAGTTTAAAATAACCTCAATTTTTACGTAGCGCTTTCGTTTATTCGACAAGACAACGAGTCAGCAAAAGTGATACCCCAACTGACAGGTGATATTTTAGGTTTGATTTACAATCCTATATAGTACGATATACATAGGTGGATGTGTGCCACTCAAGTTATTTTTACGCATCCCCAGCTCATAACTTTTATTACTAGGGGAAGTAAGCAGCATTGTGGTGAGTGCTCTCGGCATCTTGAAAGGTCCGCCACGACGCACGTGAAATATTTATTCAGGAAATTCTTACTTCCGAGCATAAAATATATAAACGCTACGTTCATTTACTTTGACATTCGTATATTACACATATCGCAAAAAATATACGCCAAGAATATTGACATTTATTTATTCCATAAATGTTGTGACAAATTAAAAATTATACCTCAGAATATTACGTAGGTACTGTGTGTTTTGTATTTGGCTTTTCTGAATCTAGCCCGTAACAGAATGTATTCGGTATAATACTCAATGATATTCAGTATCAATTCTCACTCCTTTCTTTCACCCACATGTAAAGAAAATACCGGCTACTTTTCGAATACCTTAAATATTACTAGCTTTCTGATTGTCTGAAAACTGTATACATAGTTATTGAGAATGTTATTTATATTTTTATAGATATCCCACAAATGTTTTATCTCTTTTTTTGTTTAGCAGATAATTGAGTATATAATGGTTCTTAGGTGGTGATTACATCTGAATTCGTAAGAAAATTTGGTCGTACACATTCGTAAGAATTAATGCGAACTCGTCAGGAGTAATTAAATACGAAAAACTAATGAACCTGATTGAATTGGCAGTAACATATAAGTCGGAAATCGAGGAAGGAACTACCAAACCGCCAAGCAGTTATCGAAGTAGTTCCCGAATAGCAAGGCTATTACATAATCGCTATAGGAAACAACTACTCCTCGGGCTAAAGCCCCGCCAGGCATTGAATTATACCTAAAAGCGATCCTCGACTCCTTTCTGGTGTTTCTGCACGATAAGGTAAGGTTTTACAAAATAAAACCCGCCACAGGTAGGATTCGACATTTGTCCCGGATTGGAACCGAACGACATACAGCTGTTTCGAACTTATTAGTTCTCATCAGTGCCGTACACGGTACGCCGATCCAGAACAAATGCCGAATGAAATTTGTGGGGTATACATTTTTATCGATTCGATCTATGTCAGTAACATAATATAAGTCTCCTCCTAAGGAGTCGAGGATCGCTTTTAGGTATAATTAAATGCCTGGCGGGGCTTTAGCCCGAGGAGTAGTTGTTTTCTATAGCGATTATATAATAGCCTTGTTATTCGGGAACTACTTTGATAACTGCTTGGCGGTTTGGTAGTTCCTTCCTCGATTTCCGACTTATATGTTACTGACATAGATCGAATCGATAAAGATGTATACCCCACAATTTTCATTAGGCATTTGTCCTGGATCGGCGTACCGTGTACGAAACTGATGTGAACTAATAAGTTCGAAACAGCTGTATATCGCTCGATTCCAATCCGGGACAAATGTCGAATCCTATCTGTGGCAGGTTTTATTTTGTAAAACTGATTGAATTGGTTCTGACTTTTTCATACGAATTCTTACGAACTCGTACGACCTGTTGCGTCCATTCAAAATATTTGGTTCATCAAAATTCCTAGAAAATTGGCGGTCTGGATACTATCCTCACTGTTTAGGGTTTGTTCATTTAAACTCTTGATTAGTTTTTAATTGTGATTTATTATTTGCTCATGGTGGGTTGTGAAAATCTAAACACTCTTGTGGAAAAAAGACGATCTTTTTGGGACCAGAAAAGTAAGAAATACGACAATACCGTCTAAACGTTTCAAATAAAACTATATGGCTGCATTATCTAAAAAGAAATCAAGCCCAGTCAAATCTAATTCCATCTTTCTTTGCCTCTAGTCATCTAGTCCTCTGGAACCCAGAGTAAGTATTCATATGATTTCATAAGAAGTGTAACCATGCATTTTGTACGAGTTCGTACAAGCCTTTTCTTACAAATTTGTACGACCAAATTTGTTTATAAATCCTGATACAATCTAGCCTCAGACTTAGGCTCCTAGGAAAATTCTCCAAGTAAACAGTTTACTTTTCCCATATACAGATAAATTGTTAAATCCTCTTATTAAATTACAACGGAAGGTTTATACTTCATTTGTTTCATAGGCAAGATATTCCTCAGTATGTGAGCAATGTGATTGGACAAGGTAATTGTATAGCAATATAATTAAAAATGTACTCCTTAAAATAGTAAACCTCTAATATCTATTTTAAATCTCATAAGTATTTTCTCTCCACTATACCTTTTTATAGATATGTAAATACAATTTACAAGAGCTATCGAGGCACACTCATTATCCCTGCTAATGCGCCAATTTTAACGCGTCGCTACAGTACTCCCTCCCTAGAGACATGATTTGTCTCGATACAATTTAACGGAATGTGACCGCGTTCGCCATTCTTACGAACCGTTGTTCGGTAACCCCCGGAACTATAGGGCGATGGATAGGACGGGAATCGAATCCGCGAATTTGAGATGTAAGGGAGGTTGCATATACTGGAATGAATCACATCACGTCGGGGTCACCACTTTGGCGATAGCAAGGATAAAAGTGCATTTTTGCCTCGACCGGGAATCGAATCCGGCTCTCCCAGTTTCCGGCTAGTTGCTCTGACCGCTAAGCTATCGAGACACACTCATTATCCCTGCTAATGCGCCAATTTTAATGCGTCACTACAATACAAAGCCTTGATAAACTATAAATGAGATCATGTATCAATAAAAAAAAACGAAATATTATAAATTTTCTACAATTCATTTACAATGAAAAGCGTTATACAGTGTGGAAAAAAGTATGGACTACCTCTAATAATTTGGTAGTCTTCAGGTTTTATGAAAAACACTTGAACACGTCGATTTAGTTTTCTAGTTTCCCACATTCTGTTAGAATTCATTTGTTTTTTTATTGACATCTATCAAAAATATGACATCATCGACATTTTTTTAAATGACAATATATGGTGTGTGATACGTCATTTGAAAGCTCTTATTTCACTCAGTATGTTCCTAGACTTTTTGTGATTCTGTGGTGCCGTTTCAATATGACGACCGTTCAATTGTGAAAATTGTCTTAAATTCATTCCCAGTAAAGGAATAACCTTTTCTTGTCTTATCAGTTTTATATAACGGCTTTATGTATCTCAAAATAAACCAATTTACTTTTCATGAGTATTCGTTCTCATGAGTATACGTTATCTTACACTAGTGATGAGTTTGCACACATTTGATGGATTGAGGATAATTCAACTTAATGGGTACGTGGCGTTTGGAAATAAAATATATTTATTTATAAGTCGCGATGTGCTTTTGGATACATTTAACTTGATCCGTTTTAATATTGAGGTGCTATCAAAACAAGGATTAATAATTTTGTACAAACTTTAGAAAATAATAGAATGCATTATTCTCCTCTTTTCTAAAGATACCTGTATGGCGTTAGCCGAATTCAGTAAATTTTGTTGGTATTACCTGTATGTAGGATATACCCCATCTATCCGAAATCTATGATACTTCAAGAACTCTCTTTGTCCTCTCGATATTGTCTCACTGCACTTGATTAATGGAAACCCACACGATAGATGCATGATCAAATCAAGTTCTAATATAGGAGTTAAATAAAACTTTCAACATGTCATTAGAATCAATATATTTTGAATATTGTGTCCCAGATAAATCCCAGCAATTTATAGGATTGTTTTGTGATTAAATGATCTATAAATCTTATCTGTGAATCAAAAATTACACCCAGGTCGTTAGATATTAGAACGATTTACAGATATGTTAATTAGCGTATAACCATAAGTTATGCCATTTATTTTCCTTCCTAAAATCACGACATTGCACCTTTGCACATCGAGAGGGAGTTTAGATAGAAGACATCAGTTCATAATTTGCAAAAGACAGTCAGTACAGTATGTAAGCGCATACAATCTGACAGTGAATCTATTTATAAATATATTTTTATATCATCTGCATAAAGTAAAAATTTATATTGTACTTTCTATATATAGCAATATAATATTATTCATAAAAATATTAAATAATAAGGGACCGAGGACGGATCCTCGTGGTATATCGGACGAAGGACGTAATATTAAATATTTAATATTAAATCTTTTTTATTAATGCCTCGAAATTCCTGAAAGTATGAATTCTAAAACATCCCATATCTTTAAAAATATATAGATTATCTAAGCGATATGCAAATGGTGAATTCAATAGATTATACATTGAAGATTCCCACGTTATGTGAAATATGGGAGGAATAATGTATTAATTTGCTGAGGCAAAGAAAAACTATTTTTAAACGTTTCAGATTGATGTGAAAATAAAATCTCGCAACTTGTCAACAAAGTAAGACAAAGTGCAAAACACCATAATAATTATACCACATTAAAACGACAAAATGTCACGAAACTTTCCCGCACGACAGTAAAACGCAAATTTATTCAAACTTTAATAGATTTAAGACCAAAGCTAAAATTTATCGTTCCATAAACTTAAAACCTCTTTTACTGTCCATCAGATAGATGAAGTAGACAGAATTTATGAATCATGTAAGAGTTATTGTAAAACCGAACTGGCCGGAAACCGTATTTATTTTCGTTTCATTTTCGAAAAAGCAATAATATCGTGTAAATGTCGTACACATAAAAATGTTTGTATATGTTTCAACACAGCCAGGCGACATAGACAAGACACTGGATGGGTGTCAGAATATTAAGATAAATAAACATTTTTTACAGATTCCGACCTGTATATTAAATGGCGGTACTGGAAATCTACATAATATAAACAAATAGATTGTAATGTGTAATGCGACACTGCTTTTAAGAATGAAAACAAACATGAGCCGACTTACATTAAATTTATTAACTTGCTGGATTATTTTAGGAATACACTTTCGCGCTGGTTTTAAATGGACGGTTATTTATGGTTTTATATATTGTTTTAAAATACTACTTGTGTCTTTAACATGATTTTGTGTATTTTACTTTCAACTCAGTTTCCTCAATTAAAATTATTCTGTGGAAAAACTTTGAAGAATAATTGTTTAAGGTTTCGTGTTAAAACATAATTTTGATAAAACAGTACATAAGTAACATACAGTTTTTCCTATATACAGCATGGTGATAAAGTTTTGTACAATATTTACAATTTCATTTTTTTTTTAACTGAAACAACCAAAGTAAACAGTTTAAAAAACCTTAAAACTGACTTTTCCGCACGTAGAACATCTCTATCTCGAGATTGAGTGATCGAGAAAAATTAAACCAACGTATAAATGCAGAATATGTGTTTTATGCGACAATTTTACTTTTTTCATTCGCAACTGCTTCAGTGCCGTATCAATACGTTTGTGGTCGAACGAAATTTTTTTTTCCTCATTCATTCGTATATGATATAGGCCGAATATATGTTCTTTTCGTTCAATGCAAAATCGGCAATTCTTTCTCAAATAGTCAGTCCACCATCGTGTTTTCTCATGACCCATGGACAGGGTGGGGTGTGTCCCATCCACCTCAAAATCTAAATGTCGTCTGGTAGACGTTCTTAGTCTGAATCAGTCGAAACCCGATCGATCCGACACGATTTAATTGAGTGATCGTGCTAACAAAAGAAATGTCTCAAATAGTCCACCATTCTGATTTCTCATGACCCATGAACATGGTAGAGTGTATTCTATCCACCTCAAAGTCAATAAGTATCGTCTGGGAGACGTTCCCGATCAGAATCAGTCAAAACTCGATCGATCCGACACGATTTAGTTGAGTCATTATGCTAACAAGTTTAAAATGCCGAAAACGACAACGACAATGACACACACACACACACACACACACACACACACACACACACACACACGGACAAATTTTCTTAAAACCCTTTTTCTTTTGTATTTGGGCCGAAAAACAGAAAATAAACACTAAAAAAATATTTTTTCCATTTTTCTTTGCACGACTACATTACTTTTCTGCTCTGGTACAGTTGAGTGCGGAAAAGTAAAAATATGAATTGGGGTACAGGGTTTTTGTTCAGGTTCCAGAATTTGTTTAAATACAATCGCACTAGATAATACAGTTCTTCTGTTTACCATTTATAATATTGAAGGTGTTAAACTTGAAATTATAAAATACGATTTTATTGAAACAAAAATTATTTGAAAATACAGAGGGATATTTCGTATCAGTGATTTGGTAGGCACTCTGACAGAATATTATTTTCATACCATACATTACTTTCAAAATTCAGTTGGTGACAAAAATAAATCAGTGTCAGATAAAAAAGATAAACAGTTTTAAAACCTTAAAACAAACTTTTCCGCACGTAGAACATCTCCATCTCGTCATTATCATTAGGTCATCAGTCCTAAGACTGGTTGGACGCTAACCTCCAGCTTCTCCTATCTTGTGCTAACCCTCTATCTCGTGGCCAAGAAAAAATTAACAAACACATAAATGTAGAATATGTGTTTTATGTGGCAGTTTTACTTTTTTCAAATAGTCTACCATCGTGCTTTCTCATGACCCATGGACACGGTGTGGTGTGTTCTATTCACCTCAAAATCAATAGATGTCGTTTGGCAGACATCCCTAATCAGAATCAGTCGAAACCCGAACGATCCGACACGATTTCATTGAGTGATCGTACTAACAAAAAAAATTCTCAAATAGTCTACCATTATGCTTTCTTATGACCCATGTACATGGTAGAGTGTGTTCTATCCACCTCAAAATCAATGGGCGTCGTCTGGGAGAGGTTCCCGATCAAAATCAGTCAAAATCCGATCGATCTGACACGATTTAGTTGAGTTATCGTGCTAACAAGAATAAATTCCGACGACAACGACAACAACGACGACAACGACGACGATACACACATAGTAAACATTTTTGAATACCATTTTTTTGTTTTTAGACCGAAAAATGAAAAATAAACGCAAAAATTTTTTTTTCTATTTTTCTTTACATGATTTTCTTTACATTAGTTTTCCGAAGTGCGGAAAAGTAAAATATAAAAGTTCTAATCTGATTAATTATTCTGTTACGGTTACTGCTAAGTTGACTTTGTTAGACAGACTTTTAAAAACTCCATTTAATAAGCAAATAAAGTGTGAATAAAAATAATTAGAAATGGGTTAGACGTGGTGATATATTAGATTCTTAGGAGGAGGGTTACCAGTTATGTAATCATGAATATACTGATAGGCCACCTATTGTAAAATCAACAGTAGGTAGACTAGTTCAAACATTTTCAGAAACTTGTAGTATACAACATTTACCTCGACAAGACAGACCTCGAGTTCGTGAAAGCACTAAAATATGTCAGTAGGAACTTCAAAAAATCCTAGTTTATATATCAATCCGACGAATGATTTATGCCTCTACATTTTTTACATTTCCGCACTCAACTATACTAGAGCGGAAAAGTAATGCAATTGTGTAAAGAAAAAAAAGATATATTTCTAGCGTTTATTTTTCGTTTTTCGGCCTAAAAACATAAAAAAAAGGTTTTCAAAAAATTTTGTCTGTGTTTTGTCTGAACGACAACGACGACACACGTTGTCGTTCTCGTCATTTTAAAAAATTATTTAAAAAATTCCTTGTTAGCACGATAACTCAATCGACAGTATCGGATCGATCGGGTTTTGACTGATTCTGATCTGGGACGTCTCCCAGACGACACCTATTGATATTGAGGTGGATAGAATACCACTCTACCATGTTCATGGGTATTGAGAAAGCAGAATGGTGGACTATTTGAAAAATTTTTTTGTTAGCACGATCACTCAATTAAATCGTGTCGGATCGATTGAGTTTCGACTGATTCCGATTAGGACGTCTACCAGAGGACATCTATTAGTTTTGAGGTGAATAGGACACAACCCCACCCTGCCCATGAGTCATGAGAAAGCACGATGGACTATTTCAATAAAGTAAAACTGTCGCATAAAACCCATATTCTGCATTTATGTGTTGGTTCATTTTTTTCTCGGCTACTCAATTTCGAGATAGAGATATACTACGTGTGGAAAAGTCCGTTTTAAGGTTTTAAAACTATTTATTTCAGGAGACTATCAAGTTTAAACAAACACAATATTTATATAATAAAGTTAGGTGATGTGCATACATCACTGATATTTTATTCTTATAGTGCATCTCCATTGGAAATTCGCTATTACCACAGCTACGTGGACTTTATTGGTGGCAGCTTGAAATAGTTGACTATTGTTTCAGTTTACAATCCCAACCCAAATACAATTCTTTAGATTTTTGAGCTAGAATACACGATGTCTACCAATATTCCTCTGTCCCGTAGTCTTTGCTTTAACTATCAATTAAAGAAGGGTGTATTTGGGGTCTCTCATTTTGTGGGATAGATATTTAAACTCTCTATTCTTTATGATATTAATTATTTCTCACTCTTTTTGTATTTTATTTAGGACTTCAGTATTAGTGATCTTATTTATCCAGGATACACATAAACCCCAGTTTGCGGTAGCACTACATTTCGAAGGCTTGTAATTTGTCCACGTAATTCTTTTTGAGAATTCATGATTTAACTCCACAGGAAAGTGGAAAAAATACTAATATAACAACGCAGTATCATCAAGTCTTATATTATAGTATCGTTCATAAATTTTCATAAATATTGATCTAGGCTATATCTATTCTGGCTCTTATTTCCTTTGTTTGATAATCCGATATTTATATCTAGTAGGCTCCTAGATATCTATATGTCTGTACATTTTCTATGGTGGTATTTACTACTGTCACGTGTATTTGGTTTTAATTCTCTGGGGATTTTGTAACAACCATTAGCTTTAGTTTTACAAACATTATTTTTAGACCGTATTGGTTACATCGATGATTTAGTTCTTCTATATTGTATTGTACGTGTTTAAGATTCCTAGTTAACAGGACAGTGTCATAAGCATACCTCATGTTATTAACAACTTTTCTATTTATAACTATTCCTGATCCTTTTCCCAATGTTATGTTAACTATGTTGGGTCCACTATAAGTTACTGATTATTCTCATGTCGTCCGGATAAATGTTTTTTGCTTAGGAGTAGTTGATGTAACTTATCACGCTTCACCTTGCCAATAGCCTTTTCAAAATCGACGTAACATGCAAGCACATCCTGATTCATGTCTACACAGCGCCAGCGTTAGAGGCAAACGTTAATACCGAAAAATATTTTTCTATTCCGAGTTCTTTACGAAATCCGGACTGCGTAGTACTCATATCTTCTTCAAGCTTTCTATAAATTATTTTATGAATTATCTTCAAGAACAATTTATTTAAGGTATGGTTCATGAGCGGAATGGTTCGTCAATCCGAGCAGTTTTTTATCGCTGATATACATATAAATGACTAGGAGAAAATCTTTTATAACTCCACCATATAAGACATCTCTATCAGATTTCGTGGATTATTCACTTATTATAGCAAATATTTATAATGACATCGCAGTCATAGATATGGCGTTAGATCGAATTCAAAATACTAATACAAAAGTATTTCTTAAATTAGCAATAGTGATCAACGACCCCAAGTTTACTTTATATATTTTTTATATATAAGTTAATAAAAGTTAAATAATATGTTAATGGACATATGTATAGGGTCTTTCAATAGGGGTACTCAAATTTTGTTAGGTTACAGTGATTAGATTATAGCAACATCTGTTAAATTTATGGTGAATTGTTCAGTAGTTTATGGCAAACCACCATAGAAGGTTATAGCATTCAACAATATGTGTAAATCATCAAATTTTATTTTCAAAATCAGTACTCCCTCCTAACACTCCGCGCATTACGTGAGTTTTATCCTCGCTACAACCGTTCCGCAGAGTCGACTTTTCGACGTCTGGTGGCCAAATTCGCGTCAACTGGTTTGACAAATTATCAGCCAACACCCATACGCCTCCGAAACGCAAGTTCCGCTGAAAACATCGCTGCTGTGCGTGAGAGTGTACGGGAAAACCCAAGGCAGTCAATTTCCCGTCGTGGAAAGGACCTTGGCTCTGCGACTTCAACGGCAAATTTATAACTGCATTCGTACAATATCCAACTGACGCAGGAACTTAAGGTAAACAACCATAGACATCGCCGTGTGTTCACTGATTGGGTTCTGGAGATGTTGAAAATTGACCCAAATTTCGCCAAAGAAATCATCTTTAGCGATTAGGCCCATTTTGGATGAATGGATATGTGAACAAGCAAAATTGTCGAGTTTAGAACGATATAAATCCACAGGAGATGCACCAGCAACAAATTCATTCAAAGGATGTCACTGTTTGGTGCGGATTTTGATCTGGCGCAATCATCGATCCGTACTTCTTTCAAAGCGAAACTGGTATTGCCATAACCGTCAACGGCGAGCGTTACAGATCGATGGTAAGCAACTTCTTGTGGCCTAAACTGGATGATATAGATGCCGGCGACATGTGGTTCAAACAGGACGACGCTACGTACCCCACAGCGTATGCTACTATGGAGATTCTGCACGAGCGATTTGAGGGCATGGTTATCACGCGCAGCGGTGACGTGAACTGGCCACTGAGATCGTGAAACTTAGCGCCTTTAAACTTCTTTCTTTGGAGCTATCTTAAATTGTAGGTGTATGCGAATAAATCGCAAACATTTGACGCTTTCAAAGTCAACATAACGAACCCCATCCAGCAAATTCAGCAAGATTTATGCGACAAAGTCATCGAGAATTAGACCTTCTGAATAAGTGTTACTAATCAAAGCCGCGGTGGGCATTTGAACACGACGTAATATTCCATACTTACTGCCATAAAACATACTTTCAAATAAAAGGAATTAAGTGAATGCCTCACACAAAACTTGTTTTATTTATACTTTCAAAAATCGAGCGTCCTTATTGAAAGACTCTTTATATGGCCGAAACAAAAGAAGAGATATAATCAACTAACTAATAAGCACCAGTGATATAGAGACTTTTACTCTAAGTTAGTGTAGTTAAATGGAGCTAAATAGAGGAACAGTTATATACTCCTCTCTATTTTTGTATTTATTAATAAATAAGAAGGGTTATTATTATTTTTATTATTGTTGTGATTTATGGAACCCCTGTAATAAGCTAACAGATGTTGTCAGGAGCTATACAATTTTCGTCGAAAGCAATATGCACAATCAGTTACTTAGTCACGTCTCAGGGAATTTAATTTATTTAGTTATCTCGAAAATATATGCCTTTTGAAATAAAATATATCCCCGACAGGTCACCGAAACACCTTTTTATTATAGGATCGTGGCAAAACTATTGTGCTAACTGAGTTCGTTGCAACAGTTGGTACACATATTGATCTACGCCTGCATGGGTATCGGATAGTGATTGCAGGTATCGAAAATTTTACCAGGATTGAATTAACTTAGGCTAGGACTAGGATATCTTAAAAGTTACAATGCGGCACAATAATACCAATACTTGTTAAATTTTGAATTCTAACGGAACGAGGGTTCGTTTAAATTGTATAAATTTACTTGTTGTTAAATTGAGACGTGGTGTAACAGCAACTCCAGAATTTCACGTCTTCATCGGTACTGGTATCCTGTGTTCAACACTAATCATCGCCAAGAATTGGTCGGTTTTTTTTTTCATAACTACTTGACATTCAATTTAAATCCAATTTACTTCACACAAAGTCTCTCAATTCCCTGGATTGATATTATGGGGTAACAATGTCGATAGCTTGGAGCTGTCCTAGACTGTCGACTCGGAGTACTCAGGGCGTGGGTTCGATTTTCAAATAAGTCGGCTAAGCTTGTCCCTGTAAATTTTCGAAGGTAAAGTAGAAGAACATACTGCTCATCAGTAATAGGGAAAACTGTGAGTTTTCACTATGTATGCGTAGAAGAAAGAGTGAGGGTTCATTCGATTATTTACTTAGACCACTTTAGGCACCTCGTGAGCGGTCCGATAGAGAATTGACGAGCATTACTAACATACACCTTACTTCTGTAAAATAAAAACGCAAAGGAAAAAATACCTATATCCATCAAAAAATTAAAAACGTATTTCAGCAAATATGAAACATAATATTTTATGTAATAATCTTGCACGGTATTTTAATAAAGTAAAATAATTAATGTAAATTTTCTTTTTGTAACAAATACAATTATAGATTATATTAACTATATTGCTACGTTGTGCAATACAACAATAAAAATTTTGTTTTTAATTCATAATCTTATTTTTAGTAAAGTTCACTTCATTCTCTTAGTACAATATTTTTTATTGAACTAATAATTAATTTGTTGTACGTTAAAATTGTCTATTAAAATAATAAAATATATATTTTCGATTCTTGAAATAATTAGTAAATAATATTGTACCTGACAATAATGAAATATTGTATACTTACTATATATCTTTGTTATATAGTAATAGTGTAGTAGTATAATTTTATATATACAATCAATAAATAATCTTGTTAAATTAAATAATTTCTTTGATAGTTCAAAGAAATGTTAAAAGTTTAAATTCAAAGACAATTTTATTCATCGATGTCAGTAAAGATTATTATCATAGAAAAATATAAATAAAAGAAATTACTTTAAAAAATTACAAATGATTGAAACTTGAGAAATATTTTTTCTTGAATCCAATAACTAAAAGACAATTATATATAGGTACTGAGGATAATCCCAGTATTCCAAAAAAACTGTACACTATTTAGAAACAAAACCAATATGTTAGGGTAACATCATAGAGATAATCAGATATATTTTCGTTGCGCAAATGTTACGTACATCAGGAGAACGATTTAGTTGTCGGTAATGAATTACTTTTATGATAAATAGATGCTGATTCTGAACGACGTCAAATTTGTTTTATAACTTGTACAGTCTTAAATCTTAGCAAACTTCGATTATCGCAAAGATATTCAATATGATTTAATATATTCGTTTATTAAGTAAGGCACTATATAATAAAAGTAATATAGTAATAATAATATTTATTTTTCCATCGGTCAATACAGGCTGAATAAATAGAAATAGTTAGTTAACATTTTTCTTATGTGAAATCAATATTACCCTTGAAATATAACTGTTGACTGAGGTTTAACCTGAAATACAGTGTTGAAAATCTTCAAAAATTGGTTTCAACTTAATTTGAAAAACTGTACAACAGATTTTAACACCCTTTAGCTATGATGATCGTTACTGTGTTTATGAAATACCTATAGTATTTCATAAACACAGGTGATATTAGGTAAACCATTTGTTTTTGTTTACTTTTACATAATATTTGTTGTACATTGTATGAAATTCTTTCTGTATACATTTTTTAAGATTTGATCGTCAGACAAAATATAATATTGCATATAATAATTTCATAGGATTATAGAAAACAAATTATTTGACACCTGCATACTAAACGCATATTTAAAGAATATATTAAAATTAGAAGCTTCAATTCAATATTATTTTGTCCCCGAGGAAAGTTCGATATCGATATATAGTTCAATAATACATATAGCGACACACCAGTTTGATGTAAAATTAACACTATAACGTGGTGGTAAAATTGCATCATTCGGTAGTGTGAATACCAGTAATGGAGTAAAATCAGCATGACATCTGGTGTAAACTTGACTAATCTAGGTGTAAACTTTATTTCAATATTACACCTTTTACTGTCCACATTGTACAATGAAGGAAAATATAATAAACTTGCCTAATAAAACACCTTTGAAATACAATACACTTTGTTATATTATTCTTCTTATTATACAGGGTTTTATTTCTTTATTCAAATAGTACTGTATATCATCGAGATTTTCAATTAAGCGTTATGATCCTATCCTAAGCTGAACATTTCTCCTGGTTAACAAGTAATAAATATGCTTCGTTTATATCCAGATGCCTTTTTATATGTACTAATAGTTCTTATAATAATGAGGGGGGGTTTAATACTTACTGAAAATAAACATTATAGTTTAAACAGTGTTAAGTTGATAATATTCCCATTCACATCAAGAATGTACTTTATTATGTAATTTATTATTTAATAATTGGACGTATTTTTAATAAGAATAATGTATTATTATACTAAGTGGACAATAAGAATGATAAATATAAAACATAGCTACCTGTCCAATGAAATCCGCCAGCGATTTTGTCAAAATTGAACATATTTATCTAATCTGTATTAGTTTTAATAAACTTACTACGATCCACGACAATGTGTGCTTCTAAAGTTATTTCTTCAACTTTTAACAATTGTTAATTTAATAATTCTTATTAGGATTTAGTTATCGCTGAAAATAAAAATTTGGTAATATTCTTGGAAAAATTAATATTAAATTATTAAATAATAAGAAAAATGACATACAAAATACTCATGTTATATAGGATCCTATCTTATTATTAGATTAAGACTTATTATTGTACTTCATAATATTATATCAGGGAATTCACATACAGTATGTTATGTCTAGAAAAGAGTATACCAAAACCAGTTCGGTTATCAGGTAATTAAATCCTCTTGCGCTTTATCTCAAAATTGCATTGTATTTTATCACAATACTGCAACTCGCGAAACTTAAATAAAAACACTTCTTAGAACATTCCTACTGCCTCAGCAACAGAAATGTTTTGTGCAACGATTTTAGAGATTTTATAATGCTCGTGCAAACACTGGCGAATCACACGAGGAGAAAAGAAGCAGCTTACTTTTGACCATTTTGCTTATTCCAGACGTATCGTTCAATAATTCTTTAGGCCATATCTTCACCGATCTCCATATATTTCACTAAAGAGTTGTAATACAGAACTCTATTAATGTCTACCTCAGCAGTTTCTTCATTTCTATTAGATTTACAAACTAATTTCGATACCATACCACTATCCCACTGATTGTAATACTTCTCCAAAATGTTCATATTTGATTTTTGGTGTTTTCTTTCTTCCAGCGAACGATTTATCAGTCTTCCTCTTCCATCAACATTGTCTCCACTATGCAACACAAAATCTTCACCAACATCCACATCCCCAATGTCTTCTTTGTAATTCTGATACCCACGTCTATAATACCATTCATTGCTTCAGATTTTAACAATTGTTAATTTAATAATAGGATCCTTAATAGGATTTAGTTATCGCTAAAATTAAAAATGTAGTAATATTCTTGGGAAAATTAATATTAAATTATTAAATAATAAGAAAAATTAAGTACAAAATATGAATTTATATTCCCTTGTTTACTTCATCGTCGCGAAGCACAAATAGGTTAGATACATATACATAATATCTCAACGGTGAAATCATCTAGATAATAAAATTCAACATATTATTCAGTCAACTTGGCTCAAATTTTAACAAACTTGGTAAACACAATTGATTTGTACTTGTTGAGATATATAATGGCATTTGGGCATACGTTTATTAATCAGAAATTACGAACCGCCACATTACCTCACTCTTCAACAGTGTCAACGTGAAGACTACATGGATATGTACTTTAGAATAATTACCATGCAAGGATTACAATGTACTCCACGTGGATTAAACTATACTATATTGTGATTTATTTATATCAGTTTTTTACCTAAAACGTATAAAAGTTTACAATAATAGTGGTGTAAGATTTTACCAATTACACCACCACACATTTTTCTACCACACATAATTTTTACCGCGGTAAATTTTCAACAGTGTAGTTATACAAAATCTTCAAAATTGTCTTCTAGATATATTAAAGTACCTGACTAACAAAATTAAATCTGGTCTATGCAAATTTGTATATCGCACTTTAAATATGATCATCAACCGAAACAAGTATTTCAAAACTTTCTCAAACGCGATGGATATTAGTATCTGAAAGTGATAAGCTTCGAATTGAAAATTTTTCCGTATATGCTCGAGAAGTATTGGTGAAATTAAAAATTTAGTTGCCTAATACCACGCTCCTAAAATAGCAAATAGAATGCGAAGGTAGCATACAGGGTACAGTGTACCATTTAACAGTAGAACCGCAACCATTCCAATTATGTCCCACTGACACTTTCGATCACCTATAACTTTGTTTTTTATTCAGGATCATTAAACTTCTTGACTTTTACTCAATCTGTGTATTTTACTAATTTTTAACACTTCCATCTTCATAATTATCATAGGTTAAAAAAAAATGATTTACCTAGAACCACCAGCGTGAAACCTAGAACCAATTAATTAGATGTGATTTATCATAATCGTAATTAAACCTAATGAATTTTAATTATTAGATGTGGCTTCTCCCAATCAATGAAAGAACGAAACATGTCTAAATGCATGGCACCTAATGATATCTAAGAAAAGGATTCAACATATAATGTATTATACTATAGAGAAAGCGCGACAAGAATTACAAGACAACAATTGGTCTTTGAAGATGGAAGAACTGGAAGCATCGCTGTGCTTTACATACGTGGTGGAATTGGGGCACAGAATTTAGAACTGGATTCTTTGTGGTCAATGAGATGGTGAAATCCTATTATAATAGCAACAATATGTCATCATCGTTTTAGTGAAATAATGAAATTGGAGTCGGGAGGTGACCAATACTTAGCGAGAATAAATTTGTCATGATTTCTGATACATGGTGTGAGTTTATTTCTGATGCGCAAAGTTGCTATATATCCTCGGACCATACATAACGATCGACGAACAACTTTTTCCTTCATCGTCCAAGTGCCGTTGTTGATTCATTCAATTTATAAACTCTAAACCAGATAAATGCGGGCAAATATTTTGAACGACAGTAGATAAAGATTATGTGGTAAATTCATTCCATTACTTCGGAAAAGATGACAAGAAACCTCAGGATGAGCGACTGGGTCACTGGGTTGGAAAAAATTGATGGAACCCTATATCAATAAGGGTAGAAATGTTACATGTGCCAACTTTTCACTTTATTAGCGTTATTAGCTATTATCAGCTGAATATTTGAAATGTAGAAATAAGAGTATCGTCGATACAATCAATAATGCTGATAGGGAAATATCAATGTGCATGAAGACTGCACAAGAACAATTGTATAATACACTGGTACTAAAAATAAACTAATAAGCTAAGGCTAATAACAACGTCTTAATGCTAAGCACTATTCACTCTAATGTAGCGATAGGAACTGATTCAATGAAAAAACATCAAACAATTTTATTTTACAATGACTCCAAATATGTGGTAGATTTTGTTGATCAAATGAGTAAATATACAGTACAGGCGTTCTGGAGATGTTGACCAGTTCATACATTTTACAAAATATTAGATTTGGTAGGCATAAATGCGTCGGTATTATATAAAATTCTTAACAGCAGTAAACTTACACGCAGGAATTTTCTATTGCAATTGGGAGAGGAATTGGGCAAAAAGTATATGGCAAGTAGAAATACAGGTATTCCTGTAGCAATTCCGGAGCACATACCAGAGAAACAAGACAAACGCACACGGTATCAAGTCAAGTCAGAGTGCATAAACAATAAATCCTCTGTGAAGTGTCACATGTGCAAAGAGAAACCGTCTGTAATAAATGTATTTCTAAAGAGAATTAATTATGTGTAACTTGCATTTCAAATAATAATAATAATAATAATAATAAGGATAACTAACGCATAGATTTAGACTTCAGTACTCACAGAAGAATATTATTTAATTGGTAGGTTTCTGTTTTTAGTTTTTTTAGTTAGTTTTTGTTACCTAAGGGGGTATTCTGGCCTAGAGGCACAAATTTTAGGCGTATTTTCAAGTGCGATAAAAAAACAAAAAATATTTCTACTATCCATTTTTTTACCATATATTTATTGATATTGATTTTAAGATTATACAATAAATTTCAAAAAAAAATTAAAAAAGTTACAGGCTGGTAAAGTAGGGGAATAAAAAAAGGGCGTGTCCTGGTTGACACGATTCCAACTCTTCTAGTTACCTGAAACAAAAAAATAAAAAATATTAGTAATTAGTAAGAATGTCGTTATAGCCCCTACCTAAGAGAAAAAGAAATTTTTTTTCTGCAAAATCGCGACAGTCTGAAAAAAAAGTAATTTTTTGTCCTTATTTCCTGTTTTTAATTTTTTTTTAAATAGTAAAAAAAATTTGGTAGGGACGATAGAGGGTTATATAGAGAAGGTTCGTACCAAGTTTCAAGTATATCTGTTCATTAAAACTTGAGATATAATGTCAACCGTGTTGAAAAAAGTAGTTTCGAGAAAAACGCGTTTAAAGATTTTAGCAAAATTTCAAGAAGTCCAAGTCGTATAATGATGCGTTATACTTACATTTCGTTAATCAGCGATTCCTGATACATGCAATGGGCCTTCTTCTACTTCAAAATGTAAATTTTCCGAAGTTCTTTCTGCTAGACGAGCAGTTCTAGCTTCCTTAGAAGCATCAGAAACTCATATCTCAGAGCGCTCAATCCGAGTTTCGTTCCGTCTGATAGCGAACGCATGGGTTTCAGGACCAATAGTGATTCCCATGACGTTCATAATTTTTAAAATTGGTAGAATACCTTCAGTGAAAATGCACACAGCTATATAATTTGCAATTTCAATTGTCCGTGTTCCTGCATGTATATGTTTTGGTGCAATAGTCCAGATCAATAAATTTAACGATTCATTATTATTTTGGGTTTCTGAGCCCTAACATCGATGTAATAACCTTTCTGAAGAGAAATTTTCATATAACGGCTTTATTACTTTCACTACTTCGTCATTTAGAGCGGGATTTTCGCGGACGAAGTCATCTAAAGTACCCTCAGCTACTGCTTTTTTCCATTTACACCAGCTTGATGGACCAGGTGGGGAATACATGTGTTGTGGATTTTCATCGGTTGAATTTTTATGATAATAAGTTGCCCATAGTTCGTTCTTCATATTCTCAATCGAATGTGGATTCCGGCGAATAGCCAAACCATAGTATAAAGTTAGTTCATTAATAACTTAATCTGTTAATTTGCCATCACTTCCGCCGTCAAGACCTATATTATCTTTTTTAGCTTTGTTCTTATCATTTTTAGTCTATTATTTAGTCTTTTTTAGTAAATTATCTTTTTTAGTCTATTGTTCGATTCGCTCCGGCAGGACCGGTTTAGTTGCCGCGTCACTAAAGTAGCTATAACTCCGTAAATAACTTGAATTTTGAAAATTCCTTTAGAAGATGTATTCTTAAATGTCTAAAATTTGAAGATACGCAAAAAACATCGATTTTTTCAAAATAAGTCCAGAATATCCCCTTAAATAATACAGAATATGATTTAAAATCATTAATAAAAACATTAAAACGTATTTTACTGTGTATTTTTATGATGACTTCTTAGATATTAGCAAGCCATACACGAGCGGATAAATTTTGATAGGCCAGATCGGCGGATCGGTCTGCCGATTTTCCCACGGGCCTCATCCGCCGATCTCAGGCGTGTCGCAGCCCACTAACGTACGGACCGGGCCCGTTGGAATTCCTTCATCAAATCCGTTGGCAGTTTTGATCCGTTCGTTAGTGGGGAAAACCGGCGAAAGTCTGTTAATTTTTCTGCGGGCCCGGACTGTCCAACACGTCGGACAGGCCGCAGGCCAGACGACGGGACGGGCTATGCTTTCGTACGTATCAATGCAGTATTTTCGTTGTCTTTCACTGTTGTGTCTTACTGGTCAGTTTAAATTTACTATACATAATAATAAGAAATTGTGGCAGCTGCTAGTGGGTTATACGCATTGCTCAGTACCTCTTCACCAAGACAAAAAAAAAAAAGAACGAAATGGGTGAAATCGTGGATAGGAATAAGACAGCAGTTTATATATGGGGTTAATTTTACGAAGAACAATACGTTCGTGTAACAGCTACTTTTAAAAATGATTTTATAGCATTTTCTAGATTTCAATATACTACTTCTGAAACTATAAAACATGGAACACGCTTTTGTTTCCATTACATTCACCCTTTTTCCTTTTGTTTCTATTACATTCACTCCAAAAATTTGATACCTAGGTATAAAAGTGCTACTCTCATGACGCCCTTTTGTGACGCTTCGACGGAAAGATACTCGGCAAGTTAGTCATCGCAAAAACGTGTTTCCATGTCAAAAATGAACGAAATGAAGTTCCTGTTATTTTGTTGCATACTCGTATTTATTTATTTTATTTTTCTTATATGTCTATAAACCCATAGTTTCTCCACTCTTTTACCATTTTTCAGCACTTTTCTATTACTATTGAAACAACACAACAAACTTTTTTCGAACTAAACTAAACGAACTAATAAGTACCTAACTAAAAATAATTTAATATTTAATACACAACGGAAATGAGTAAAACAACTACTACGTTTTTATACCACTATATTTTCACAGAAACGTGACTGCTGTTTCGACAATTATGTAATTTTCAAACGATGATTCAACTAAAAATAAAATACAAACATTCTGTTCCTATAATATATACTATCCAAATACAGAGACTAAGAGTTATGACAATAAATAGGCAGTTAAGGTTTATAAGAAACGTGTTTTCCAAATAGTGGAATCCCGTACATCAAATTGTGGGAATTTCCATGAATATTATTAAGAACTATTATACAGGGGGTTTATTAATTTGGGTAACAGTAAAAAGAGGAGAATATTGTATATCTACTTAATCATTTAACAAGCTAAAATTATCAGTATGGTTGTATTTATCGATTTTTATTGCTTCTAACCAATAAATTTTAAACCTTTGCTGGCATAGTGTAGGATTTTCATATTATTAATATCTGGGAAATTATGTCCACTTTCCAAGATATGAATAGCAAAAGTAGAATCTGTTTTCTGTTATCTGAAGGATCTATTATGATCAAGGTATCTAGTTATAAATTTACGTCCTGTTTGTCCTATATATGTACTATTGCACTCCGAGCAATTTAACCTATAAACTCCCGATTTTTCATATTGATTAGTTTTATCTTTGGCGTTATAAACTGAATTTGATAACCTCTGTTGGGGTTTCAATGCTACTTTGATATTATGTTTTTTGAGAATATTTGATATTCTTGTTGACAATGTATCATAGTATGTAATGGTGGCAGAAGGCATTTGTTTATCTTCTCTAATATTCTGATAAATTAATTTAAAAGTATACTGATTTTGTTTTTTGTTTATTAATTTGGTAATAGTTTTTGTTGGGACACCATTGTTTTTTATATGAAATAATATGAATAATATGAAAATCCTACCCTATGCCAGCAAAGGTTTAAAACTTAATTGGTTAGAAGCAATAGAAATCTATAAATACAACCATAGTGATAATTTTAGCTTGTTAAATGATCAAGTAGATATACTATATTCTCCTCTTTTTTACTGTTACCTAAATTAATAAACCCCCTGTATAATATCTCTTAATAATATTCATGGAAATTCCCACAATTTGGTGGTCGGGATTACACCATTTGGAAAATACGTTTCTTATAAACCTTAACTACCTGTTTATTGTCATAACACTTAGTCTCTGTATTTGAATAGTATATATCATAGGAACAGAATGTTTGTATTTTATTCTTAGTTGAATCGTCGTTTGAAAATGACATAATTGTTGAAACTGCAGTCACGTTTCTGTGAAAATATAGTGGTATAAAAACGTAGTAGTTGTTTTACTCATTTCCGTTGTGAATTATGAACTACCACAGAGTAACGGCTTCCTCGATTAATTTCTTAATATTTAATAATTATCTGAAAAAAAAAGAGGACACAGAAAAGTGGCCTCTGATTCGATCCGCTCGTGAATGGTAAAATTCACCGAATTTACTGACAGGACGAAATCTGCCAATCTCGCCCTCGCGGGTAACTCCACTCACGCACGAGTGGAGCATGTGGATTTTCCCGCGCGCATTGCCGGCAATCTGACCCGCAGATTTTTTCCTCCACTAACGAACAGTCCGGGCTTGTGGATTTTCAAAAAAATCCCCGTCAAAAAATCCGCTCGTGTACGGCTAGCTATTAAATGGATAATCTCCGCAATAATTAGAGTGGGTCAAGTTTGTCCTGCCGGCGGTTTACAGGGGATATCTAACTTCGGCGGTTCTAGTAGATGAGAAAGTTGATGACAATTTCCTATATAACCAGAAATATCGTATACGTTATACCCCTAACCCTATTGATAAATTTACAGTTATTTGTAGTTTTAGAAAAATTTGTCATTCACCGTGGTGTACCCTGTATACATACATATATGGCGAATATTGTAAACAACTCGGCCGGATGTTCTTGCGTAGTGAACGTACACATTCATCTCTAACAGAGACCCAGTAATACATCAATAACCAATAAATCACGGCACGTTGTTTAACTTCATGCATCATTTTAAACGTTATTCGAAAAGATCGCAAGATAAAAGATCGTTTTTATGTAATTTTTAAGGGCGCTTATAGAGGATCACTTTATGGACTATATAATAGTATTAGTTATAAAGTTAGAGAACTGTTAAAGTCAGTGGGTCGATTTATATCTTCCTCGTGTCTGCCAACTTTATGAGCACAGACATTGCTTCCATTATTCGTCCTCACCAACTTCAAACAGTTAGTCGATCGCTGGGTAACGTGTTCAACCTTGCACAAAATGCGGTGCAGCGGAATAAACAGATAACTTTTTACAACACAGCCATCTCGATTAATGTGAAATCGTAGTATGTACTATAATTATTATGGTGAAGACAGAAGTTGCATTGAAATCGATGATATTATTGGCACATATTCAATGCATACAAGAAAAAGTGAACAAACATACATTAAATATTAATTAATAACAAATAAATTACAACAAATAATACAATTCATATTCAATGGTCAACAGATATAGTTAATATAAAAATGTATTCATTAAACGTTTAGTACCTCTTGCGTAGTAATACTACTAACACTGGGAAACAATTTTTTGTATATTACCACAAATTTAAGGTCGGTTTCTGAGTATTCGAGGACACTAATTTTGCATATCTTCATTTTAGCTAAATTGACTACATTTGTTAAAATAATGAGGACTCCTGAAATTTATCAGGTGATTGTTGGCTTTTCATGGATGGTTCCAACAAGAGCTTGAAATATGTGTATTATCTCACAATGGAAATAAGTTTGCGTAGATTCCAATCTGTCATTCAACAAAATTTACAGAACAATATGGAAATACTATCCATTCCGTTAAAATGGTCACCATACTTATTGGACAGTAAAGTGGAGTCACTTTTGTTGTTTGTGATACTAGTGTAAAAAAAGTATTGACAGCAAACTGTTTGACCTTTTTGGTTGGTTGGAAAAGCCAACATTGTTCACGAACCATTAATAAAGAAAGAAAAATAATACTGCCACCACTTCATATCAAACTGGGTTTAATAAAACAATTTGTAAAAGCACTGGACAAGTCAGGTGATTTTTTTAAATACATTTGCCAAGCATTTCCAGCACTGAATATGGAAAAATTAAATTCATGAATGTCCACAAATTCGAAAACTAGTAAAAGATTCAAATTTTAACAAATACATATATGACCACCGTAAAATCTGATGCCTGGTGTAGTTATGTATCTGTAGTTCAAAATTTTTTGGGTAATCACAAGGCAAATAACTACCAAGAAATAGTTCATAAGACGCCAAAACGGTTTGAAAAATTGGTAGCCAATATGAGCATTAAGTTACATTATTTGCACGGTCTAATAGACAAATTTCCTTCTAACTTAGGCGATTATAATAAGGAACAATGCGTATACAAGAGAAGAAAGGTATTAAGGAAGGCGAAGTCGTCACATGATGGCCGATTACTGTTTGAGTCTGCAGAGGGACTGTTCAAAGTTAAAATATAAAAAGAAAGTGTACAAACAACTTTTTTATAATTTTTTATTATTTCTACATCAATCATTCTTTATTTTCTTGTTATATTTCGTATATAAAAAATTGTAAACAAGATAAATTGCATTAATATTTATCATATGTTTGTTTCAGATACTAGGGCCAATCAAGAAAAAGTAATGCCATTTTCAACATCAGAGGCAGTAATGTACTCCAATTTGACTCTTTGGCAACAAGTTGACTGTTCCCCAGTGTAATAAATCAAAAGTTGAAAATTGCCGACATCCAAAATTCTAAATACCCAATTCATAAACAAAAATGTAAGATAAAGACAAAAGTTATTTTTGTCTATTTGATGACGTGCTTTGATATTTCTCAGCTGTTATTATTTTTTCGACATGATGACATTTCGATTATTGACGATTATTTTAATTGAATAGCATTATTTTTGTATTATCGTTTTTCTAATATTCTCATACACTTAAGATTTTGAAACAAGTCCTAATGATCGCTTTGTTCTTATTTCTATAGGACCATAAAGAAGGCAGTTATTAAAACACCCCCTATCACAAAATCGCTAAAGATATATATAGATGAACGTGTTAGCAGGTTACTTTTGTTATAACAGTTTACTGTCTTACTGTATTAGCTGATTACATTTCTTGTTACATATTTCAATTTTTATTAACCATTTTCAGGAAGCATTTATTTTACTTATTAAGTCGTCAATGTAATAAACACTTTTCCTGCCAGTTATTTTTATACCAATGGTAAAATATTTAGTACCTAAATGTAAGGAAGGAAGAACAATCTCTATTAAACTAGCATAATGGTCCATAACGGCTCCATAAAAATGATATTTACATCAAATAATTTTCGAGATATTTAAATGATTATAAAAGAAAAGGCGGCTAACTTAATATGACGATTTTATTTTTCTCCTACGTGACTCATGAAAACATATTTCAGCAGTCAAGGCTACCTAAATGCTGCAGTAAATGCACTAACAAAATTTATTGTGACAATATTACCTAAAATGATACTATCGCCCATAGAGTGACTCATTGAATTATCTAAATATATAAAAGTATACAGGGTGTACCACTTAAAATAAAATACTACACTACGCTATACTAATTTATAGCTATTTTTGGTAAAACCAAAACCACTAGAATAGTTTCTTTATTGTACATTTATAGTTATTTAATTCCTACTGTAATTTATAAAAATAAAAATAATATAAAAAAGTAATGACGTTATGAGGGTGATTCTAATATCGTTTACACCCGGTGTTTTCCTATTTTTTTTTTATTATATTTCACTAACGTTATATAAGCTTTTGTTTTAAATTAGTTTTTTCCATAATTATACTAAAATAGACAGTAATATCTGTAACTGGTAATATTTACACCTATAACAAGAGTAAATAAGTATACATTATCCCAACATCTGCCTAAATGAAAATATAAAGTAATATGTAAGTCAGATAATCCATTAGACGTGCACTACATAAGCTATATTAATATTACTTTCTTAAACTCAGTGCGGGTGGTTATTTCATGCAACACAATTTTCGTCATCGTCTATCATAATTTATGCCATCTCCTAAAACAGGATTTATGTATTTCTTTGAAAATAAGAATTTAACCCTTAGTTGGTGAGCCTGTTTTTAGCAACATACCTAGTGAACCAGAATCAAAATGACCCTGTCATTTAAAATGCGAATTTTAGCAAAATAGGATAGCTTTTAAATAAATAGCGCAATTAGATGGCTAAGTATATTATAGGAGTATATTTTAAAATATAAATAATCAAATGACATTATAAGAAAATAAACACAGGTTCTGATACAAATATAAATATAAATTATTGATTAATTTTGACAAATTTGTTTAATTAGAGATTTACAATAACGAATTAATTATTAATTAACCTCCTGAAAATCTTACTAATAACAATAAAGGCGTAATTTTAAGAACATACGAACATATGAGCGAAATTTATTTCTACAAAAAAACGTGCAACTCTAACGTAAGGTAAAACTTAATGTGGATAATGCATTCTTTATTATTGACATTTTTTACAAATGTGCTCGCTGCAGTCATTACAAATTGGTTTTTTGCACAATAAACATAGAAAGGAAGTATTTTTATATAATACGACTTGAACAGGGATATTCCTTATTTGATTCATCTAAGTTAGATGCTGAGAATTACACGAAGTGATCATACCTGCATATGAAGACTTTATACAAGTATATTATTGTTTGCACTGAAAATATTATTTGAGTTTTATATGTATGTTTAAAACAGTCAATATTCTATATTCTCTAATAAATATAAAATATTCTCTAAGAAATATAAAATTCTCTATAACTGTGCATCTAGATCATTACATTTGTGAAACAATCACATATTATTAAATGGTTTTTAAAAAATCTTGTCTGTGTGTGTCTGCCATTGTCGTCGTTGTCGTCGTTGTTGTCGACATTAAAATTTCTTGTTAGCACGATAACTCAACTAAATCGTGCCCGATCGATAGGGTTTTGACTAATTCTGATCGGGGACGTCTCTCAGACGACACACTCTACCATGTTCATGGTTTTGAGATGAATAGAACACACTCTACCATGTTCATGGGTCATGAGAAAGCACAGTGGTGGACTATTTGAGAATCTTTTTTTGTTAGCACGACCAGTCAATTAAATCGTGTCGGATCGATCGGCTTTCAATTTATTCTGATTAGGGACATCTACCAGACGACATCTATTGATTTTGAGGTGGATAGGACATACCCCACCCTGTCCATGGGTCATCAGAAAGCACGATGGTGGACTATTTAAGAAAAATTGAAAAAAGTCAAACTGTCCCATAAAACACATATTCTGCATCTGTGTTGGTTTATTTTTTCTCAGCCACTCAATTTCGAGATAGAGATGTTCTACGTGCGGAATAGTCCATTTTAAGGTTTTAAAACTGTTTATTTAACTCTTATTTAACCTTTATTAAATATATACTATAGTGTCAGAATCAAATAGATCACGTCTAAAAGACTGTGTGTTGCTATTAAAAAAACAATGTCGAGACATCTCAGAAACATGAATAGCGTCATCTGCCTTTTTTGTAAATTAATATGTGCACAAAATCAACAAGTCAGAGAATAAATATTGCACAACAATGCACACTATTAAAAAATCGGAGTTTATTATATATACTTTTCAATCACACTGTATATACTTTATTATTGTGTAATATATGACTGTATCATTTATGATACAATTGTATATGATACAGCGATCGTATTTGCTTGACGTTTATTCAATTATTTTGTGTAAATTTTTTTACCTTTATTTTGTAGTTTATGTCTTTTTTCTTAATATTCTTGTGGTTTATTTAAAGTCACAGTATTTTGGCGATAGCAAGGATAAAAGTGCATTTTTGCCTCGACCGGGGATCGAACCCGGCTCTCTCAATTTCCGGTTGAGTGCTCTGACCGCTGAGCTATCGAGGCACACTCATTATCCCTGCTAATACGCCAGTTTAATGCGTCACTACAGTACTCCCTCCCTAGAGATATGGTTTTGTCTCGATACAATTTAACGGAATGTGACCACGTTCGCCATTCTTACGAACCGTTGTTCGGGAACCCCCGAGACTATAGGGCGATGGATAGGACGGGAATCGAATCCGCGAATTTGAGATGTAAGGGAGGTTGCATATATTGGAATGACGAATCACATCACGTCGGGGTCACCACTTTGGCGATAGCAAGGATAAAAGTGCATTTTGCCTCGACCGGGAATCGAACCCGGCTCTCCCAATTTCCGGTTAGTTGCTCTCACCGCTGAGCTATCGAGGCACACTCATTATCCTTGCTAATGCGCCAATTTTAACGCGTCGCTACAGTACTCCCTCCCTAGAGACATGATTTGTCTCGATACAATTAACGGAATGTGACCCCGTTCGCCATTCTTATGAACCGTTGTTCGGTAACCCCCGGGACTATAGGGCGATGGATAGGACGGGAATCGAATCCGCGAATTTGAGATGTAAGGGAGGTTGCATATACTGGAATGACGAATCACATCACGTCGGGGTCACCACTTTGGCGTTAGCACGGATAAAAGTGCATTTTGCCTCGACCGGGAATCGAACCCGGCTCTCCCAATTTCCGGTTAGTTGCTCTGACCGCTGAGCTATCGAGGCACACTCATTATCCTTGCTAATGCGCCAATTTTAACGCGTCGCTACAAAATTAATAAATTGGCTGAATTTTACTATGTATCTTGAAAAAGATGTTATGAAGAAACAAGGTTAACTCGTATCACGGTCAACGCTCAAAAGTTGTGTGGGAGAATCATTAATTATTTAATAGGGTACAACGTTCAGGTTCGATCCCATGGAATTGGTGTTTGCCAATCCTCAGAGGCTGGTTGTTTGCCTAACTTCTTTTCAAGCATAGTCTGCTTCTATATCAACCATTTCTTTTTTTTTTTTGAGATAATGTTAATTATCTAAATAATAAGTAAAAAAACCTTTTAGATGGTCTTTTTTATTACGAGTATGTAGTAAATGTGATCGAACAGTATTCTCGAGCCTATTTCAAGGTATATTTCGACTAGAGAGTGGGAAACACACAGTAGCATGATTATATCCTCTGTATATCTCACATCGCCGAGTGAATTGTTGTTGCAGTATCTTCCCATATTTATAATTTAGCAAAGAATGACGCAACATTAATTGTTAAGAACTACTGGAACAACCCTGCTCTATAAACTACTAGAACTCTGTTGATTACTAGAAGTTCTTTCATTATAAATCCACCGTCTGCGTCTACTGAAATCAATTACATGGAGAAATATTTCCTAGACAGTTTAACTACCAATTTAGCATATTACCATAATAACCGAGTCTCCTTTTGTCCTAACATTTTTCCAAACGGTAACGCCTCTTTAAAATTCCATAAAAGCCATATGTTTGTGACAATCATGTGAGGTATCCCATAAAGTAGTATCTGAAAATCTCATTCTTTCTGCAAACATATTACTAATAAATTTGTTCCAAAAATGATCACAAGAAAAAGAAGTAGTGTCGACCGGTCTTGGGTTCTTTTCAACGAAAAGAAATAAAAATTAAAATAAGTCATTAAAAACCTATAATCCTACCGAAAACATTTAAACTTCGCTGCATGTTGAAACTAATATGAAATCTAAACGCAACAACATAAACTTAACGCTAATCGATTCGTTTTAATTAACCTAGGAAATTCCGCTTTTAGCGCCCTTATATAATATCTTAATTGAAGTGGAAAGTTTATCTCGTGTAATATCTTCATATAATCGTTGTAATTATATATTTCAACGATATTTCACATGATTCCCAGACATTCTGGAATTTCGCTTAGTATAGTTGCTTTAGAATGTGATATATCTAGCAAGTAATTACATTTAACGCGAAACAATTTTGTTAGTTATTTGCGGTGCTGGAATGAAGAAAACACAAAATTAAGTACTTTAATAAAATAATAAATAAAAACATATATTTCTAGGTATCAGGATGTCCAAATGCTTTTTCTTGAAGGGCACCTACACTACAAAAATAAATCACTTTTAATGGAATCTATTTTATTATATATTCTTTTTCTAAATTACATTCCACCAGGAGTATGTACTGCATTATTTAATTTTTTCATAATTGTGTTTGAATAAAATATGAAATATCTTTAACCGATAATATTTCCCTACTATAAAAGCAAATAAAGTGAACATTATTTAAAATATACATGTGGATGAATTGAAAGATAACATATTGTTCTGATATGAAAAGTTTATTCTGTAAGGTCACCAAGATACCATCTGATCATAACAAATTCCACTAGCTAATAGTGATTTTAGTTACACTTATCAGTTTGTAACAAAGATAGTACAAATAGGAATACCCATAATATTTCATTACCTAGTGTTATGTTTTTATACATTCATAGAAAAGTCAGTATCTCTATTTACTAAACGGCTGTTTTCGTGTGTGTCACGAAATTTTTAGGTCGATATACGAAATGCTTTTCGTTCGAATTTCGGAATCTTGACAAAATCAACATAGTAAATCGACCCCTTATGAACATCGTGGTAACTTGTTTTTTGATCCGAAGCCTCTAGAGGCATGCTCCGGAAGTGCCTTCGATATGAGCGAGAGGGCGGTACAATATTATTGCGATTTGCTTACTCGTTATATTATTAACATACTAACGTAACTTAAACACTTATAAATCTCATTATATATGAGATAATTTACATTCTTTTTTCAATTTTTTCCAAAAAACAATGTATTTTGCAATAGAGAATGTACTCTGGTCTAATTTTAAATTTTCTACAAAAATAATCCCGAAAAAGTAAAAACTATATTTCACTTTTTCGTCTAAGAGTATATTGTATTATAACAAGAATTCAATGAGAATGAGTCGTTTAAAAAATGTATTATGTAGAATAAATATCTTATTTATTTAATACATAGATATATTATACAATTCAATTTCAATTTAAAGTTTCTTTATTTTGTTGACTGTGTACACTTCTTACATGCATTATTTAGCATTGTGATGTAATTGATGATTGATTGTAATGTCTATGTTACGGCAAAAGTGCGAATTCGGTGAATATGTACATCGTCCGGTTAAAGTGAACATCATCCAAATCGAGTGGTAGGCAAGAGTAAACAACAAAGCAGGCAAACGTGTACATTTTCCGGCGAATGTGTACATTTGCCGTTATACGTACTCTTACCGTAACATATATATCATTTCCTCCTTGACGGCACTACATTTCCAAAACAAAGCATAGGGATGTACTATTCATTGCATCGCTATTTGCCAAATAAAATATTACTTATCTTGCCGATAAACCGAACAGTCTACCTGAGCCTAGCCATAAAAACAAGGCACGGCAAGTTTTGAGATTTTTTATTTAGCAAATAGTGATTAAATAAACTATAATAATGCCACCTGCTTGATCTTATGGACCTCCCAAAGAAACTGCCATTATTTAGCTTGTAATATGTAATACGCCCTGTTCGCATAATCCAGGGCTTCATTTCTACATAGTTCGATGAATTTACAGTGAATTTTTATTATTCTATTAATTAGTAACTTTGTTTCAAATTTAATACTCATCCTGGGTGCAGGAAAATCTGTCTAAAAAACTGCTGAAGGGCATATTGTACATATAATACATGCTTAATATACACTACATTGATCGTGTAAATTTCGGTATTATATTATATCTATGTCGGGTCTAAAAACTCGATTATGGAGCGCCCATAGATCATTCTATGCATCACTGTTATACTATCATTTAGAATCAGTATAACCAAATTTTGTTAAATATGCTGAGAGTCTCGGGTCCAGAAATAGATGTAGACCACTATTTACCACTTAATAGGCATAAATTTTCCTCGTTAATTGCCAAAAGGCAACATACTTTTGTGTCCTTACTATGGACACATAATATGGTCAAAATTGTTAGAGAAAATCAATTTTCTGGTGTCTCGATTAGGAGTTTGATACTCCATGTCTCTCTATTGTGGCAACACTAAAACGTATATTTTATGTAGATCTTCAGTATTTTATAAATTTTGCTCCAATATGTACAATACCTTAAATTCCATTTATCAAACATATGACATTATTTCAAGTTTATTTACCCCACATTTTGTAACAGATTAGGGATACAGCTTAAATTAAAGTAGTATATTTTATTTTTAGTCATCAGCTTGATATCAGTAATATATCAAGTTCATATTACAATTTATAATTACGAATATTCATTATAGATATTTGTTCTGCTGTGTTTCCTTATAGTCGATCTATTTATATATACATGACCATCTTGTATAGAATGTCTAAGTTACAATTATAGGATTTGAATTATCGTTTCATTAGCGCGTCGTTTGTATGTTGTCAAAGATAGGGCGTCAATATTTAACGACTGTCATCTACAAACCATGCGACGTCAATATTTCTAGGCATTTCATTTGTAACTTCATCTTCAGCTTCATTTTCAGAGAAAAATGGTCCAATTACTCCACCACTCCAAAATGCGCTCCAAACCGTACACCTTTGTGGATTTATTTTTGTGAATAGCATGTGAATTTTCAGTATCCCAAATTCCACAATTTTGTTTGCTAACATATTCGCCAAGACGAGAATGTGCTCCATAGCTGAACAAAATTTTGTTGCAAAAATCAGCATCATCATCATTCTTTTCTAATACCCAACTAATAAATGTGTGACGTTGTAAATGGTCTGTAACTTTTAATTTTTATATCAACTGAATTTTGTATGCTGATAGATGAAAATCTTTTTTGAAATTCGATGCATGTAGCTCTTGACAGACTCAGTTGTTGTGCACGACGTCGAATTGATGTGTTTGGATACCCCGTCCCGTTGGCCCGTACACTCTCTCACTGCATCAATATTTTGATCTGGTTGACGAAAACGTATCGCTGTTGCTTTATCAACAACAGAACCCCTCTCTTCAAATTTATTGATTAAATTACGGACTGTTAACTCAGTATACGTTTCATTTTGTCCTAATATTGTGCGAATTTTTCTTAATTCAACTGTAAATGATCCTTCACTTTCATAAAGCAGTTATGCACAAACTATTCGTTGTTGAACTGTCACTTGCGGCAGATTGATGTCGTATGGCTTGTAGATAATAGTAGTTAAATATTAACACTCTATCTTTGACAGAACATAAATGATGCGCAATTCAAATTCTATAGTTTCAACTGAGACACCCTATATTTTCTTTTCTTTTTTGTTCATTAATCGGCGTAATAGTTTTGTACACTATTTTTATTTGATATGTATTTCCTAAATTGGATGTACACATGCAGGAAATAAAGATATATCTGTGTATCTATAAATTTAGATAAAGGAATTTTGTACGGTATATATTTACTTTCTACACCATTTCTTCCGATGGAAACAACATGAAATTACAAAGTACTTAGTGTAACAATGTTTCCATTTCAATTCCAGAAGGTAAACAGCTAGATATTCTGAGTATATAGCCGAAATTCCATCCTAATATATCTGGATTGTTTTCTCTTAATCTTGTATTTTATAGAAGGATAGGATTCAACTAAGAATGAACATCGCTGACGCGATTTAGCATCCGCGACAAATAACGCGAACAAAAAGGCACTAATATGAGGATGCGCGAGATGCGCTCCCTTTGGTGTATCCAATTAATTAGGATTTGGAACAACACAACTTCATAAAGTAGAGAGAGAGCTACGATTATATTTTGAGAAGATTGTCAAAGCAAACCGTAAACGTCGCCTTTGACACACAAACAGCCCAATTATGTACTGTTTATGTGATTCTAAATCCGTATGCAGCAGTCCAATTCAATTCTGTCTCAAATTATAAAGAGGATAAAGGGAAGTCGTATTGGGGCGTAGCCAGAGTAACACTAGTAATTTTTCTGTTTTCACGTTGTTTTACTTAGTAGCAAGCTGCATCACGATTGCAGCTCTGAATAATAATGGAATAATATTAGTTGTCTTTTATTTAATATATAAAATTTATTTTTTATTTAATTTTCAAAAATTAACGTTTAGCGAAATAAAATGAAAAGCTTGTCGTTCCTAATAATGATCAAAATAGTAACAGATTTGCGACACAACCTTTTAGTATCATATAGCAAGTGAAACACTAGCAAGATAACATGCAAGTTACCATTTTACGCAAGTTCGTTGATAGCACGATAACTCAACTAAATCGTGTCGAATCGATCGGGCTTTGACTGATTTTGGTCGGTGACATCTCCCAGACGACACTTATTGATTTTGAGGTAGATATGACACACTCTACCATGTTCACAATTTTTCTTTTTTTTTTTTTTTTGTTAACACGATCACTCAATTAAATCGTGTCGTATCGATCGGGTTTCAAATTATTCTGATTAGGGACGTCTAAGAGACGACACCTATTTCTTTTGAGGTGGATAGGATACACCCCACAATGTTCATGGGTCATGAGAACGCACGATGATTGACTATTTGAGAAAAATTGAAAAAAGTAAAACTGTCACATAAAACACATATTCTGCATTTATGTGTTGGTTTATTTGTTTTCGGCCACTCAATTTCGAGATAGAGATGTTCTACGTGCGTAAAAGTCCGTTTTAATGTTTTAAAACTGTTTATTCACAATCTATATATCCACTTCGAGTAAATAAATTTTATACTTATAAATAATTGTATCTCTCATGATTCAGAAAAAATGACAATTACGAATTCCATCAACTACATATAACCAATTTATTCTTGTTCAGGTGTAAATTATTTACCGGTTTAATTTATTTCTTATTATTTTCATCTAACCTTTTAACAAAATTGCAATCAAAAATCCTTTAAAAGTCCTTTAAAATCTGAAGTTGAATATTATGGTATGTATTAATCATGTTTTGCTTTCAATGACGGTTTTCATGTTTTGGTAATATATGTAGTAGATTGAGCACTATCTTCGGGAAGGATAGAGATAGAAGTGGTCTCTGTAACATATTTAGTCATTTAAAATAGTGCATATAAGAATATTACCAACATAATATTATTCGCAATTAGAATTTCCGCTTTGTGCGTTATAATTAGAGCGGGTAATTTTAGTCAGGATTCCAATGGCACCTACCGTGCTCATCGCGCTGGTTGTTTGCGCCGGTTGATCGCACCTTTAGTTGATGCTGGGTCTTTCTGCAGTCAATATCTGTCATTAATAGAGCTCGAACACTTATTGATTAATTAATAATTATTATGCTACAATTTTAATTGCGCGTGGTCCGTGAGTGCATAATTAGCTATATCGAATGTACTTATAGCTAACAAACGACCATATGCTGATGCCGTAAAACCTTAAATATATTAATGAATCTTTATAAAAATATTCGCAACCATAGTAAAGGTAGCCATGCAAGTACAGGAAACCCTCAAAGAAAAATCCTCCGCGATTTCCTTGGGAATTTCCTCTACTGAACTCTTGTGCACACATGGAGAATCTTTTATTGAGTAATTGGGATTTTCTCAAGAAGCTATTTAATTTTTCAGTATTGACTGGTGGTGGTTGTTGGTCGTTCTCGCGATTTTGTAAACTTAGTTTGTCATCATAGCACAAACGGATGATAGTTCCTGTGTTGTACTGACTGCATAGTTTCGGTCTCAAGGAGGAAAAATAATTGTTTTTGTTCAAGATTCTGTTGCCTGCATATGTCATAGGTGGCACAAGACCATCTCTACACACGATGTGAAATTTCTTTGGGTATGGACTGTACAGTCCAAATCTAAGGATTTCCTATACGTGTAGGGCTACCTTAACAGACGTAAATTGCTAAAGGAACAAAATATTCAGGATTTTCTTCACTTACCGAGAGATAATTACGAAACAAAAATGGGCAGAAAATAGGCTTGCAGAGTTTCAAACCTAAATAGTTGAATCACATTCAATATATGGTTTTAAATTTAAAATTAGATTAAAATTGGGAACGTAAAATTATTTGAAAACCCTTGGCAAGATGGCACGAGTCGCCACTGAGATTAATGCATTCTCTGTACATGTGAAGAAAGTACTTAGGAGTCGTGAAGTTATGTAACAGAAATGTATATACCAAAAGTACATAAATCTCAAGATAAATATACTCGGAGATTATCCTCAGGATCTATTCAAAGACTCTTAGCGAAATAAAACCACTAATAATTTTCGACACTATTTCGGTTAATCCCCAATGGTTTGAAACGTACAATGAACTTCTTACATACTAATAATTTAATTATAATAATTCAATAATAATTTGTTTAGAACAAAAACATGTTTCAAATAAGTTTACATTATTATAATATCGATTAAAATACTGAATAACACTTGAATTATAATAAAACATATTCGAAATAAAAAACCCAAAAAATATTTAGTTGAAATACTTTATGCAAATGTTCACTCACATAAATACTAATTACTTTGGATGAGAAAAATATGTGATGTACATAACAATACCATATAGACTTGCTCAGAGTTTACCAATGCACTTGTACTTATCTTTTACTATTAGCTTCACCTGATTTGTTAATTATTAATTAATAGTTACAACGCAAAATAATTTATAATTATGTTTAAGTATTAACAATATTACTCGTAATATTGAAATATGTTAAGGAAAAGGGGGACTATTAAACAAATAATAAAGAATTAATTAACTAGATTATAAGATTACTAGTTATTTACAATATTGGTTATTTTTGTATTCTCTCATCTGTAGAGGCTCAAATTACGAATTTTGAGCTAAAATTATCATGTTTTCAGTATGTGGAAGCAATCGATATACATCGACCATTCAATAAATAAAAGAAATATGCAAATATAGTCTGGTATTACTATTTTTTATAACATAAACCAGATTCAAATTTAGCTCCAAAAAAATATTTAACGTTAACCAGACTGATACTGAACTGTTATATACATTCCTAGAAAAATATTATTGGAAAAGTACTTCAAGCGCTGTGAGGCTGTAACCAACTGTGAAAGACAACAAACTGCTACTGTATACTATGAGTAAAAACTAGAAATTACATCCATTCCTTATTTATCTATCTATATTAACGACTCCCTGAACATTTTTCCAAATATGGCCTAGTAGATTTAATTTATAGATGTTACAAAAATGGTAGAGCAGGTAATAGGATTTGTGAAGGGTCATGAAAATTTAATAACAGTAGGAGATTTTAACGCAGTCGTAGGTGAGGGGAAAGAAGGAGAATTTGTAGGTCCTTATGGATTAGGAAACAGAAACGAGAGAGGTAGCAGACTGATACAATTCTGTGAGAAGCACAAGATGGTAGTCGCGAACACATTGTTCAAGAATCACGTTAGGAGGCGGTACACATGGAAAATGCCAGGAGAGATAGACAGGTATCAGATAGACTACATTCTGGTTAGGAAGAGATTTAGAAATCAAGTAAAAGACTGTAAGAGTTATCCAGGAGCAGATGTAGACAGCGACCACAACTTGGTAGTTAGAAATTAAAGTTCAAAAATCTGAAAACCCGGAAGGATAAGAAACGTATAAATGTAGACATATTGAGGGATCAGAATATGAAAGATAAGTTCCAGGAGAAAACAGATCAATTAATAAATAAAGCGAGTAAGGACGAAATCAAGAACGCAGAAACTGAGAGGGAGGGTATCAAGAATAGTCTAGATTCCGCGGCTACGGACGTTTTAGAACACGATAAAAGGGAAGCTAGGAAGCCCTGGATAACGGACGAAATCTTAAACTTAATGCAAAAGAGGCGAGGCTACAAAAACAGACGAGACGAAGAAGGACTGAAAACTTATAAGTCAATAAAGTGGGCAATCATTAGAAAATGTAGAAAAGCGAAAGAACAATGGATAGAGGATAAATGCAAAGAAGTAGAAGATAAGTTGCAAGTAGGTAAGACCGATGAGGCTTACAAAATAATTAAGAGGAACTTCAGGGATATCGGAACAATAAGTAGAAACGTTAGGAGTCAATCGGGGGACATACCGATCGGAAGAGAGGAGAAAGCGAATAGATGGAAGCAGTACTTAGGAAATTTATACGAGGGTCAGGAATTAGGAGATATATTAGAGGAAGAATCTAGCATCGATAGGGGAGATGTAGGAAAACCTATATTGAGAGAGGAATTTGAAATAGCACTAAGGGGGTTAAAAAATAATAGAGCGCCGGGTGTAGATAAGATACAGGCGGAAATTTTGAAATGTGCGGGACAGAAAGTAGTAAACAGGATGTTTGAACTGGTAAAATACATATACGAAACGGGCGAGATTCCGGAGGATTATAAGAGGAACATTATCGTTACTATACCGAAAAAGAGAGGAGCCGACAAATGCGAGAACTTTAGAACGATTAGCCTAACTTCCCACGCGTCAAAAATCTTAACGAGAATAGTGCAGAAGAGGATGGAAAATAGAGCGGAGGAAATACTAGGAGAAGACCAATTCGGGTTTAGGCGAAATAGGGGAACTCGCGAAGCTATTCTAGCGCTAAGAGTAATGTTAGAGAAACAATAGAAAAAGGAAAGAACGCTTATATAGGATTTGTAGATTTAGAAAAAGCTTTTGATAACGTAAGATGGGAAAAAATGTTCGAGATACTAAAGAGCGTGAGAATGAAGTATAGAGATAGGAGAGTAGTACACAATCTATACAAAGAGCAAACTGCTGTTACAGAAGTAGAAGGGGAAAAAAGGGAAGTAGATATTAGGAAAGTAGTAAGACAAGGATGTACGCTATCACCACTAATTTTTAATCTGTACATCGAAGAGGCGATTAATGTGGTAAAAGATATAGTGGATTTCGGGATTAAAGTACAGGGACAGAAACTAAAAATGCTGAGATTCGCGGATGATATAGCAGTATTAGCATCTAGTAAGGAGGAATTAGAATCAGCATTGAACGAAATGGAGGCAGTGTTGACAGAGGAATACGGAATGAGGGTGAATAAAAACAAAACTAAAGTGTTAGTGTGCAGAGGGCGCGAGAGCAGAGCAAACACGAAAGTACAAATTAATAATGAAAGATTGGGGGAAGTTAAAGGCTTCACTTATTTAGGAAGTAAAATAAATTGGGATGGAAGAAGCGATAAAGACATAAAACAAAGAATAGCGCAGGGTCGAGTAGCTTTTAACAAAAAGAAAGCACTTTTATGCTCGGGGGTAATAAACTTAGAAACAAGGAAGAGATTTTTGAAAACATATGTATGGAGCACGGCACTATACGGTTGCGAAACCTGGACGGTAGGGGAAGCAAGTTGGAAGAAATTAGAAGCTTTTGAGGTGTGGTGTTACCGAAGAATGATGAAAATACCATGGACTGATAGGGTTACAAACGAAGAAGTATTGGAGAATGTCGGCGAGAAAAGAAGTATGTGGAAAAACATAAAGAAGAGAAGAGATAGAATGGTAGGCCACTTGCTGAGACATGGGGGAATAGTTCGCGATATTTTGGAGGCAGAAATAGGAGTGAAGAAAGGCAGAGGTAGACCTAGATTAGACTACTGCTCGCAAATAGTAAGGGATGTAGGTTGTAGCACAATTAGTGAAATGTGTAGGTTAGCACAAGATAGGAGAAGCTGGAGGTTAGCGTCCAACCAGTCTTAGGACTGATGACCTCATGATGATGATGATGATGGTTAATAAATTAGATACCGTAAACCTGGGTTACTTTGCCTACTTTTAAATTTCAAGTAAAAAATTCGTGTACTTCTCTATCGTTTGGAGCGGGGGATTACATTGGCTACTTTTAAATTTCATGTAAAAAATTCTTGTGTTTCTCTACCGATTGGAGAGAGGGAAATTTTTCTAGGATCGGGGGAGGGCTTGTAGAATTGACTCATTGTGTTAAAATATATTTTTATTGCTTTCTCTTTCCGTAAAAATTCAAGAATATGCTGGGCAAACTTATGTGGACAAAAGGGGTAACTTTGGTTTCATATTGAACTGCCTTCAAAGTCTCTTCTGGATAATATTACCGTTGTAGGGGATAAAGTAAGCCAAGGCAAACATTAAAACAGTTGATTGAAAATTTATTTTGCCACCTCTGAAGTAATGAACCTCATGAGATTAGTTTTGTCGTAGTTTAAAATATTATCTGGTGGGACACCTTGTAGTGAATCTTCGAGATGATTGAAGTAAGCTGTAAAGTCATCAATCCCTACAGTGGCTCGTTCTCGAGATATATTTTGACATATTGTGAGTGTTAACTCATCTCTATAGCGTTGAAAGAATGAGCTGTACCAATCTTCCCTGGCCCGTTACCGAATTTAAAATTCTCAACAACCCGGCCACATCTCACCAAGTAGTCTTTCACGATTAGTATCACTTCTAAAGCACCTAAAGGCTGGGATCCCCCAGTCGACACATATAAAGATTTGTTGAAGAATTTCAGACTGTTCAGCTGGAGAAAGTGCGGTTGGATGACCAAGACACTTTGTGTGTTTTCCTGTGAATTTATTACCAATGGTCTTTCTTGGGATGTAGAACTTTGATGTAGCTTGCCTTATTGGCATCTCTCCGTTGGCAACTGCATTCAGAGCTTCTTCAAGATCCTGTTGAGAATAATCCTTGTACTGGCGGTGCCCCAACTTCAGTGTGTATTTTCGTGGCATTATTCTGAAATCAAAAAGTTAGGTAGGTATCAAAATTTAGGTAGATTTAGCAACTGTGTACTGTGTGCTGTATTTTACATCTCCCCCAATCACCCCGCATACTGATACAGGGTGGGAGGAAGGTATACTACCCAACTATATAATTTGCATTACGACATTACGAATTAAAACTATGTTGCTGAAAACACTATGGTAACCTACTTAAAAATTTTCATAATTCATCCATACTCAGCTCATTGAGAGGTGGGCAAGATAACCCCCATTTCCCTACAAATCATGGGGTAACATTTCCCATTAAAACAAACGCACGAAAATGAAGGTATAAAAATTTCCCTATCATATTACTCTAATCTTTATTATATGTGACACAAATAGAAATAATTTAAAAAACTTACCAACTTTCGTTATCGGCAACTCTGAATAAAGTTGCTTAGGTACTCCAATTGTCTGTCTTAGAGTCCCCTTACACAGCTCACAGTTTCACACTGATAAACTACTACCACATGGAAAAACTCATGAGCCACCCTTGCCAACATCATCACTGGTAGCCCTGATTATTTGCTGTGCATTCAGTGACCATTCAAGTAACTACCGTTTGACGCTAATTTTTTTTTTCAAAAATGAGTAAAATTACCCCGATAGGGAAAGTAACCCCAGTTGACGGTAAGAGATGAATGTCCTAGAATAAGATGATATATCTCTTATCACATTTATGCTCTTATAATCTAAAGGTGATATATTTCAGTAAGTAAATCACAATATAAATGATGAAAACTGTCGTTAATAGATACTTGCATTTCCTTCTAGTTACGCATAAGTTGCTAGAAGGGTTACAGATAAAGAGTTACAGATCAAATTTGAAACAATGAACAAATTTATAGAGAGCTTGTGAATTACACCGCATCAAAACGTAAATACTCCCATTGGGTGTAAATTGGATACCCATCAATCGAGTGAATATTTGAGATTTGAAAACGGATACATAACTTCCTTCCGAAGCTGTTCGTAAAGAGGTTATATATTTGCAACATATTTCTAAATTTACAATTTTTTTAGTAGTATTTAGGATATAAAAGCATAAAATTCTAAGACAAATGTTTGAATTTCTCCTGAATGTAGCTTAAGTTCCCTGTAATATATATATATATATATATATATATATATATATATATATATATATATATATATATATATATATATATGAAATTAAAGTTTCTGTCAATACATAGCATAGTCTAGATTGTATTAAACAATATGGTGGAGATCATATCACAATATTTATATAAATATTGCAAAATATTTTAGTACAATTTAGGCAACATTTCTTTGGTATTTTTTACCACAGATCCTGTATATAAAAACCTCTAAAAATATTACAAAACATAGTTTAGCATAATTAAATGTGCCGTAAATAGAGCAACATAAATTATACGCATTTATTATACTTACTTACAACATGGATAATAGTTCAGTAATTTAGACGATTTAAAAATTCCGTCGAACTTTTAATTTTGTCAAGAAAATTTATATTTATTTACCATGGCGGAAAGTACAAAAGTTCTTTGAATGTATAACGGCACGACAAAGAAAATAAACATTTTTGCTGGTATATAAATTCAAATACTTGGCTCGAGTTCTATATTCTTTATATTAAAAAATTCTTTCTAATGATACCGTCTATTTCTGTAGACTATATATTAGGCATATAGATGGTGCGTTTCGTTATAATTTATTTTCTTTTTAAATTTATTTTCGTTGCAAGTAAAGCATTAAGTATCCTCAAATTATTTTTTGTTTGATGGAAGAATATAAACTGATCCATTCTTTCAATGTATCTAAATATAGAACGCGGCTGTTATAGATTCAGTGTGATATAAAGAGCAGAAAGTACTTCCTTTACATTGACCATCAATGAGGGATACAAATTTTGATAAACACAAATTGAAATCAGCAAATGAAATTACTAAAAGGTACGAAGAAGACAAAACTTATTTTAGTACTTTGTACTAATTTCTTTCATTTTCCACGTTTTGGTACTTTTTTCTTATTTTAGTGAAAAGAGAATTAGAATGAAATGAAATCATAGCCATTATTTAGTATCAATATAGATAAGCTTACTTATGGAAATTAATCTTTGACTTGATCTAAAATATTTTAAAATATATATACTCGTATATATATATATATATATATATATATATATATATATATATATATATATATATATATATATATATATATATATATAGCGGATGGCCTACTAAAAGTATCTCAAGAATGAATGCGCATACTTCTCTGAAATTGTAGGTGTGCATATAATCCCTAAAGTTCTCTAAATCGAAAATATTTTGATTGTTGCAGCACTTCCAGTTATACTGGAAATCGAGGTCAACTTCCTTATTTTAAATGGAAGATGTTGTATATTATTGCATATATGAATTCTACGCAGCACTTTAAGATGACTTTCATAATACTTCCATGTTACCAAGTTTAGCCGTTTTTGAGAAAATTTGGTTTTTGTCAAAAAAAGAGGTAAATTCACTGTCTAACTTAAAATTATCCTATTCTTACCATATGAGAACTAAAGCGGCAATATTTACAGATTTGATGGTTCGATGGTTATTCTTTCTGATTATATGTTTGAATTCACTACATTTCATAAAGGGCGTTGAAAATGTAACGTCGAGTTTGGTTAACTACAAACCAACAAAACATGACTTCCTTAATTAAAACACCCCGTATATTTTTTATACGTTGGATTAAAACATTTGGCAACCTAGACGTTGCGGTTGACTGAGAGGTGGTAACCATTCTTCTTAATTCTTCAGATCATTTTCTTTCAAATAACGTTTAATTTACTTAAAAAAATTTGTTGAAATTCATTAAAATAAATTAATTACAATATAATTAATTAAATGTAATCGTGGCTAATTCTTCATAGGCTACCGGGCAGCAATGTATTACATTATCACTAATCATTCATTTAAATTAAGTTTCATTAAAAAATCAAATACCTGCAAGAATCAGATGCCGGATTTTAGACTACGACAAATAGATTGGCAGAAGAGATCTCCAGCTACAACCCCCAATGAATTTGTTCGTTTGGGGTTATTTCAATATCCAATACCTAAGAAGTAGGATATCCATACATGCAGCTAATTACTAGACATATTTTAAAGCGTCTGATAAGAAATCGACAATATATTATACTTTCTTAGCCAGAAATGATGGACATTTGAAGCACTTAATCAAGTAAGGTTTAAAATCGTGTTATGAAAAGTAAACACCAGCCATACTCTAGCGGGGATAAAGGTTATTCTTTAAAACTATCTCCACTTACAACGAGAGGAGTACGCTATATTTATTGGTAAATAAACTTTGAATCATAATTTTTTTTAAACAGACATGAATATTGTATTGATTTATTTTTCAGTTTGCTTCCAATTTGTGCTCCCTGTTAAGTGTCTAGCAACTGTCGTTTGTTGGCGTCACATTAGATCATATTTCCTTTAAATAAATGATAAATGCTCACAGCAGAACGTGTTATAAATTTTATTAAAAATTAAATTTGTTCGTAAATTGAAACAGAGACTCCGTTAAACATCCTTCCCCAACACTAATTATCTAATATTTAGAAATAATTACGCCTTACCAGCGCATCAGCAGCCCGTGAAATTTGTATTTTAGCAGAAAATAATTCCAAACTTAAAATAGACCTGGAATTATTAATACTCCACTGGCAGTTCACATTTTTCCCTTTCGAATAGGCCGACGTTGGTAGATCAAACTCATTTATTACTATATCTAAATAAAAACCACGGATTCGTCTCCATCTGATGTGCCAAAAATACCGGTTTTTATTAATTTACCACTTAATATACAAATGCACCAATAATTAACTCAAAAATGAGAACAAAATAGTTTGGCAATAAAGAATAACGGCCAGAAAAGACAGTTAGCGCGGCGGCATATATATGCTTCAGTAATAATGGCGACAGGAAGAAATAAATAAAATTGAAACAAGAATCGAAGTAGGCGTTTTAATGAAAGGTGACAAAAATATATTCAAAATAAAATCTAAACCAAAGCGATTTTTTAACGGAAGCGCGGAATAAAAAATATTAGTTTTATTGGAAACAGCGTTTACTTAATTTACTGTCAGTAACATCACATAAAAGAAGCCAGAAGATGACTATTTTCGCTTGTTTATGTTTATTTAAAATTATAGTGTTAATAAAAGACCACAAGAACATTCTTGATTGCATCGGCTTCCTTGATGAATTATAGAAAACATGATTATAGAAAACAGCATAGGAAACTGAAACCGATTTAAACAGAAATTTTATGCACACACAACACAATATTACGTTATAAAGAAAGAGAAATGCAAAAATATATATATATAAATATAAAGGAGAAATGAAATAGTACTATTTATACATACACATACACATATTTAATATAAAAACACTTGAAACTTATTAGTCCCTTCAAATTAGGAAAATTGAGGAAAATTTTTCCTACAGCTAAGCGACCTATACAGAAAGTTGTGTTGGGGTTGTGTCAACATATTTTTCACCTAGCGCATGATAAAAAAATGGTTGTTTTTTTAGATATAGACATATATATATGTATATATATATATATATATATATATATATATATATATATATATATATATATATATATATATATATATATATATATATATATACATATATGGGTTTTTGACCGTTTTTTCGGTTTTTTGCGTTTTCCTGAAAAACTATACAGTTTTGGGAAAACATGATCTAATTTAGTGTTGTAGATTTTGCGATCCTCCACAATTTCTGTTCTTTTCGTTTTTTCAAAATTTTGCTTAGTTGCGCCGCTAGAGTGCGCTGAAGTATTTTTGAGCTGTTTTTCGATTTTTCGCCAAAACTATGCATTGTAGAGAAACATATCTAGATATCAAAGTTGTAGATATAAAAGTTTACGATACATTTTGTTCTATTATTTTTTTTAAAGTCGCACGGTTTTGCCTCTAGAGGGCGAAAACCGTTTTATTTTTTTTTTTGTAATACTCTTGTGCGAATGAAAAAAGCACTAGCGCATTATTTTTTATTTATAGGCAAAACTATGTATTTTTTGTAAAAAAAAAAGTGTAAGACAATTTGTAGGAAGTTTTTTGCTCTCCATCTTTTTGTGATTGAACTTTTCTAAATAATGCATAGTTATACCTATAAATAAAAAACAATGTTCTAGAGTGTTTTTTTCATTTGCACAAGAGTATTACAAAAAAAAAAGGAAAATGGTTTTTGCCCTCTAGTGGCAAAACCGTGCGACATTAAAAAACAAAAGAACAAAATGTGTCGTGTGTGCCCTTTTTTTATCATGCGCTAGGTGAAAAATATGTTAACACAATCCTAACACAACTTTCTGTATAGGTCGCTTAGCTGTAGGAAAAATTTCCCAAAATCAGTGATTTTTTGTCTAATTTGAAGGGACTATATTATAAAGAACTTACAACACAGAACAGCTAGAATATAGAGGGCGATCCTTCAAAGGCAAGTCTCTCTACTCTTCAAGAATAGAAAAAATTGTGATATTCTCTAGGTATGCATAGAAGGAAGAGTGAAGCAGCATTTAGAGGAAAAAGGGAGCACTTTATGCGATGCCAGATGGAACTCTGTGTACATTCACATTTAATATATATTCATAGATATTCATTTTGCAAAGGTCTCAATGCGACTGAATAAGGACCAGGCTATTTATAGCGCACCTTATGGGCTGTCCGATATTGCAGTTTTAACACTTGTTCCTATTCTTGACGAGCAGAATCTGCATCATATAAAACATAAAACGCGAAATAAAAAAATAGAATTCTTCCGAATTTGTAAATAAAAATCGTACACAAATATTATGGACTTACCTCAGTATTATATATGTATGTACAACGTCCATCAAAAATTCACATCACGTAGAATATTGTATTTATAGCCTTTTTTTCAAATATTACTTACAGTATTACAATATTAATCCATTTATATCCAATATTAAGTCATTTCATCAGAACTGCTAATTTATCATTTGACGTCAATTCCCACAAAATGTTATTATTTTTAACATTGGAAAAAACAAAAATAAAATTATGACTTGGTGAGTTTATGAAGTTTATAAATTAATATTTATTTCCTTACAACTAAATTTATAATACAGCTCGGTGATAAATTCAATAAATTCGAAAACCAATTCTTAGTCCTCTCTAATCCTTAAAATATCATCACAAAAACTATTGAACGTTCAATACTATATACATGCGTGCGGGAGTTTAATTTTACAATTTTTCTCGAAACTAAAATCGTATTTGCTTTATTTGTATTTTTCTCAAGAAAGACCTCTTATAAACAGAACCCTAATATAAGATACTGTTTTATTGGACAAAAATCAAGAAACTGATTTTTCTTAAAAAATAAAAAGGGTTGAATTTTAAATAAGACTGTGATGATGTGATATCTCAATACAAATCTGAAAAGAATAATATGTGTACGTGAGTCGATGTTTTTTAAGGAAATGGAGTGCTTTATAGTGTAAAAGAATCATTTAGTAATAAAATGACGAATATTTTGCAAACATTTGTCAACTTTATCAGTTATTTAAAAAAAATCATTAGGCAGCCATTGACTATTTTCCATCTCGGACCATTTGAGTTAATTGTATAACGATAATAATTATTATTAATAACAATTATGGTAGAGAACGAATTCTATTATGCCCAAAAGTATATAACTACTGCACTTCCTTAAAATAATACAGGATTGGGAGACAAAATGCCATTTTAACAGAACGAACACTAAAGAATGTGAACGTAGTCCACAGTATGTTGACGAAAATACTGCTAACGTAACTAATTAATTGAATGTAATTAAAAGTTTTTAAATGTGGCATTTGCTCCAAGCATTAGCAATATTTGTAATATTCTGGTTAGTTACCGAAAATCAACCACCATTAATTCTTCATCGACAAATAGTAGAACATAAACACATGTCAATCGTAGTGATAAGATGTTGATGGCATTGCATGTGTAAATTAAGGTGAAATTATTACAGCGAAATGTTGTTGAATTCATTTCTGGCCGATGGTGGCTTACGGTATTTTAAAATACAAAATATGAAGTGTTCAATTTTATATCTATTTGAAATTGACTCCCTGATTCTCCAGATATCATTCAGTCATTCTCTAAAACGAACAATACGTGGCAATCAGTTATCGACCCTGCTGGATTTATACACCATATTGGTCAAGTTCAAATCCAAGATAGGACGTTCAAACTGCAAGGACGGAAGCACAAATTAAGGGAGATGTGACAGACTGTTGTTTTTCTTAAAGATTTTTTCTTCACTCATTCACATATTTGAATTAGATAAATGGGTATAAATGATCAACAAGTTTTAGTTTAACGTATATTTTATCAGTTAGCATATGATGGAACTTGTATTGTTTGATTTTAACCTATAAGCTTAGCTTTTGTATAATATTAATAACAAAATATATTAAATGCATAAATGAAACAATCTTGTTCACAGTATTATTCTGAACACATTTTATAATACCTATAATATGAAGAAGATACAATAATTAATCTATAAACGTGAATGATGTTTGTAATTGTATAAGAATCATGATATAAAAGGAAAAGTTATTGAAAAGTAAGCAACATACTTTATATAAAAATATTTGACGTGATAAAAGCAAAATAATAAAATTGTTTTCTATTTCTAGTTTAATAAAAATTTACCACAATTTAATATAAATCATATTAAGAATAATAAGAGAAGTATATTTCAGTAAGAAATGTTTGGAAGACGTAATTTCAAGAATAAGAAACATGACATTTGTCAAGTGAGCGTACTTCGTTGATCACCTTCATTAGATTTGTTTAATTCTAAATATGTTATGATATTTTCTCCATATTTAATATCACTCCACATAAATCATAAAAGACCATCTCTAGGAGGAAATCTCTGACGGATTTTAGTGTATAATATATTGAATATTTTAATTTTTTTAGGCGTATATTCGAATTTATAGCATTTCTAGAAATTTTTTAAATTCTGCTTGACCTCCTAATTTTGTTTTATTTATATTTATGTTATATAAAAACATATAACTACCATTTTGTTGTTCTTAATAGTTGTGAAGTTAACTGCAATAAGGAATCTATAAAATTCCTTGTAGACGTCTTACCTATATAAGTTTATGTATTATGTTATGTAAAAGCAAATCATATGTTAATGATTTGAAACCAGCGATATAAAGACAGTAATTCTAGCTTCACTTTACAAAAAGTTTAATTTTCAAATGATGAGTAATGCCAAACAGGCAAGGAAATTCTATGTCGTCTATCACCACACGAAACTCTATTATAAGAAACGTATGGTAACCTATAACGGAGATTACCATTATAGGTTACCATGAAATAATAAGAAATTATAAGAAACTACTGTTTCTTATAGATCACCATTTTATAAATAAAATTGAGACCTTTTTCCTTGAAGCATGTTTTTATTTTTTTTAGTGTAGATTCAAAAAATAACTTAAATATCTAGAACACGAATAATCTTACTACTAGATACAAAGTGTGTCTAAAATATTATACTTAATAATTATTAATCAACAATGTTGTAGATACTTATTTACGAATAATCAAAAATTGGTTGTTGGCGCTTTTGAAAACAGTGTTGTAGGAAAAATAACTTTTACAAACCTGTAAATGTATTACAGTTGATTATTTCATATTATCTAGTTCTGACTATCCTCCCAATTTTGATACATATTAATTCTACTTGTATTACGGCATAGTGGAAATGACCTCGATGACACCTGAAATACACTTATCCCAACAATCTTAATATTCGGAAGAGGTTTTGCAGGAATACCAACCCTAGTAAGTTATACGATTTAAACATTATACTTGTTTTTAAGAGGAAAAAATTATGTTAGATATTTTTGGCTTAATAACCTCAAATAATAAGCTGTTGACGATTCATCTTGTCGTTTCTCTGATCATTCTATTAGTTTTTTCAGAAGAAATTTAAAGACTGACAATTGCTATCTTCTGCTTCTCACTATACCGTAGTTCTGTTCCGCTTCCACCATTATTAAGCATATTTGGTTGATCAAGATTTTTTGCCCCACCAGTAGTTCAAATCAAATATTACTAAGGTAATATCTATCCTCTCTATTAAAACTATTTTTTTATACTTACGGGATATCTGGTACATAATGCTTTAAAAGAAGATATCATCAGACGTAGCTCAATGTACATTTTTACCAACTATGTATTATATGATGTTTTATAGTCAAAAGGGCAAGGCAATTCTGACATTATCACTCGTAATTTCAAAAGAGATGTGATACATTGCACTGTGAAAAACTAAAATGTTGACTACGATATTTAGACAATATACTTTCATCACTTGGGGCCATAAAAATCATCTTTAACTATCTTCTTTGCTTACCAAAAACCACCATTCAAAGCAGGGGCGGCTGGTGTATAGGTGCTGCAGAGCTGCAGAACTGCCAAAAAAATTAGATATTTGTATATTTTCGCGACATAATAATTACTAAAATTTATTAATAAAATAATTTGGTTAGTTGGTGCAGCTAACCAAATTATTGCGTTAAAGTCGCATTCTGCCCGCCGTCCTCTATTCAGTAGTAGACCAAATGAATTATTTGGGTCTCTACGCGTGCGCGTCGCGGTACATTGAACTGGGCTACACGAGATAGTTCTCAGCACGGCTCGGCACACCCGTCCTCCCCCTCAACTCTCACGACAATCCACACTTGGCGTTCGTAAATGCGCGAATTTACACGGTCAGTGAGCTGTATTTTTTCCAGCTAAGGCAACATCAGTGAATGTTTACTCCTTCCTACTCGAACGGGCGTAAATCGTACCTATTTCGTATTTCGTGTTAATTTGAGATTTTAAATACTGTTTTGTGAATTTGTGTAGTGATTTATTGTACTAATTATTAATATTTATATACTGTGATAGTGACAATGGATTTAGTTTATAATTTAGTTCATGTGAAGCGATTTTTTAAATACTCTTATGAAGAAAAAATTGATTTAAAAAACAATGGTAGGCCATTGCCCGATATTGTTATTGAGACTGCAGGTGTTAGCCGCGGAAAAGCATATAAACGTCAATTTAATAGAGACATTTATTCGAAGAACAATTGGTTTTGTGGGTGCAACAAAAAAAATGCGTTATTTTGTTTTCCTTGTTTACTTTTTGGCAGTGATAAAGTATGGACGGAGGTAGGGGTGACAGATTTGGTGCACTTAACTGAAAAAATAAAAAAACACGACAAATCCAAAAGCCATCTACATAATACAATGAAATTAGCTTTATTAGGAACAACTAATATTAAAGCGCAGCTAGATTCAGCTTATTGGATAAATGTGCAAAAGCATAATGATAATGTGACAAAAAAGAGATACGTTTTGTCAAAAATTATAAACTGCATAAAGTTTGGTGGGGTATTTGAACTGGCGCTGCGAGGACATGACGAAGCTGAAACTTCTCAAAATCCGGGGATATTTCGTGGTTTGATAAATTTTTCTGCTGAGCTTGATGTAACTTTAAGCGAGCATCTACAAAATGCTTCAGTATTTAAAGGAACCTCTAAAGAAATACAAAATGATCTTTTAGACTGTATATTAAAAGTATGTCATGAAGAAATAATTAAAGAAATTAACAAACCTTCATTTTTGGCAGTTATGGCAGACGAAACAACTGATGTATCTAAAAAAATTCAGTTAGTGGTAGTTTTAAGATATATTCTCGAAGGTGAACCGATTGAACGTTTTTGGACATACCTGAAACCTACAAAATGTGACGCAGAAACTCTTTTGGAAAATATTTTAAATGTTATAGACCCTCTAGTAGAAAATTCACCTTACAAGCCTTTTCTCTTAACCAAAGAATATGACGGCAAACATGAATGTCCTTCAAAAAGGTATTAAATTCCAAAAAATTTTTCTTGTGAAAGTCTATATTTTTGTATAAACGGATTTTACATAAAAATTCTGAAGTATCAGGAAAACGCGTGACCTTGAAAATTTTCAAAATTTTCTTGCGGCCCCTACGGCACCAGTAGTTTGGATACGTTTGAAATTTGCACGTGGGCGGCCAATACCCTAGGATCGGCCCTGTGCAGAACACCCATTTCATTTCATCACGAGCCGCCACTGATTCAAAGATCAGTTGAAGGTGGAGCCTGAGGAAAACGAAATTCTGCTATCCTTGGAGGCATTAATTATTAGTGAAATACACTCAAAAGACGCTGATTCGTGAAGTATATAGGCAGATTACATGCACAAACCGTTATCTGCATATTACTTGTGTAGTGACGCCTTAAAATTGGCGCATTAGCAGGGATAATGAGTGTGCCTCGATAGCTCAGCGGTCAGAGCAACTAGACGGAAACTGGGAGAGCCGGGTTCGATTCCCGGTCGAGGAAAAAAAAAGCACGCTTTATCCTTGCTAACGCCAAAGTGGTGACCACTTGTCATCACCACGAGCAACAGTGGAGATCCGCCAAAATTTAACTTTCTCGAATACCAGTGAAGAAAAATTACTTAAAGAAGCTGACAGGATGATCAGTGAAACGTCAAGATGAGTTCGACGATGATAACATCATAGCCCAAAAGTATTGATTTCATTGGGTCATGAAAGCCTCCATTTTGATATTTGTTTATTTTTGCATCAGTTTAATAAATCTTAGATATAACTCTGCCAATAATGGAATAAAGTTTCAAGAAACATTCCCATACCGCCCTAAATATGTAACTAGTAATTTGATATAAATTATTGGTATTATGTAGATGTAAAGCTTTTTATGCAATGGATTGAGTAGAATGTCTCGAAAAACTAAATTAATACGACTATTGACAGTATGCATGAGACCTTGGAGACAGTATGTGAGTTCCATTTTCCTAGAATATCATCTGGGTTGGTTAAAATATTTTTTCGGCCAAATTACTGGAAAACGATAGAGTCTGCAAGATAGCCTTTAATATTCAAACTAATAATTTTCTGTTTCTGCATATTTAGTGTGAATTTAATAAAATAACCTCAAATTGGAATGAATCAATTACACATAAAAACTGACATTTTTCTTAATGCCCCTATATGAGATCTACAGGTAATTTATCCATGTTACGGATGTGAAATAAGAGCTTAACATTTATTAGTTTCATACCAATCATAGGAGCAGAGGTTATGGTTAAGGGCACAGTTTTAATCATCTCCAGATGATGCCAACTTTGTAGGTGAAACGCGTGTCGAGTGTAGTATATAGTATTTTGGTGTATTGTGGAAAATATTTCACATACCTACATATTACCTGATTGCCCACATATGTGAGTAGGAAAAGGTTCCTACCCACTCCAGTGTCAAATTCTAACTTACTTTCACTATTTCTGATAACTAGTACATCTAAAAATGATAGTTGCTCATTGGTTTCAACTTCATATATGAATTTTACTGACGCTAAATGGTTATTTAACTTGAAATGAAGTTATCAATGCTCATGACTTTTTGTGTCAAATACTGCGAACGCATCATCCACATACCTACATAAGCCAAACCCTAGAGAAGTAATCCTATTCTTCTTTTGCTTCTGTTCAAATATATCATGAAGATACTGGCAATGAAAGGTGACAACAAATTGCCTGTGGCTGTCCCTTCATGTCGTTCAATAAAACCGTTATTAAATTGAAAACGGTTCTGTTTCATACAAATTTTAGTGAGTTCAATATATTCTTTTACTGTATCTGGACTTAGATTATTTGATTCGAGTAAATCCCTAAATTAGTCCAAAGTTTGGGGTATAGGAACACTTGGAAACAATGAGTATACGTCAAAGGAGAGCAAAATTTCACCCTCTTGCAATTGAGTATCTTTAATCCTATTAATGAAATTATTGGAATTAATCACTGAGAAATTGGGTGGTTCAATTGGTAAACTTTCGAATTACTCTGTTAAATATTTCGATAAGTGATAATTCAACGGTCCAATTGCAGAAATAATAGGATGCAACGTATCATTTGAATGATATATATAAATTTAGAAGCTACCACGAACAAGACTTATATGAATTTATTATATTCCTTCAAATGTAGCAAGAGCGAATTATACATAAATAGTATAGAGTATGAATTGTAGAACATATGCTGTCAATGATGTGATTTCATTATTATCCTGATAAACTATGAAATTAGTATGAATTTAGGAATAGGAACACTACCTTTGAATTATTAAACATTGTCATTGACAATGATAACTTAAACCTTCTACTAGTAAAAATCCAGTTAGAATCACAAATTTTTCTTTAAAGAAATGTTTTCTTATTTACCAATATTTATCTTCATAGTTATACTATATTAATTAGTGAATATAATTGGCTCAGTATATAAAAGTTATCGATAAAAATTGAAAACCAAAAATTAGCTATAGTGTGGGTAGGCACTATCAGAAGCGGAGTGTGGAATCATATGAGTTGATGAAGGCATACATCTATGAAAACTGCCTTATCGTTGTAATAATGACGATGGAATATTTAGTTAACCCGTGTATACTGTGTAGAGTTGAAATTCTAATGGCAGCAATTTTAGTCAATAGATCAATAAGCAATATGAGAAAAAATTGTGATAACTTAGCAGACTTAGTTATACAAAGGAGCTGCAAACAGGTATCGATGATTTAAAAGAGTAAAACAGATTTATACAATGAACAAATCTAAATAGAATGCCCTATTGATGGTCGAAAATGTTTAGTGGGCAGAGAAAATTGTAATATCTAATTGCATTTCTGTAATTAAATATTTTTTAGTCGTTCAAACCATTTAAACGTTGAATTGTATAGGCCAATTAATCATGATATAATCATTGTTTCTTAATCAGTATACTATTATATACAGTAATTTACAATAGTAGAAATATTCTTTTCTACTATTGTAAAGAAAATATTTGTAATATTTTCGTATGTGTAAACTACTTTAGTATAATTATAGAATGTGATAGGTTACCTTGCAAATAGAAATGTTGAGTAAACAATATGATAACTACCAAACGTCGACAATTGTAGAATCTAAGGGACGAGAACAACGTACACTAGGATGCAGTTAAATGCACCATGCAGTAATTATGTCACACCGCACATAGTACCATTGTTACTGTTAACAATAGGATAATTTGCAGAAATCCACAAATTAATCCTTTCATTAGGCTGAATAAGACAAATGTGAAATTAGCTCATTAGACGTATGTAATGAGCTTTATTGAAGTATTACTTTTTTAGTTTCTTCTTAATTCACTTTCATATCGAAAAATTGCACGTTATAATAAAAATTATGATATCACCTTAAATACAATTACATACTAAAATATATGGAAATGAAGTTAAAATAATTGCAATCAAATCCACAATGTTAATGCTGTTATCGCACAAAATTGATATAAAATAAATTTTATGTCAAATATTTATACAAATTTCTTTTAAAATGAATACAAATGTATTCACTAAATAACTCCATAACATTTAAACGATTTAATTATGTAGGTCCTGTACAAACTAAGTCAGATAATCAGTCTGGGTCATAATTTTTCTTAAATTAATTTATTTCTTAATCCCTTTATAGTCTGTAGACTCTGAGATGAGACTTATTCATTACGAGGTAAATACACACACCGTCAAAAGTCTTGGACTCCCGACCCCCGATGTTTTATATTAATAAATAATTTTATTTTAAATATTGTGTTGGTTTTTCAAAGTATGCTTTTTCTAAATGTATTTTTTTTTGTAATACAGGAATGATTTTTAGAAATTTAGTGAATTAAAAAACAATGAGAAAAAAATTGCAACTTTTAAGTAAATTACGATTATGAGTATTATGACAAAAACTAAAAAAACATATTTTTTAACAAAGTAAACTACAACTTAATGGTCAGTATGGCCTCCTCTGCTTATCAGTAAGATATTGACATGTATGTGCATTGAAACAATCAAACGGTTGATCATTTCTTTAGAAATATTGTTCCACTCCTCTATTCCTGCTGCAGCTAACTCTTCCGCATTTTGGGGTGGGTTCATATGTTTGTGAATTGCTCTAAAAACAAAATCCCACATGTTCTCAATGGGATTCAGATCTGGGTAATTAGCTGGCCAATTTAATCGGGTAATATCTCCCTATTCGAGTACCTCTTGAACCGTTCTTGCGCGTCTTGGCCTCGCGTTATCGTCCATGAAGATGAAATTGTCATCTAATTCGTCGCGCAGGGGATAAACAATGGGCCTCATAACACTTTCAATATAAACTTGACATGTCATATTCTGATTTATGAGAATTAACGGCGTACGGTGATTGAACATTATTCCTCCCCAAAACATTATTGTTCTATCATTGTAGGGAGCAACCTGACGGGGAAAATTAGTCTCTCTTGATGATCTGGCTCTCTCCAGACCCTTTGCCTATTCTCATCACTCACCAGTCCAATTCTGGTTTCATCTGTGAATAAGACCCATCGCCACTGCTGTAAAAGCCAATCACTACGTTCCCGTGCCCACTGAAAGCGGGCAGGTCGATGTCGTGGAAGTAGAGTAGGTATCCTTAAAGGCCTTATTGCACGTAAATTTGCACGATGGAGTCTTCTTCGAACTGTAAAGGTCAATGTAACAAGGCGAAATGTACCTTGAAAGTGAGCTCTGAGGGCTGGAGCTGAAGCATTTCGGTGTCTACGAGCATATTGAACCAAATACCGATCGTGTCGTTCGCTTGACACTCGATGTCGAGCACTACGAGGTCTTCTTTTCACTATCCCTAATTCTTGATACCTATCCACTATTCGCACAACAGAAGATCTAGGAATGTCTAACATCTCGGATATCTGATGATTGGAATGTGCAGCATCATTCACAATAATAATTCTTGCCCTATTGAATGTAAAAACCTTACATCCTGGCATTATAACGATAGAAAAGCATCAAAGTGACTTTGCTAAATATGCAATAAAACTGACTAATATTTAAAAAAAAATTATAACTAATCAGCAATATTTTATCTAGCAATTTATTTGATCTTGTTTGACAGCTAAATAGCTCAACTTTGTTGTCTAGCAGCGAAAACAAAATAAACATAGTCGAAATCTGTAATATGCGGGGGGTCCAAGACTTTTGACGGTGTGTGTATATAATCATTTAATTGAAAAATAAAACAAAATTAAAATTGAAGTACCTATTGTATTGACAACAGCACTAAAACATAGATGTAGTAAAACCCAAATAGAATATACGTGGCTGAAACTTTAACCCACTGGGAAAGAAGGGATAACATATTGACAATGGTAAAATGGAGATAAGAACTGGAAATGGTGTGCTAGATGAGCGCTAGCAGTATTCAATATACAAGTATATAATGGAGAATTTCGCGACATCTGAATACCTACCAAAATTTTTTAGGGAACACTCTGAAGTAGTAGAACTGGGGGTAACATATTTATTCCAAGAATTACTTTATCGTTTGTATTTCTATTTCCATGAAATCATTTGTTCATGGTTTAGGGAAGTAATCCTTCAAATTGCTAATCAACTAGTTTGTGCGTCATATTTTTGGTTTACCACTGCAACACTATTTATCCACAAAAAGTGAGTATGCAGAGGTGAAGATACTAAATATAAGGAAAATATAACGTAGTAACTGACAACTTGGGAATAAGTTGTTTTTTTGTTTTTATAAATAAAATTAAAAAAAATAAAATTATTACGTAGTAGCAAAAATAGTGTATGGAGCTACATTTAGTCACTAGTAATAGCTATCGTTAAATCCTCATTGCACTATTAGAAGCTTACCTTTTCCTTTAAATTATTGTACTCTTATTCGTACTCAAACATTTGTTACACAAAACCAATACGAGAACAACATATGAGAGAATGTGTTGGAATCCCAAAGAGGAAATATCAAGCTGTGGTAACATGGTTCTAAAATCATAACCTCATATTATATCAAAATAAAGTTATAATAAAAACTGCTTTCTTAACATTATATTACCCTATTTACCCCATCACTTGGGGTTTATTTATAATAAACAATTATAAGCCATACTTAAATATCACTAAAGTTAAACGTCTGATCAAGAATTGTAAACATAGACGGAAAATCTAAGAAAATTATGAATTTTTCTTTTGTAGATGATAAATCAACTAGCTATCCATGTTCATATAGAAATACTTCATGTTCAGAAATTTAACTTTAGCAAGATGGAGTATGACCCTATCTAAATGGCTATTGAAGGTAAATAGAATGCTATGGAATGGTCTCGATAATTTCCGAATCTTAAACCTCATGATTTCTAATTATTGAATCACTTAAAATCTAATGTTTCCAAAATCAAACCAGATAGTCTGGATCTTAGTCATCTAACATCAACTGAAGTTACCTAAATATTTCTCAATAAATAAAATTTACAGCAAATGTATTATATCCATATATAAATATATTTGCATATTTAGTGACAGACTAATATTGTCCCACTTTACTACATTTTTTGAGCATTTATTGCCATAAAATAACGACAAACTTAAACCTTCTGTTTAAAAAAGTACATAGTTATCTTTGTAAATGAAAATTAATTACATTCTATTTTCTTGTTTTGTTGGTTATAACGAAGTATACAACTTGTTTTATATTTTGGTTCATATGTTTATAAAAACGTGTTATAAAATGCGTAAAAAAAATCATACCTTCCTATGTTTCCGTTTAAATAATGCCATAACAATCATTCTTAAAATTCAAATTTTCGATTTATACACAAACATAATATTTCGTTAAACCACTTTTATTTGAAGTAATATTTAATACAATGTAGTGTACTGTTACGATCATATTATAGTCACTAATCAAAACATTTAAGACATATCCAATATATTCAAATGCTTATACGAATATTAATCAAAATATACTTGTACATATATTATTTGATAAAGCCATAAGCCTCCTTATAAATGATATGGAATCACTTCTGATCAAGATAAGTACAAAAGATATAGAATCTTATGAAAACCATAATGGAAATTATAAATATATATTTTTATTAAGAATGGTGTTTCTCGTATATCTAAAGACATCTTTAACGATATTTGAAAACCACATGGAATGTTTGTTTAAAAAAATAAAGAACCGTTGCTATTAACATTTAAAAAATAAAAACATCTTTATCCTACTGTCTATTATTAGATTATTATTGTTCATGTATCATTTTATTTAATTTCCATATATTTAACACTTTGTATACAACTGTGTATATATTTCATATTGTATAGCTTTTAACTTCTCTGAATTTTCATCTGTACTAATTATAATTGTATAGCGAGGGACATCATTCAAATTTAATTACTTCAAAAAGTGACAAGAGGATAATATAACATATTGATTTTATTTCTACTACAAATTATTTGCAATTAATAATACAAAATCCAAATTCCAGGTATTGTTGTACACTGAATTAACATTGATATACGTATTACCAGAAAATTTTATACAAAGTAACAACTGTTGAACAATTAACGGTTGTTAACACTCCAATTTTTATTATTATTATAACTTATATATCACTTTTTTGCCACACATTTAGGTGCGAGATGGTATTTTAATGAAATTATCAAGAGAAATATTTAGGAAAATAATCAAATTTAAAATTGTTTAAGACAGCTATCTACTGAATAAAAAATAAGGAGATATCTGTCAATCTAGATTTTTTATAAACATATTTCTACATACTTTTAAAGAAAAATTCATCTTCAAAAAAAACATGTTTATTCCACGAACATATATTTTTCTTTTATAGAGATTGTAACCGATAAAATCTTCTGTGACATGTTTAAAATCGACATCAAAATACGAAGTTAGATTAAAAATTCCCGGTATATTCGGTATTACAATTCATATCATAATCCTCTTTCTCCAGTATTATAATTCAGTACTCAGTTCTATTACTTCATAACTTATTAATTCATAAAGACGTGAAAGCGTATTTCACTATGCTTTGCAGAAAAACAATTCTGACTAACTACGTAGATACACGCATATTTTACTAAACAGGTCGTACCAAATAAATATTTGTAAACCAGAAATGTATAAAAGAAACAAAAACATAAATAAAACCGTGTCTTCAATTCTTACTTAAATTAAACATTAATGATGCCTAAATATTACAGGTATTCTAAATTATTAGCAAAGTTGAAATAAAATGCCGGAAGCTGCTACATATGAGCCTCTTCTTATCAAAGAATTTGTATTTATTAGAATGTTTATGCTGTTCAATGTCTGTCTAATGTATTTGTTGTATCTAATTGTAAAATACATAATATTCCTATAAATCTTTATGACTTTTTTGTTTTCAATTCAAGGGTCTATATAATACGTATTTTTAAATTCTAATGTATAACTTATCACTAAATGATACTTTACAAAAATCTACACTAAACATGTATTGTTTATTGAAATACAGTATACACCAGTTCCCTAACATGTTCACTATCAATTTATTTAAAAGTTGACTATATAACACAAAATATTTGTGCTTTATAAAATAATATACACAATACTTATATAATATACAATACATTGGTAATACTTACTACATTCATAATACAATGAATTAATCAGCAATACTAAATATCTAACAATTCTAGTTATGTACTTAGAAATATTGCCTCTAGATGTTTATTTCTGTTGATTTAATACACAATAAATTAATAGTACACATTAGAAGATTTGGTTAAACTATAATTATTAGTATTAACATACTATTTCAATCAGGTATATTGTCTTGAAACGGTATTATCTTTGTTTATATGATATGTATCTTCTTATCACCTTCACGAAATAGATCTGCTTCTTTTAGCTTAAAAATACTAAAGGGATATTTTGGTAACTTAAACATTAGTTGCTTAAAAGCGTCGAAGGAGACACTTACTTAAAATTAATTACTTACTCGATTATAATAAAACCTCTAAATTTAAGATATACTTATATATTTTAATCTACTAAATTTAAATACAAACGTTTATAATACACATTAGAATTTTTTATTACATACTCTAATATTAATCTATTATTGTTTTGTATTTTTATAATAAGAATAGTTACTTTTATTGTAATGTCATTTTGCAACGTACTTAATTTAACTAAACTAAGTTAATAACTTATAGGAATGTATATTTGAACACTTTAGTTACTGTTAAACCTAAATTAAACATAAACAAGCGAATAATTATGATAAAAAAATATATGACAAGGCAAATGAAGAATGAAAATCATTAATAAATAACCTATTGAAAGTTCATCATTTTTGTATGCAGTTAAAAGTTTTATTTTATAAGAAATTTCGTTTGACTCAGTGTTCATTAATTCAGTGGAATTGTTTAATAAATAATAGTCTAACTGAATATTAATTTCTATGACAAATTTTCAAGGGAAATTTACATGGTAAAATTTAAGTAAGAACGAGGTGTTATGCATATAAAAATAAACGTTATAATAACAACGTGCTTTTTTATTTTCGGCCTAATAATTATGGACTCAATATTGCAATTACAATATATAATAATACATAAACTACATAATATTATCATACAAACAGCATGTATATTTGAATGGAATATTTCTCAAAATATGTGATTATTTTAATAATGTACCAAACATATTACTCACTTAGTCTTTAGTAAATATATAATAGAACTATGAAATTTATTTGAAGATCATATATTCAATGAAACGTTAAAAAAATTTTAATTTAGGATTTTTATTTTCTTGAATGGATTTTTATTAAATTTAAGAGCTATAATTATGCATTAATAAGTATTTCTACACTTAATAAGTATGATTACACTATAGTTCATATTTGTCAAGATATATTAGCTAGCCCATCCCAAATATTTGTTAAATTTGGGAGGGGAAATGGGATGAATTAAATTTAATAAAAACGACCATTGGATTTTCTTCTAGTGAAATATCTATGTTTCTATTCAATTTGTTTATATAAATAAATACACTTATATAAAATATAACAAATATTAATATTAATTCTCCTAAAAATTAGGAATATAAGAAATATTCTTGCTAATATTCAATTACATCTATATTTATAGCATCACAAGATATGGAAATTATAGTAAAACTAAATGTAATAAACATTCAAGATTAATATGTTTTAAAAAAATCCCTCTTGCTATATTATACAATCTAAGATGTGTTATCAGACTCGATTTCTAAAGGAACTTGCTTTATTTTTCTACTCACAAATTATATGAACTCTTAAGTACCTTATCGAAGTGTAGTTCACACTAAAAGTTTGGAGCAATTAATGAAATATTAAAGAAATTTAAAAACATGTTTTAAAGAAAACAATATGTAATTATTTTAATTTTACGTTTACCATTAATGAAGTTGTACGATTGACATTCTTGGAAATTTTAAAACTCGTAGTTCACTTACACTGCACTAAAATGAAATAGTGGTTTATAAACATTACTGTAAGAAGAACGGTAAATTAGGGCACGAAATAATAGATGTTATACGGAAAATCACCGACAAGTAATTGCAAAGTAGTTTGTTTACAGAAACGTTAGTTAAATATATGTGACATTTTTTTATGAATAACACTAGCTGCATACCTGCTTAGTTGTAAAATTTTATAGACCTCTAATATAAATACCTATAATTATAACTATGTTTGGTGGAATTCCCTAAGTTAAGGGAATAATATTGCATTAGGAATTCCCCAAAATTTTGTTCACCCTATACTTCAAGGCACGTTTAAAACAAAATGATACGACTTATGTCAGGTAAAATCTACAGTGTATGAGAGAGTAATTATAGATTCTTGTTTAATGCTAAAATATTTTGCTGTTAGTTATATAATACTAGTTTATTTTTGTAAAAAGAAAAAAATAAGTTGAAAGTTTCACTATTTAATAAAACAGTATAAATGTTATATGGATACCGTATATACACTTTTGTTAGCATGGAATAAATTAATAGAGGTAGGTATATAGAAAAAATATTTTATTTCAACAAAAATAAATACATTTGTAATTCGTAATATCGATGGTATAAAACAATATATTAATATTTACACCTAAATATCCTTAAAATTAAACATTTGGTATCTCTAATTGGAATATAAAACCATTTTTAAACAGTTGCTAGAAACGGGAGATGCTCCCATACCTAAAATGACAAAAAGTCGACCATAAATGGTTTTTTACGTCAGTTCCCGAATTATAAAAAATACTAACAGCTGCGAGTAGTCGTTCTCATCATATCATATTTACACTTTTTATGGCGCTTCACAAAATGGCTTTCTTTAGAAGAAGTGTAACGTTTATACATATAGATCACAACTGGTGGGCAAAAAATATACCCCCTACTAAGAGTTAAGTACTTTTAAAATGTTGAGATGTAATTACCTACCACAAAATTTTGGATTAACTGCAAATCACAAGTATTAAAATTAAACTTTCAAACTTAGCTATATCTGTTTATTTCTATTAAAATTGCAATAGGCCAGCAATTGCGATTTATGAAATTTGTACAGTGTTATCACTTTTTTTTATGCTCACAGTTGCGTGTTCCAATCACCTTCCATCCTCCACATACTAAAAGCGCGGGATAACTTCTCGTGGGCCGTATACGAACAAACATTACCCAGAACATCACTTTCACCCGGATTTTCAGGCGTCGAAGTAGACAATACATGATACAAAAAATCAATGTATCGGGCGGCCAACTTCAGCGTTTGTATTTTAGATAGTTTGTCCGACGGTAAAGTTGGAATGCTTTTCCTCAGGCTTGCAAAGGCCTCGTTTAAACTCTGTGTTCTTTGCCTTTCGCGTACGTTAGCCATTATTCTTTGTGTTTGAATATCTTCGAAGCTTTGGGGTGATTTTCGTCTAGATTTTGATTTGCACGTGCTGAAAGAATTTTCATCGTCGGAATCCAAGCTTTTACGTTTTCGTCCTATCGCTCGTGTCTTCAACACAGGTTCTTCCACGGGTTCCACCTTAATGAAAGATTCATTGTATTCAAAAGTCTGCGGTCTCGAATCCTGGTACTGGGGCGATGGTAATCTTCTGTCGTCGTTGTAATGCTTGTCGTAGTCTTCGTAGTATCGCACGTTGTCGTTCTGATATATGGCGGTAATGTCTTTCTGTTGATGGTACGAATACACATTAAAAGCACTTTGATTTTCGTGATGTGGTAATGTCGCCGGGAGATACTTTTCGCTTGAATTAGTTAAGTCCATCAGCTTGGTGGCCGTGTATTGGTCGTACTCGGAAGAAGAATCAGGCGGTGATAGCTGTCGGTATAGTGGTGACGCTGAATCACTCCGGGTTTCAAACATTTCTGTTCGTTTTCTATACTAAAGGCACTCAACTTTTGTCACTCAACACTACCTTAGAGACGCGTTCCGTGTAACATTAGATGCACTACTGTGTAATTTTCAATATTCTCCCAAAAACTTAAGATAGCTTAAATATATTCCCGGCCAATAAGCAATCGGGATAATCCCTACCCGGGAGATATGCCTGTTTCTGTCTCTCTTTAATCCACGTTATATTTTAGCCCCTTCCTCTCGTGCGTTTGCATAAAGTATCATCCCATCGGATCTTTTTATGTTATTTTACGTCTCGCTTCTTTTCATTGATGTTTTATAGTCTAGACATTTCTCGTTTATGCGCTAAGTTTCTTTGATTGCTAGATTTCTGAATAAATCAGCAAATTATCCAGAGGACTAGATTGGGAAAACCAAGATTAATCCATTAGATCAAGTATGTTACCTGAATGTCTTTTTGTATTTTAAAAGCTAATTACACAAGTTGACTTATGGGAGATTAATGGAAAATGGTTATATGGGAATAAACTCGAGGAAACTCAAATTTTTTAAACTACGATATGCCACAAGGATGACTATTTGAATAAATATTTAAAGAAATTATGCAAATAGAGACAACAAAGGTTTAACTTATATTTATTTAGTAATTGTTATTGTTGCAAATATTGAATTTTTAATAATAGCAATTCCTATATTGAATTAAATACGTAGTAAATTAAATAGTGGAATTAATTACTTAGTAAGAAATTAATTTATAGCACATTTCGTCATATTCTTGGGCAGATATAAGAACAAATAAAATATTCTAGTATTTATGAATTCGTATTACAATAGCAAATGCAATTATAATATTCATATAGAAAATTTTGTGCACATTACAAAAAAAAACAAATTTCTAAGATTCAGTGGATGTGTTAGCAAAAAACAATACAAACACATAAAAAACCTCACTTGTAATACTCGTATATAGAGTCAGGATTACTTATAAGTGCATAATTAATAAGAGTGCATTTACTATCATTTTGTATCACAATATATTTTCGGGCAAAAATATCTATTCTGAAAAATAATATATACTTTAGCTTGGCAAAGTGATAATCAGAAAGCCTATACCGAAGGTAAAATAAGATCAGGTTTTTTTGACATTTTCACTAATTGTATGTATGCTGATAAACTTGAATAGTGCATTTTACCAGTATATCATTCTATACCAACTATGTATTCTTTTATAAAATATGAAAACTGCATAATTACCTACTTCATCGACCTTCTGAAAAATGATGTATCTGGAAAGTCTTCATAGCTATGACCCACTTACAGACGTTAATGTAAACGTACATACATATATCAACCATGTCCCAATTATCGACAGTTTTTTTTCAATTTAGTATAATAAAATAAACCTATTATTCACATACTCTGTAGAATGTGAATTTTTATAAATATTGATACATTGGATCATATTATGTGATAGTTCTACCCTGTATAATGAGTAACTAGTAAATGAATCATACACATGGTATTATAAAATGTAATTGTGATTTTTTTTAATACGTTAATATGCGTCACCAAAATACCGAATAACTGTCATCTTAGTTATACTTTTCACAAAAAAAAAATACGAAAAATATGTACATAATTATATACAAGGTGTATCTTCATTGTTTGAAGATATACAAAGATGCACCAAAAACTATTTTAAATAGTTTAAAAAATGTATTGCAGATTGTAAATTTAGAACTTTTAAAAACCATTTTTTACCCTTAATAAATCATCCCGAACTTTCTTTTTCAAATTATTCCCTGCATTTTTATACTGAAAGTGCATCCCTATTTCTTTCTAAACGCAGAATTTATGAATTTGTGAAAAACGTAAAAATTATGTCAATTTCGTTTTTCTGCTTTTGTATGGATTGTGCTGATATTTTTCCTCATTTTTGAGGCTTTCTCGAAACTGTAAAAACATAAAAAAGATATTATATACCTTAAGAAATCAGGTTGTTTAAACAATGCCCTTTAAGTATCCTCACAAAAAGTAATCTAGGGGTGTTGATTTAGATATCAACTGAATCGACCCCCTTCTCCCTATCGAACGATTTGGGAGCATTTTATTTGTATAAGCGCAGACAGGTGTTGCATAATGGATAGGTACACCATCTTGTTGAAATACAAAGCCATTTATCTTCTCAAAAGATCAGGTTCCTCTAGATCTGCATATAAAGTTATAATTGCAGGAATAAGGTCATAGTCTAAGAAAATCCAAATATCTCACATCAGTTCACGTCAAAGAAATAGGGACTCAAAATTCTTCCGTCGACTATGACGCACCACACATTCACTTTCTGTGGATTTTGATTATAATACTCTACCATCCATCGAGGATTCTCGGTAGGGAAATAACAGCAGTTTTGATATTGATATAACCTACTGATATAGGAAAAACAAAGGTAGAAAAGAAATAATCAGAAAAAATGTTTTTTACGAAACTATTACCATTAATGCATAGCTGTTGAATGGTGTTTTGATTGTTGGATGTTAAGTGTTGAATGATGATTTTCTTGCATTACCGACAACGCATTGAGTTGATCGTCTTCTGATGGCTCAACACTCACTACTCAACTCAGGCTCAACATAAGCTTACCATACTTTGGCTAATGAGTTTACGATCAGGATGAGTTATATTGAAGAATTCACCTAGTTTTCTTTAGATGCGCATCCTGTCTCCAAATCACCAAATCCGATCATACGAAGATTCTGTGCTAATTAATTTTCGTTTGGTTAATTTAACTATTTTTACAAAGTGATTACATTAACTGAACGAGTGGTTAATTAGATTCCGTGAGTTACTGCTCAACAAATATACTGATTTTCCCAAGAGAATACCTCCAAAAAGCAAAGAAAAAACTATTTCACGAAGTACGATTTCAAGTTTTTATCTGGCAGCAATAAAAAAACATTATCGGTCGCTAAGGCTACTGTCAGGGAGCCAACGGTGCACAATTTGAACATTTAATTCACTTGATTTTTTACATAATTATTGCCATTAAATTTACTATTCTGAAATTGCAAATAATTTCACTGTATATATCAACTATATAGGCGCCTTGCAATCCTTGAATCGTTTATAAAAGTTTAATTGATCCGATCAAAATATAAATTGTTTTTATTGGCTTCGCCATAGAACGATGGCATTATTTTCTAATTTTAAATTTTTTAAAGAGCGACGACATGTCTTCATTCAGACCTTGTGGAAGTTTACTAAAGCTGTTTATTTAACACGACCAATGAAACTGGTAACCCTCCTCTATAATTAATGAAACGCAAGACTAAGTGATGATCAGAAAGATCAGGTTTTTTGACATTTTCACTGATTATATGTATGCTGATAAACTTGAATAGTGCATTTTACCAGTATATCATTCTATACCAACTATGTTTTCTTTTATGAAATATGAAAATTGCATAATTACCTACTTCATCGACCTTCTGAAAAACGGCGTATCTGGATAGTCTTCATAGCTGTGACCCAGTTACAGACGTTAGTGTAAACGTACATACATATATCAAGCATGTCCCAATTATCGACAGTTTTTTTTCAGTTTTGTATAATAAAATAATCTTATTATTCACATACCCTACAGAATGTGAATTTTTATAAATATTGATACATTGGATCATATTATGAGATAGTTATTCAGCTTTGCCTATCCAATATAATGAGTAATTAATAAATGACTGAATAATTAGTCATATCCATGGTGTTATAAAATGTAGTTGTTATTTTTTTAAAATACATTAATATGCGTCACCATAATACCGAATAACTCATCTTCTTAGTTATACTTTTCAAAAAGAAAAACACGAAAAAAATGTCTGTACTTAATTATATACAAGGTGAATCTTCATTGTTTGAAAATATACAAAGATGCACCAAGAACTATTTTAAATAGTTTAAAAAATATATTGCAGATTGTAAATTTAGAACATTTAAAAACCTTTTTTAACCCTTAATAAATCACCCCAACATTTCTTTCTCAAATTACTCCCTGCATTTTTGTACCGAAAGTGCATCCCTATTTTTTTCTGAACACAGAATTAATGAATTTATGGAAAACACAAAAATTATGTCAACTTGGTTTTTCTGCTTTTGTACTGATTGTGTTGATATTTTTCCTGATTTTTAGGCTTTCTCGAAACTGTAAAAACATAAAATTGATATCATATAACTTAAGAAATCAGTTTGTTTAAACAATGCACTTCAAGTATCCTCACAAAAAGTAATCCAGTGGTGTCGATTTAGATATCCACTCAATCGACCCCCTTTTCCCTATCGAACGATTTGGACATCTCATTTAAGTAATCGCAAACAAGTATTGCATAATAAGGAGGTGAAATGCATTATTTTGTTGAAATAAAAAGTGATTTCTTTTCTCGGAAGATCAGGTTCTTGTACATCTGGATATAAAGTTATTTTTGCAGGAATAAAGTCGTCTCTAATTACGGGTTTACTCGGGTAGACTGTCATGGAGAACGGTGAAATCAGGTAGAATTTTCGACTTCATCATATAAACAGTACCAGCCAAGTCAAGTACAGGCTTGCATCATGTAGTTAGGTAAGTCAAATGATTCTGCACGGTGGACAAGTAGCTTAACTTTTTCACTTGATCGCTTACTGGGCCGCCCCCTTTACCAATGTAAACAGCTGATAATTCAAGTATGCAGTTCAAGTAGGCAGTTGTACAAGTATAACCTTATCTGGTATAGCCTATATTATAACCTACAACCTTATAGGTATTCTGTGGTTTTGATCGTATGTTTGCTCCCTGATTTGTGCATTTTCTGAATGATGAAGTGATCATAAGAAAAAATGCTTCTGGAATAGCAGAAGTTATGGAAGAAGAGAAGAATCTCTCTTCTCCCATAACTTCTACTACTTCTTCCAAGAGAAGATTTGTTAAATTAGTTAAACTGTTTTGCAGCGCTTCGCGACGCTGGCGCTGCAACAGTCATGTTACATATGCACTTGAATCACTAGGTTCCTCTATACTGAACCACGTGTAAATGGGTTGGCTCAATCTACTCGTATAGTTGAATAAAATAAAGTAGAACGAAACTAGGCAAGTGCGGAGGCAAGTTACTTGACACGAGACTTGACCCGTGTAAACCCGGTTTAAGAAAATCCAAATATTTTACACTAGTTAGGTTCACGTCAAAGAAATAGTGACCCAGAATTCTTGACTATAACGCACCACACATTCACTGTATGGGGTTTTTGAGTATAATAATCCACTATCCATCGAGGATTCTCGGTAGTGAAATAATAGCAGTTTTGTCTATTGATGTAGTCAAAATTGATATAACCTCTTGATATAGGCAAAATAAAGGTAGAGAAAATCATCAGAAAAAATAAATATGTTTCTTACGAAATTATTGTCATTATTGCATAGCTGTTAAGAATTGTGTTATGTTTGTTGAATGTTAAGTGTTGAATGATGATTTTCTTGCATTATCGACAAAACATTCAGCTGATTGTCTGCTGATCAACTCTCACTACTCAACTCAGGCGCAACATAAGCTTACCATACTTTGGCTAATGAGTTGCCGATCAGGATGAGTTGCATTGACCAATTCCCTTACTTTTCTTTGGATGCGCATCCTGTCTTCAAATCCGATCATGCGAGGATTCTGTGCGAATTCTTTTTCGTTCAGTTAACTTAACCATTCTTACAAAGTGATTAAATTAAATGGACGAGTGGTTAATTAAGTTCAGTCAGTTAGTTATTGCTCATTGAAACTTAAAACGTACTGCTTTTCCCAAGAAAATAACTGCTAAAACCAAAAAAAAAACTAATTAACGAAGTACGATTTCAAGTTTTTATCTAACAGCAATAAAAAAATATTATCAGTCGCTAAGGCTACTGTCTGGCAGCCAACGGTGCACAATTTGAACATTTAATTCACTTGATTTTATTCATAATTATTACCATTAAATTTACTATTTTGAAATGGCAAACAATTTCAAAATAATTGCGAGTTTCCAGAGCTTTTTCAAAAGTTATTCCTTGATTTTTTAAAGAATTTATCCATTACTTTACGAAAATACTGCATAGTCAACTATATAGGCGCCTTGCAGTCCTTGAATCGTTTATAAAATTTTAATTGATCCTATCAAAATATAAATTGTTTTTATTGGCATCGCCATAGAACGATGGGACTATTTTCTAATTTTAAATATTTGGAAGAGCGATATGTCTTCATTCAGACCTTGTGGAAGTTTACTAAAGCTGTTTATTTAACACGACCAATGAAACTGGTAATCCTCCTCTATAATTAATGAAACACAAAACTATCAAAGAGAAACAATTTCTACGATTTACTGCTACCTAATCCTTGATGAAGTATTCTCAGCTAAACTTAGAATATTTACCAGTATATTAACTTGTAACTATTAACGAATTTTCCTTTACTAATATTTAGTCAAATGTTTTTTGTGATCTATCGGACTATGTATATCACATTTATTTATATGCGAGTGCTTATACAATGTGAATCACTAACAAAGAATAATTATAGTACATCAGATACTATATTCTCAGAAGAAATTCTTATTAAAATAATTTACTGTATGGTATACTGCTAACATGTATAAACTTAAGTACTTCACATGTAATTCGCTAATCCTCCTGTCACTACTGCATCCTTTTTAAATCTCACTACACTATTATCTCTAACAATGTATAAAGTGTGACTCACGAGACCCCGCTCAGGAGACAAGAAAGCCCATCGAAATGCGACAGTATTTATTTTAACAGATGTTGAAGTCAAGACTAAGAATAAATTGAATTTTGAAATTTTAGACAATTTATTATCTAACCACTAAGTATATTGCACACAAATACAACTCATTTTGCAAAACAAAACTTCCATTTGTAATTAGTGCAAAGATATATCACATTTTGCCCTCGTGAAACTCCAACACAAAAAAAATTTCAATGCAAAAGACAGGAAAGCAGAGTAACTAAGGCGATATCTTAAAAAATACACTGCCTATTTCAGTATTGCAAATGTGAGTAATATAATGATTTCCATAATTTTTATCGTGATTCTCTCTTAATTTATTTTTTATGCAATCAATACAAGAATTAAGATACATCTATTCTAGTACAAAATTGCGATTAATAGTAATTGAATTACATTAGACAGAGTTAGTCCCAAATTTAAATATCGTGTCATCAAACATATAAATTTCTTCGCTATAAAATCTCCATTTCTATCAATATTATAAAATAGTATGTTTTCTAAATTGCTATTTACTGTCTTCACATTATTTAAAATTATTTCAAAAGTAATTATTAACAATACTGCATTATAATATATGTTCAATTTGTAATATATATGCGCGTATGTATATAAAATGTAATATGGAGTGAAAACAGCTTATAAAATAAAATTATTTTTGGACTTATTTTGAAATTTACGAGAAGGGCTTGGGTCAGTCCATATTTAATCGAAAATATATGTATTCTAAATGAAATTATAAACATACAGGGTGATTCACGTAACGGAGTTATAAAGGCATACACTTGATGTTTTTCTTTAAATGGAGCACCCCATATATCTTTATATTATTGAGTTATCTTTGATGAACTATCATAATTTAGACCTATAGTACTTGTGATCTAACTGATTAGTTCATAATAGGGATTAAAACGGTTAGAACTCCTTGAACGTTATTATTTATTTAAATTTATTTATTTATTTATCGTATGGCTTAACATATAGATTCAAATTACAATAATTACAAAATACAAAATATCATAGTTATACATATTCCACAGTGCCAGATCCAGGTTTTTGATCCATTCGATCTACGAGGGTGTAAGGGATATACAGTCGTCCGCATCTCCTGGGTATGCTCTATTTCCACAGTATTGGATAATGTGGGTTATGGTTTGGATGGGATCCCTGCAGTCACATTCAGGTGAAGGCAGCTTACCCCATTTGTTTAGCATGTACGCACATCTGCCCTGTTCAGTTCGGATCCTGTTGGCAGTCTTCCATATTTGCCGAGGGAGGTCGAATCCAGTGGGCTTACTCTGGACTGTCACTTTAGGAAATACATCCGGCGATGAGAACTGTTCCCAGGTCTCCTTCCATTTCTGTTCCACGTTAAAGCCGCTGGCGCAGAGTTCTAATGCGGTCTTGATTGGTGGTCTTTGGGATTTAAGTCTGATAGAAGTTGCTTTACCAATGTCCTCATGTATGGGGAATTGTTGATCAGCCATTATTTTATGGTATTGGCGAGCTAGAGCATCTTGTCTTCTGAGCTGTGGCGGAGCGATGTGGCTGAGTGTTGGTAGCCAGTATGTCGGGGTGGATTTGATGCATCGCGTGATGTTGCGCATCGTGCAGTTCAGTTGTGTGTAGAGTTTATGGACATGTCTACTGTTTAACCATACAGGGGCAGCGTATTCCGCAGTACTGTATGCGAAGTCCAGGGCAGAGCTACATAGGGTGCTCGCTGTTGCTCCCCAAGTGGTGCCGCAAAGTTACTGGATGATATTATTTCTTGTACGGACTTTGGCTGAGGTGGTATGAAGGTGATGCTTGAAGGTTAGCGTTCTGTCCATGGTGACTCGTAGGTATTTTGGAGTCGGATAGTTTCTGAGCGCGTACCTATAAAATATATTGCTATTTGTTGGTTTGCCAACTTATTATTTAGATGGAAGCAGGTACATTCAGTTTCATTTAGGTTGGGGGTTAGCCTCCATTTCCGGTAGTATTCCGCCAGGTTCTGAAGGTCGCTGCTTAGGATGTGTTCTGTGGTTCTTATAGATGTTAGCTTGACCGCTAGGGCCATGTCATTTATTTAAATATATTAAATTGAAATAAATATTCAAAATGTCTTTTACTTGTTTAATTTTTAATGTTTAGGCATTTGCTCCTGGCTAGCTTTATTTAAAACTTGAGGTGAAATATTGCATATGTATTTTATATTTTGTCAAAGATAAACCTATAGAAAATATCTGACATAAGGTCTGGTGATCTGGGTAATTACTATAGCACCTCTTGATCTAATGTATTTATTAGGAACACTTTAAATACTCGATAGAGTCGGAACAGGAACAACATCATCTCTAATGATATTTAAATATTTTTTAGTTCTCAAATTCTCTTCAATAAAAATTGAGCTAGTGAAATGGTTTCCTAAGACATCTGTTCAAATGTTAGCTTTTTGAAAATAAATGTTGTGTATGTGTCTCACGCGTTCAATGATTACTCTCCACTGACCAAGCTATGGGAGAGCTATGGATAGCTCTCCCACTTTACTTCCCGTTTAACGTGAAATTTTATTCATCTGTAGAAAACTGAACTGACAATGAGAGCTTCTCTAGAGCTTAATCATTATTTATTTAAAGAAATAAGGTCTGGGTCATCTTCTATTAGTTACCGAGTAAATGTTTTTTATAGAGATAAAGTATTTCTTTATGGAGATACCTCAAAACAGTTGTATGACTGATGTTATCTTCTAAATCTAAATGATTTATGGCATAAAGTTGACATTGAAAAGCATTATATTTTTTTCTGTTTAGTATGTCCCTGTGTATGAATTTCAGATTTGGTCCCGTCTGAGATAATAAGCAGGATACTTAATTAAGTTAACTTCATACAGATATTTCTGATTGAATATATTAGTTAATTTTCACTTAACTTTTGGAAATATCTCCATAACTGCTCTTCAAGAATGTTTATATTCGATAAGTTTATTAAATCACATTATTTAAGCACAAAGCATATACTTACTGACTTTGTTTTTTTATGTATTGTTTTATAGTATTTTTGTTTCTACATAAATTTAACCCACTATTTATTGATTGATTTCTAGGTGTCCTCGATGTCAGTTTATCAAAAATAATTCAATATTATAGAAAAATACAGGGTGGTCCATTTAAAAAATTGTTTCTCTTATTCTAGATTTACATGAATCACTCTGTGTACTTAATATGTCTTTTAGAAGACGAATCTTTTAAGTTAAAGATCAACCCGAGCATTTCCCACAAATATCTAAAATTGCGCCAAAAATCATTTTATTCTATTTAATAATTCCTAATGAATACGTATAATGTTTGTTATTAAATGTAACAGATTCTCAGTCACTTATTCTTTATCTACTATATTTATACTCAATGCATTCTCTATGAGGTGGTTTTTACTACTTTTGGAACTGCTGAATAGGACACTATACTTTTATTTTTTCGATCAATGTACTGCATGTTTTTCAATTTGTAATTATAAATTCGTGTATCAAATTTATGATTCTGAATTCAGGTCCGAAAACTTTCTCTATAAAAACTTTTATAAATATGACTTCGGTAAGTCGCATTTTAATCATAACACCATTGGCTATTATTCTCAGAATATCACGATATAATCCATTCTTTAATCGACTTCAAGAAATGGCGGAGGCTCTCAATTCGTCTGTATATATATATATATATATATATATATATATATATATATATATATATATATATATATATATATATATATATATATATATATATATAAAGTCGGTTTTCTTTCCTGAATTTTCATTAATATACCTTATTTATATAATAATATATCTTATTCCTTCTTTAAATATACTTTTGCCGACGTCATTACTTTTGTGATTATGACGTCACCAGCAGTTCTTTTAAATAGTAATGCCTTTATCTGATGATGCCATTTAGGATAGTATATTATTTTGTGTATTATGCATATTGCTTTATGTATTATATGACGTATTGCGCAGAATATTTTATGTATTGTGCTTACCATTTTGTAATAGGTTACCCAGCAATTGTTTCAAAATATTTATTAATTTAGTTTTAGTAACACATTTTTCCGCTTTCGTTCCGACACTAATTGTAGCAACTTTCTTGAAAATCCACTTTTGGCTGTTTCTGTTTGTTTTTATATTAGTCGACGTGACTTTCTTTGAGAATAATTCTTACTCGTTCCTCAGATTTTGTATTGTTTTTACAGTGCTTACGTTTATTAAGCTACATAATAATTTTACTTATTAGGTGTCACCCGTTTTCAAAATTTGGGACATTTAAGTGACCCGCAACAAATTGAAATTTTCATAATAATTAGTTATGAGGAAAGGATCCGTACAATAGCTGAAGCTTGTCGTTAATAATAATTATTCTAAAGTACCTATTACATGCTCAGCTGTAATTAAAATAGAAGCAAAATTTGGAAATGGTGGTACAGTTCGTGACAATTTCAATACCATTTCAATGCTGTGGATGATGGAAATTTACGGCTATGCAGAAAATTTCCACCTAAACAACTTGAGAAATCATATAAAAGCATAAAATGTGTCAGTCATATGTTTGAAAATGATTGAATACTTTAGATGGTTATATGTAAAATATCCACACAATATAATTATAGGTTAGCTTAGTTAGGACAGAATTATACCAAAGATACACAATAAATGAATTTTAAAAGAATAAGAATAAGTGATGCTCTTACACTATGCACTTAGATCATGAACGAACAAGATGATTACGACCGCAGAATATATATTTTTTAGAGTTAGGAGCAATGCAGTAATAATTTCCAGTTCCTAAACCATTGTGTCTCGACGAGGCCATTTTCTGTTTAAATAATTCAGTGAATATGCAGAATTGCCGGAATTGTTCATTGGGTGGTAAATGGGTACGTGCAATTTTCAAAGAATATCAATATGTAGACAAGAATTGTTGGTACCACAATCATAGAGTTATAGAGAGAGAAAAAGTTGATACATCATACGTAAATAAGTGTGTTCGCGGTATCATCAGATAAGGTTACTATCGTTCAAAAAACTATCGATAATGTCATAACTCAGATAGTGATATCTGATGACAACAAAAAACTATACATATTCCAAGGAATGTGCATCTAAAAATAAAATAGACATTTCCAAGTATTTTTCCTTGGTCACTGTGTATATAGGTATCTAATACGTGCATCCACAGTGTATATACATAGTATATAATTACGTTATATATTTTATAAATATTTATAAAATAATGATGTTAATGGAACCGAGATTGAAATAAGCAACACTTATATTATCATGTATGATCGAGTTAATAAATATACTTATAAGCATTTATTTTGTTTTCCCAATGTACATCAACATCCCAACAACAAAACGGTTTTTAAGGTAGCCTGGAGAATAACTACTAGAAGAGCCATAATTTAACGTATACAAATCTCCCCAGCTGTCACATTCTAGACGTCGCGGTCCCCTCGAAGACTAATCTATCTTATCTGTACTAACACTTACTAAAAAAAAATCTCAGAGAGGGTGCTTTCAACAGAAACCACCGCTGCTAAAAAAAGCTATCAAATCACTCGTTATACATATCCCGGATCAATTAAAAAGGGTCTTTCCACACGAAAAAAAAATTATATAAAGTTGAAGTAGATGGTTAACGTACCTGCGTCGCTTAAATACTTGAAGTGATTAATTACTCAAAGGCGATTTAATGGAGTTCTTTACATTCTGGTTCGTTTTGTTGAAAACAATGCATGGTAATTAAACTACTCGTAGAAGCTAATCACTTTAGGTTTATTCATTCTATTGCTAAAGACTTAAAAACTGATCATAATTTCATAATCATCATGAAAATTAAGAGGAAACTATAAATGGCCCCTTTCCATACCCATGCATATAGAGGACCTATGTATATACAGGGTTTTAAGATAATTTCTGGCATAACTTTATATAATAACGAAATAACAAAAGTTGTAATTAACATCTCTCTGTTTCTCCTCTATGCTAATGGTAACATTTACAGTAACATACTGAACATCATACATAGTGAGTAGGTCATTGCACGTTCATAATGAGAAATTTAGTTCATCCCCTGTTTATGTGGTGAATATCATACATTGTATAATCATATGTCGTGTGGGGTCGTCTCTTGTGGGGGGTATCTTGCTCAAGCCGAATACCTGAGAATAAATCGAGTTGGTTTGTCTGGCAAATTAAATTTGTACGGCCATATGGGTTGTTAAATTAATATCAGATTAAAATAGTTCGGCGAGGTCAAAAATACAAGATTATACCTTAATCAATTTTAAACATGTCAATAATTTGAAAATAAGAGCCTGTATTTTAAAATATAAAGTATTTTAGGACGTTTTTTTTTTGACAAAAACAACTAACACTATAACTATAACTGAAGTATGTACTTCAGTCTAATGTGGTTGATTTAACTGATTAAGTATTATCAAAATACGACAGTAACTTAAAACATGCCAAAAGAAGCTGCGCGATTACTGAGAGATATTCGTATCAAGTAATAGTCGACAGGACATGGAATATTAATGTCAATTTTGCTAGCTGTATTTACCATATTAAGCTCAGAGTGACCCTAACAACAATTTATTGACCCGACTCAAAGGTGTTCTGTCGTAAGAGATATGAAGTTTTTTATTTTTCATTAGTTTATTTTAGATTATCTTACTTACATTAATTTAAGTTTTAGATATCTGGTAATGGAGTCGCTACCCTACTAAAGTTATACTAGAAACTATTTTTAGACCCTCTACAAAAATAAATATTATTTATATTTATTCACGAATATGAACTTCTACAAATTTCATGATGAACTTTACAAAAAAGTCATATATTCTAATCCACCATTTTTTGAAACCACCATTTTTTCCAAATCATCCATTTTTTCTAAACCACCTCTTTATTGAAAGATTTGTTGACCAGTTAATTTGATATTTCTATGGCTATTTACCGGTTAATAAAAAAAGCAGTTAATAACTTGCCGGGTTAGTGATATAGTATTCACAATATCGTAGAATATCTATTGTTTATCGTTCATCTAACTTCACTAACAAAAAATATGTATTCACTTATTGTATTCATAATAACAAATTACAAATACTGTGATGTTTACATATAATATTTGTTAATATTTTGTTATGTATGGTATATATTGTATATAATTAAATATACTAAAATATATCTATAATTTCAGTAAATTAAATAATGTCCTAGAAACTAAGGAACAAATGGAATAAATAAAAAATTACTTGCATTTTGAAAAATATATGCAATAGATAGTAATTAATATTTTACTGATATTCATCACCATCCTAGAGGATCTAAATGGGTTATTTAAAATGTGAGAGAAATATTTTAAAAAAATAAAAAGTGCAGGAATATAAAGCTTAATTGCAATAAAAAATTATGCAATTTCTCGATTTCTGTACATACAGTTCCGGTGCATATAGTTTCATATTTTTTTTAATATTAAAATTACGATGTCAAAATTTACAAAACATCTAAATCAAGAATGATTTTCATAATCTAAATTAAGAGAATTTATATTTATGGGGATGTGCTGATTTTTGCTCAAGGCATACTGTCAATATTTTGATTCTAGTGTCAAAAATCCTTGGCCTATTGGGGCAAAAGGCTCGGTGTAAATTTAATTGTTATTTCTTAATATTTAAGTTATATGTTTGAACTATTGTAATTATTCCTATTTTAATTATATCATATTTATTTACTGTATTCTTTACGATAATTTTTTTCTTAAATTTGTGCTTAAATAATACAATAATTGTAATGGTTTAAAATATCTAATATATTAATAGATCATTATTATTGTATGGTACACATTTTAATGTTTCCATGTATTTATGTTGTGTAAAATACTTAACATTGTACGCAATAATTACTTTAGCATGTCTACCTTCTCAATGTAAATTAATAATATCCATATTTAAAAGAATTTTAGAAAGGAACTTACTGATGGAACAAAAACATTTTTGTGACTTGGGGTCAACAGTACAGGAATGGATAATTGAGAAGGTCTTTACCAGATGTTGAAGATGTTTGAGACAAACCGTACAATAGATCAAAGAGGGTAGCGGTGATATAAGGCGTAAGGAATTTTTTCGTCTTCAAAAGGACCGATATAGGGCTATAAAGGTGTACGATTTATTGTTTTTAATAGCCTTTAAGGAGTTTTTTGGAAATTTTACGCCTCGTTTCATTAACATGTTTCTTAAGAATTCAAGTTTAGAATTATGAAACCCAAAAAAATATATCGATTTCATTGAATTGTATAGTTAGGAAAACCACTTAGTCATATAGACTTTAAGATCTCTTATTTCGAAGACTAAGAGGATACAAAGAATTTTCGAAAACTAAGCCATTTTGTAACCTTTAAAAGATATTTTGCACTATATCTATACAATAGGTATCAATAACTATATACAATAGGGTATCATAACGATCTTTAAGATATTACACGTGAATACTTATGCATACAATAAAGACAGATATCAGATTTTAAAAATTATCACCAGATATTTCGTGGAGTGAGAAAACGATAGGTATATTAATATACAAACATTTATTTGTAAGTATATGAAAATGTTTTGTTACAATACATTTTTCTACAGTCATTATATAATGGTACTGGAGTAAGTTGGAACCTTTTGTGTGAAGATAACACTGACTTAGTTTTCTCCAAAACACGCGTTTCATTAACAAAGTTGGCATCATCTGGAGATCATTAAAACTCTTAGCTTTAATCACCTCCAGATGATGCAAAGTTGCATCAGCAACTGCATCGATGCAGATTAATACAAAGTTAGTATCATCATCTCCAGATGATGACAACTTGTTGGCGGAACGGGCGTTAGAGTGTAGTGTATGGTGTTTTGGTGTTTTGTGGAAAACTAAGTCAGTGTTATTATATAATGGTAGCTTTTGGCCTTGAATTTATATAATATGTGGTGTGAAAAAGTAACGAATTGAACAAGTCAATGATTCAGAAAATAATACTACAGAAAACAATATTTTGTTATAAATGTTTTTATTATAAATGTTAACAAAAATTTCTGTTAGAAACAGTAACTGATATTTTTCTACATACATTTTTCATTTTCCGAAACGTAATCATTATTCTTGAGTTAGTTTAGTTGTAGCTATAATAATTCGAAATCAGAGCCTTGTTCTGAGTCAATCTGTTTTTGGGTCTATATTTTTTTGCTATTTTTATTTCATACAGAACAGATTTTTCTATGTATCCATCAGTCACACTAGCACATTTCTAACCACCATGAATCTTAAGGGTGATATCATATTGAATCTAATAGCAGCAAATAGTGTTGCGGAAGATCTCCAAAACCAATGGTAATTACACTGTCTGAAATGTGCTGTAAAATTTAACTTTAAGCATATTACTTAAGGTTTTAACAATTGTTAATAATTCGTATTTGCATTTAGTTCTTGCTGAAAATAAAAATTTGGTAATATTCTTCGTAAAATTTATATATTATTATTATTAAATAATAATCAGACAGTAAATGAGAAATTATATACAAAATATGCCTGTTCTCCGACTGTCTTATTTCCGAAATACGTCCATTAAATGTATATCATTTATTTTACTTTCACTAAATGTGAATTACTCTATTGTTTAGTTTTTGAATTTGGCATTTAAATTCTATAAGCTTTTCAAAATGTTTAGTATTGATATATGTCATATAAATGATAATCCAATTAATGCAAATAATCGAACATTTAGTACAACTTTAAATTGGATATGAAATGGTACTTATATTTCTAGATACTCAATTTAATAAAGACTTGCATTCATCAGTAATTCATTTTGATTAACTCTTGAAAGAAGCGGACATATTCTTCTTTCAACAATTTATTAATTCCACATTTAATTGATATTACAATTTTATAATTTCTCATGGCGCACATGCCAAAAACACTAGCTCAAAAAATCAGTCGTTGGTATGCGCATGTTTGGAATGAAGTGAAGTGGAATGGTGTTGGTATGAAATTATAAGATTCTAGATATTAACTAAATGTAGTATTGATAAATTTTTGGAAGAAAATGGTGACCAAAGTTATTTACTGATAAATGTAAATCTTCATAACATTGAATATTTAAAAACGTAAATATTATAATATTTCATTTAAAGTTGTATTAATTGTAGAACTATTTGATTTATTACTTACTTATATGATAACTAATGATAGACAATTTAAACAAAGCAAAACAATCATATCGAAATATTTCACAATTAGTGAAAGTAAAATAGGCAATATAAATTTAATAGACGTATTTCGAGAATATGACAGTCTGAAACCTGAAATATGTCTACGTTTTTACATACACTATATAAATACTTTTTATGTAAAATAATTAATTTCTGAATAGGTTACATAGTTATTATCTAATATAAAACTTAAATACATTATCCCTATCATTGATTATATTTATTTTTTAATAACAGCAGTATGAAAAAGTATTGTACTAATGGCCTTTAAGAAACTAGTTCCTCCTTAAACTAAATAACAAGGCTAACTGTACCAATTTAAGGCTAGCTTGTTATTATTTTCAATCTGCTATAGAACGAAATGAAAATGTGAAACAAGAAACAAGATCTGGACCGGATATTCTGATGATCTGATAAATACCTTCTTACTTATAATCGTGAAGTGTGTACGAGATAATTACGATACAAGTAATGACGCGCTAACCACAAAAATGTGGGATGAAAACACACATGGAGAAAAGAGATTCATTAAATCGATAGTCATAGTATCTGATAATTCTTCATTCGGTTAATTCTTACTTCATTCGATTAAAACATAATATTTTAACATTATTATTATTATTTTTGATTGATTACTTTAACATATAATCAACATTATTTTTTTGATAATTCGAAGAAACCAGTTTGTTTTTCGAGTCTATCGAAGGAAGGGGTTCCTTTCTTTCTTTGAAGCAAAGTTTATTTATTTAAATCAAGTTTGTGATTTATTTAAATTTATATAATAATGATTTATTAATTCAATAATATATTGAATTCAATAAAACATTTATTATTGGCTTTTAATGAGATATTTTTTTTAATAAGAAACCTATATAACGTATACCCTAATGGTGTTATCTACTCTAAGAAGCAAAGTTTATTTAAAATAATTACACCAGTATCTGAAACAATTTTGTTGATCATTGAAGAATTTCCTTGAATTGGTATGTATGTACTTGTGTTTCACAACAACAAATTAAACAAACTAACCTAAGCGAATATTTTATATCTGTCAATTCTCATTTACTGTCAACTTATTGGTAATAATATGTTACGAATAATATACTTCTTCCTCCTTCTTCTTCCTTGTCTTTATCCAATTGTATTTGGGGTTAGCTCTTCTAATACTACTGCGTCACATCATATAGTTGTAGGTTATCTCAGTTGTTGCATTTGTGATTTTCAGGTCGTTTTTTAGAGTTTGCGTCCAAGTTGAAGTTACTGGGGTCGTCCACGGCCTCGCTTTCCCTCATCTATGGAAAGGATTTGTTCAGTCATGTAATCATGCTCGCGTCTCATAACATGACCGTAACAACGCAAGGGGGTTTCTCTCATTTTGTCGGAAATGCAAGTCAAAGGTTTCCCGGATGTATTAATTTTTTATTTTGTCTAAACACCTGGCACCGCCAGACATGCATTTTCTGTTCGTTCATCTTTCTTGTTGGCCAGTATTCGGAACTATAGAGAAAAGCTGGCCATACTGCTCTTTTATAAACATTTCCTTTTATTCTTATTGATAAACGGGGATCACATAAGACGCCCATAAGTGATCTCCATTTTAGAGGCTCTTGATGTAATTATGGATCCGAGATATTTAAACTCTTCATCTCTTTTCAGTGGCGTGCTTAAGATGAACTGGAAAGCGTAAAATTTGGACAATTACCTGTATTGATCGTTTGGACAATTACCTTTTGTCCGTTAACTTTTTTCCAGAGATTCTTGCACTTCTTCTAACGATTCGGCTATCATCGCTATGCCGTCAGCGTCAGCTAGTAACCTTATCCATTACTATGTTCAATAAAATTGGGCTGAGGGTCGAACCTTGGTGGACAGTCACTTTGACCTCGAACCGTTCGCTTCTTCTCGCTGGATTGACAATACATGTGGTTATATTGTGATACGGATCTTTTAGGAGTTCAATGTAGAGTTCCGGTACAAATTGCGCTCTAAGTGCCTGCCATATACGTTTTCGTGGTACGCGGTCATAGACTTTCTCGAGATCAACAAATACAATATGAAGATCTATTTTGCACAACTTGTACTTCTCCATGCGTATTTTCACTGAATGAAATGCATCTATTGTACTCACTTCACTCGTGGAGCCGCACTGGTTAGGGGTGACTTTTGTTACTATTATAATCCTATTTATAAGCACACTTTCCCGGATTTTTAAAGTGGGTGAGGTTAGCTTAATACATCTATAGTTCCCACAGTCAGCGACGTCTCCATTGTTTTTGTAAAAGGGTATCAGGTTGATGATTCTCCACGTATTCGGTATTTTCGCACTTGAAGAGATTATGTTAAAGAGTTTTGTGAGCTATGCTGCTGCAGTTTTGCCTAAATGTTTCCATAGCTTGACTTTTTTTATTTGTTTGGAATTTGATCCGAACAAGACGCTTTCCCATTTTTCATTTTTGCAATAGCATCTTTTACCTCCCTTGATATAATTTCATCAATTGATCCTTCTGCAGATGGTAGAGTCACAGGTGGTTCTTGAGAGAACTCTTCATCGAGGAATACTTGATAGTATCCCTTCCACTTTTTGTTAATGTTTTTGTCTAAGGTTAACAATTTTTCGGAAGGGTCTTTGAGGTATTTGTTACGTTTAATATCTTTTCTGGAGTTATTCTGAGATTTAGTCAATTTCGTTATCAATAATATATCTAAATATAAAATAATTAATTATATGAGCACATAATTTCCACATTAACACATTAAAATTGTTTAGATTGTCAATTTATATTTTCAGTACAATCTGTCTACTTACTACTCGTCAAGAATAGGAAAAAGTGTGAGATTCTCTAGGTATGCGTAGAAGAGAGAGTGAGGCAGCATTCGGAAGGAAATGCTTCATGAAACCTTATGGAAAATGGAACTTTATGGGAGGCTATATCGAACTCTGTGTACATTCTCAATAAATTGCTTCTATATAAAAGTGATATATTTCCAAAGGCTTCTGGATATTAATTATGTACTTTTAATTTTGAAAAAAACTTTAATATAAACGCAAGTGGAGTACAACGTTGCGTATGCGAGTCTTTTCGAACTAAGATCTAATACCAATTTTTATATTTGAATATTGAGATGTAACAGTATTTACATTCTTAGTTTAAACTATTTTAAAAATTGTCAGTGTAAAAGCAAATTACAAGTAAAAGTTATATTTTATGTTATTTTATTAACACCCTTAGTATTATATTTTTCATTTCGCATATGAAATAGAACAGGCACCAGTGAAACCTAGATGAACACAACAGATGAACGATTAAATGAATTTTCAACAATATTGGTTACAGATAAACCAAGACATTCAAATATAATTTTACCTTTGTATCTCAATCACAATAAAACCGTGGCAGTAACTATTAGTGATGAGAATTTATAATAATTTATAACATTTATAGATCTATTTACGAAGTAGATTAAATTTTGAATATCTTGTATACATATCGTGTTAGTATTAGATAAAAAATTAGTGTCTTCTAATTCGGTTAATATATGTTACTCATACTTGTTAAAGTCTGAGTAACATATATTAATTAAGTTGTAGTCAAAGACCTACACTTAAGTACACTTTTTTTTTAATATTACTAATAATATGAAACATAATGTGGTTAGTCATTAAACTAACAGTTTTCCACGATATATTATCAACGTCAGCAGAGGTCCGGAAACGTTTGTATCCCGCGGGAACCCACCGCAGTATATGCCGTCTACCGTTTCACAATTCTTTCAGCGTTCAGCTGTCTCCGAAGTCATCTGGCGCCATTGTTGTATCCTTCTAGACGGTCATTCATTTTATATTCTGTAACTTCATTCATTGGAAATTGAGAGCGTTTCATTTGAACACAAGTGCCAAGTTCAAACTCTAAATAAACCAATTTTATGTTGATTTTTATTGAAATCACTTGTCGAATTAAATTGGATCGGAAAACATTTCATTGTGAACCTTTTTCAGAATTTTTAAGTAACCATAAACCATTACTTCAACGACTATAGAAATGGAAATAGTGAGTAGTATGAATGATATTTATGAGATTAAATATATAGAATGGTGGAAAGTGAAACAGGCATATATTGCCTATTTCATTTATATTCTTACATTTTTTAAACATTAATATGTGATATAAATAGAATCATTTTATACCATGTGTCTCACTTAAAATGAATATTTTCGTCATTTTTTGTTCGTTCGTTAACAAAATGCGATAACGGCAGCCTCCCAAATGGAGCCCATTCCCGATATTTTGCTTCGCGTTGAAGATATCGAGAAAAGTTATTAGAAAAAGTCAAAAAATAAGTTTAAAAAATAAGAGTCCCAACCTCAAAATTCATTACGAAATTTGTATTTTTAGTTTTTTCAATATTTATCCGAAAACAAAATTTCTACATACTTTGAAAAGAAAGTGATGAAAACGAAAGGTTAGGATATTGTTATTGGGCCCAGGGAAATTTTAAAACGACCGGAATTTTTTAGATCAAATTTTGTTTACTGAAAAGACTATATTTACCGCTAATGCGGTGGAACCTTCTCAAGACTGTAGATACTGGGCTACAGAAAATCCTTATTGTGCTATTAATTGCAAGGACTAGAGTTCAGAGAAAATTAACGTATAGTATGGAATTTTAGGGAACAGAATAATTGGTCCGTTTTTCGTTTAGATAACATTTTCGATACGGAATTATGAGATGCAATTGAAAATATTTCTATTAATGTTCGACAGGAGATGTATTCCCAGCTGGTGTGTCAATTCATAATTCTCTAATTGCTCGGTAGTGGCTGAATGAACATTTTCCAATGCGCTGGATAGGAAGGAATAGTCCGTTTGAACTCTGACCTCTTCGCTCTCCCGATATTACATCATTAGATTATTATTTCACCATTAGATTTTAATTTTTTTAATAAGACAAGCTTGTCGAGAATTCGGCACTCCGGAGCTGAAAACAGTAGCCAATCATAATCGTAATAGAATTGAGAAATTTGTATAAATTGAATGAGAATTAGATGAGTGAGAGTACATCCGATAATTAATTAAAATTTTTATTTATCTGTAATGAGTAATTATCGCAGAAACTGAGTGTTACTTTAAACTGTTGGTTTTTTTACTTACTTAAATTAACAGAAGTTGATTTTTTCTTTTCTTTTCTACTAAAACGTAATTTTTGTCAAATGGACACATCAATAATAATGTTCTAATTGTTCAAGATTTATTTTTATTTCCATGGCATTATGTTAAATTGAAAAATCTTGCAAAAACGAAAAATGCGAATTTCGTAATGAAATTTGGTGTTGGATTTTTTTAATACCTTTTTACAATATCTTCAACGCGAAGAAAAATATCGATAATTGGTCCCATTCGGAGGGCTGCCGTTATATCAGTTTGTTACTTAAATTTAAATTAGTTGCCTCGAAATATATGTCTTATATAATAGGACTACAATTGTGCCTAAGATCAAATTTGGATTTCAAAAATGACGAAAATATCTGGGTGTCTTTACTGTAAATGAGACACATGGTATAATAATAACTATTAAGTCAAAGTTTCAGGGTTTTCCCTAAAACAGAAGGTCAACATAAATCAAGAAAAGTGTAACCAATAATTTTATTGCTTATATGAAAAAATTGATGCTATAGAACCAAATAATACCATCATTATTGCTTTTTCTTTTGCATCTATGACAAAAAATTGGTTGCAATTTATTTGATGCGTGATTAAAAATTTAGTATCAAACGATTTAAATGTATAAGGATTATGGTTAATTTGTGCATAATTATATGTAAATCAGAGATATGAAAAAATGTTAAATGAAAACGTTTTAAAGTTTCACTTTTATATATATATATATATATATATATATATAGAATTTAACTATATAGAGTTAAACATATATAGAGTTTCACATATAGAATTTAACCAACAGTCATCGCCTTGATTTTCCAAATGGAATATCTAATACATCTTCCTCTATTTAGAAAACATACTGTGATGATAAAGTTTCCCACAATATTGGTATTTCGATTATTAAACGATTTTTTGTCATAAACATGTCAACCCTAAAAAGAAACGTTGACTGGCGTAAATATTTTATTTTTTTTTAAATTTGGTTCAATTATAAACTTATAGAAATGTCCTCCATTAACAATCTTGCATTGTCAGGTATTGGTGTAAATATTTTGATTTAAACGTTCAACAATTTTCGGACTGATATTTTCTGATTCGAATTATTTATATTATTTCGATTCGAATTAGTCGCTTCAGAACCTCTAAATTAGTTTTTCTATTAAAATAGACCCATAATTTCTACGGTAGTTCTATGTAGGTAACCCTACATAGGGATATAAGGAGATGAAATCAGGTGAATTTCGTGGTCATAATAGGAAAAGTATCATCAAGAAATATCCAGACATCAATACCAAACTGAGAAAAATGAGTTCTTTAGTGGGTAACACCATTATCCTGATTGTTTAGATAAAGAACTGTCAATGTTGGATCTAGGTCGAAACATTTTCTTTAAAGAATTAAGGTTTCATAAGACAAATTCCTATCATTATAGCCTATACAATTACTGACCATACCTGTACTTACCCATACTTTCCAAAGATATGAATTACCTCTGTAGTTACAAAATATTTTTCAATGTAACCTTACTTAAAAATTTGAGGGTTAACACGTTCTATTTTATAAACGGTAAATTGGAAATCCCCAATATGAGCTGTTGTTTCCCGTTATCGTCCAGAGTCTGGCCGCGAAAGCTTTGGCTTATCCCGTCACTTGATGGGTGTAGTCTCTCCATGTCAACGACTTGTCCATGACAACTCCAAGGTACTTCGTCTTGTCCGCCATTGAGTGTCCTCGCCGTTGAAGCTCACATCTCCTTCCGGGGTTTCCCGCGTCTTCTTGAAAAGCACCGCCCTGCTTTTCTCTGCGTTGATGGGTACCTTCCACTTGTTGCACCAGTCGGCTAGTTAGTTCGCAGCACGCTGCAGATACGTCATTGCCATGCGTGCTCTCCTAGACTTCGCGACGATCGCCGTGTCGTCAGCGTACAGCGCAGTGGCCGTGCGCTCTGTCCTTGGCAGGTCTGACGTGAAGATGTTGAAGAGGTGAGGCGACATCACCGCACCTTACAGTAGTCCGGCCTCGATGGTCCTGTAATCCGATACAGTGATCCTTACTCTGGCCCGAAATCGCTTTCTTGTCAAGTAGGACTTCATTAGTTTCACTAGGGCTATCGGGTATCCCAAGTCTGACATCTTCATTAGAAACCCGTCGTACCAGACTCTATCGAAGGCCTTAGAGACGTCTGGGAATATCGCTGCAGTGACGTTCTTCCGGTTGAAACCCTCCGTAATGTATTCTACACGTCATAACACTTGCAGCTCTGTCGATTGTTGAGGTCTATAGGCAAACTGCTCGTCAGGGATGACTTCCAGCTCTTTGGTCTTATAGTGGAGGCGGGCCAGGATGATTCTCTCTATCACCTTGCTGAGCGTGGGCAATAAGCTGATGGGTCTGAAATTTGATGGATGAATTAAGTTCTTACCTTGTTTAGATATGAAGATCACGTCATAAATTTTTCATCCTTCCGGGAAGTGGCGGGTCCGCAGAATTCCGTTCGCGATGTTCAGCAACGCGGCGACACCCTTCCTTGGTAGCCTCCTTAGTGCTATGTTGCTGATGCCATCATGTCCCGGGGCTTTACTGATCTTAAGGATGTTCAGCATGGCCTTGATCACCTCCACCGTAGCTGTCCGGAAGTGGAAAATAGTAATGACGGGATTGAAGGTCTGGCTCGGCGGATGACACTCTGCGTACTCCACAGTCTGTTGTCCGTCGGATCGAGAGACATCAGGTGGCGATTCCACGCTTCTTGTCTGTCTTCGTCCAGGGCTGCTTTGACTCTCCGGCTTAGCTGATTCACTGCACGCCTGTCCTCGGGTTATCCGGTACGCATGGCTCTTCGTTTCGCCGCTCTACGTTCCCTGATGAGGTCCTTGGTGGGATCTGAAGTGAAGCCAAAATGTCGGTCATTTTTCCTTATCGTTTCCTCCGTGGTGTTGCTCTCACTGAGACCTGCATGTCCTCGGTGAGCCGAATCGCTGCTGCTTCGACGTCCCGCATCGACGAGCGGCATTGCTGTTTTCCTCCTGTGGTACTTCATCCGGTGATAGGCAACCGGCTGAAATCCTTGACTGCGGAGATCGCCTGTTACGTCATCCTCCGTGACGCAAAATGGGATTCCGCGGATGATAATCCGCAGCGTTTTGATTTCCGGCAACGACTACGTATGGTACTCGTACTTCCGGTCGGCGAGCGTCTTTGTCAGCCTCCTGTGGTCCTCGGGAATGGCGGAATGTATTTCCACTCCGTCCCCAACTAACTTCGCTTTTGTGTCTGTAGTTGATCCTCTGTTCTCTGAAGATCCGGCGGACTGCTGCCCAGTTCTCCTTCTTTCGAAGGACGACTGATGGTACCTTCGTAGGCGACTCTCCGATTTTGACGTCGTCGCGCTTGTCGGCTGCACGGAGGCGGGAGGCGGCACGGTGGCCTGCGGCGTCTCCGTGGCGGCAACGGCTGATGTGGCGGATTTCCCTCGCACTTCCCCTGGGGAGGTCCCATGACGGGGCACCTGTTTTCTTGCCGGCTGCGGCTCTTCGTCCGAGTAGACTGCTCTTCTTTTCTCTCCTTTTTGGGGCGCTGTTTTTCAGTGGAGGGCTCCACCGTATCTATATCCTCTCGGACGCCAACATGCTCGTTGAATTTCTGGGCCATGAATTCCTCATGTTGTCGCTCCATGCGCCGGTTCATATCCTTGATTTCGATCCGTTGTTTTTCGCAGATCTCCGCCATCTGCGCTAGTCGTATTTTGGGAGCCTCGTTCTCCACCTGCAGCATTAATTCACACTCCCGGATGGGAGACCGACTCCTACTTCTGGCCCTCGGCTCTGAAGAGTCCTCCCGCTCCAAAGTCGAGGAAATTAGATCGGTATAATCCGACCTGTACATGTCACCGTCCTCCTCGGTAATCTCACGTTTTTCCACTTTTGTTTCCCCCTCCCCCTTTCTGTACAGCGTACTAGTGGTTTCAATCTTACGATTTTTACTCTACGACTGCCCGGATAGAACTGAAAAACAAAGAAAGTATATTATCCTGAAACAAACAAATGTTATTAATCCTGTAACAGAACAGTATTAGTAATCCTCAAAAAAGATAATTATGATTAATCCGAAAACAGAAAAGTATAAATTAAATTAAATTAAATTGTATTAGTAATATTGAAAAAAGAAAAGTATGATTAAATTTAATAACAGAAAAGTATATGTTAAATTAATTAAATTAAATTGTAAATTAAATCAAGAGTCGATCAATTGTCTATACAGTTACCCACACAGACAAGTCGTTGTTCCAGTTAATTTTGCATAACCTGAGTGGTAATCGGGGGTTTTCCTCGTCGTTTAGGTGGCGTAACCTGAGCAGGTAGTCGGGGGTTTTCCTCGTCGTTTAGGTGGCGTAACCTGAGCCGGTAGTCGGGGTTTTCCCACGTTGCTAGCCACGTCAACTTCGGGTCACTATCAGGAGCACTCTAGTAGCTACGTCCTCTCGCTTCGTGATCTTGACACAGACGTTGCGTCGGGACTTGGGTCTGTATCCGTATATAATCCAACTGATCCAGAAACTTACCTAAACGACCACAACGCCGGCGCCGTGTACTTACTAGTTAGGCACTGGAGCAGTTGGAAGTTAACCCAAACTTACAATTAACCAAAAGAATTATCTTTAGCGACAAAGCCCATTTTTGGTGAACAAACAAAATTGTCGGATTTGGAATGATGCCAATCCACACGAGATACACCAGCATCAAATGCATCCCCAGAAAGTTATGGTTTGGTACGCATTTTGGTCTAGCGGAATCATCGGTGCATACCCCTTCCAGAAATAAAATGACATTGCCATAACCATCAACTGCAAGCGCTATAGATCGATGATAAGCAACTTCTTGTGACTTAAATTGGATAATATGGATACCGACGACGTGTGGTTCCAACAGGACGGCGCTACGTGCCACACACTGCATGCTACGATGGACATTCTGCACAAGAGATTTGAGAGCATAGTTATCTCCCGCAGCGGTGACGTGAAGTGGTCACCGCGATCCTGCGATTTAACGGCTTTAAACTTCTTCCTTTGGGGCTATTTTAAATCTATGCGAATAAACCGTAAATATTATTTATGTGCTAAAGTCATTGAAGATTGGACTTCCCGAATATGTACCACCAAGCAAAATCCCGGCGGAAATTTCAACAATGTTATATTCCATACTTAATGCCATAAAATAATCTTTTAAATAAAAAAAATGGTAAATATCTCACGCACAACTTGTTTTATTTATATTTAAAAATAGAGCGTCCTTATTGAAACACCCTTTACTTAAAAAATAAACCCAATTTAAGAATTTTCTATCCCTCCTAGGGTCGCAGAGCTTTGTAAATGGTGGGGTGGATTAAGGTTATCGATGACCCTGTAGGGAAGAAAACACCGCGATGTACTTATGGATGACCGCGGTGGGTAGAAGATCGCCAATTGGCGTTCAGATACCTCTCAACCCTAGTTGGCGAGGTACCGAACCAAAAAATGGTCCCCCCAGGCGAAAAGTGCAGCCCTCCTCGCCTGGGATTTCATGTGGTCCCAAGATACGGTGTTAGTAGGGGAATAAAGCTACATAGATAATGTTATCAAACTAGGTCATTCTTTTATCAAAAATTATCCCTAAAAACTTGTTATGATCTTTAAATGGATTTGGTGGGTCTTTTTACTTTTTGGAATGACTAATCTTGGACTTTGATGAAAGTGTTTAGTTATTCAAAAGTGTACTGCTGCTGTTTTCGTTTCAGAGAAACTAAATTCTCTTTTTTTAGCATCTACTATGATTTGGTCTACGGAGCGCTGAATATTTTAAACATTTTGTACTATTATTCTTATTATCATTGTTTGTGTGATTAAACAAACATTTTATCAGATACATATCTAACGCCATCTTTACAAAAACTTGGATGTGACACTATATCGTAGGAATTTGAATTCAGTGGCGTTTATCCTATCACTGCTTTCATTCATCTGGGCACGCTATTGATCAAATAGTGAATGGTTTCCTGAGGACTATTCTCCCATTTGACGATAGCGACTTGTTCGAGTTCCCTAAGAGTCATAGAGATAGGTATATGGCGCCTAACTGTTGATTTTAGGGGATTCCATAGATGGATTATGGGGTTCATATCTGAGCTTCCTTATGGCCAGTCCATAGTTGGAATAATCTCAAATGGATCGTAGTCCAATGCCTCTCTGCAACGTAGGCCGAGTGTTATCCTGTATAAAAATAAACTTAACCTCTGCAAATGGGGGAAAGAGCATTGTGTGATATTTTATACGTAGAAATATGCATTCATGTATCTCCGCCATGTAGGAACCAAATTCATGCAACTATTGAAACAAATTCTTCCCCAGAACATTATAGACCCACCAGAAAATGGGATCTTCGGAGAGATATTACAGGTAACTAACCTCCTTTCTGACCTCCACCAAACTCGTTGACGTCCATCCGGTGAATTAAGATTAAGACTTACTCTTGTTTAGTCTGAAGCAATACCCTTACCTGTTCTCTTGAAAAACCCAATCCACTCGCCATTTACTTCTCCCGCTGGTCCCATTAATTTCGATTTAATAACAGATTCAACTATGTGATTACCCAAGATCCCTGCCTACATGCCTGACGCCCAATGTATGAACCAATGAATGAAGCCAATCTTATATATCTTATAAGATTGTCTTCATTCACTGGTTATATGACGTGTACATCAGCATTTTTCGCTATATCTAATCATGGTACTCGTTTTGTTTTAAGATAATTTGGCCACTTTCTTCAGGACAATGCAGCATGGATAAAAGGCAAATTCGCACGATTTTCTTGTTCCAGTTTAAGCTAGGCCGAAAATCTGCCGAAATAGCTCGCGATATCAACGATGCGTTCGACTCAGGAACCACTAACGAACTTACAGCACAGTAGTGGTTCAAATAATTCCACAGCGATGACAAGAGCCTTGAAGATGACGAGCTCAGTGGCCGGCCATCGACCAACTGAAAGTCTTAGTCGAAGCCAATCCACGCACAACTATTCTGGAGCTTGCTGAAGAGTTAGGCGTAGCAACGGAGATGATTTCGAACCATCTGCGAAGTGGGTGCGCACGAACTGAACGACAGTCAAAAAAATCGCCGTCTTGAGGTGACGTCTTCGCTCATTCTGCGCAACCTAGACGATCCTTTTCTTGATCGAATCTGGGCGAAACATTACGGCAGAGAAGTACTGTCAGCAAATCGACGAAATGTATCAGAAGCTTTGGCGTATGTGCCCGGCATTGGTCAACTGAAAGGGACCAATTCTCTCCATGACAACGCACGACTGCACGTCGCACAACCGACCCTGCAAAAGCTGAAAGAAATAAGCTACGAGACTCTGCGTCATCTGCCATACTCACCGGACCTCTCGTCTACCGACTACCACTTTTTCAAGCATCTTGACAACTTCCTTCGCGAGAAATGAAGTTGGGATTTCTGCGCTACCGGCATTAGTTAACTAGTTTCTCGTTGGGAAAAGTGTGTTGATTCTAACGGTTCTTATTTCGATTAATAAAGTTTTGTTTGAGCTGAGATATCTGCATTTGAACTTAAAGCTTAAAAACCGCAAGAACTTTCTGAATGAGCTAATAACTTGATCCATATTTTGGTAATACGTTTTTTATGTTACCTAATTAACAACTATTTGTTGATGGTAGATCATACACCGAAATCGATAGCGACGCTTAAAGTGTCTCCAGAGAAATAAAATAATAAACTGTTCTAGGGCGCAATCTTTGAACCGCCATAACACCCTTAGGACCGATTTGCGGACCTATGCTCCTATGAACAATTTTTCATGATTTCTTATGTATAATAACCCCTGAAATTATACTAACGGAATTTCCGAACAGTCTGTATAAAATAGATATATTGAAATACGTATCGTATTTCAATAATACGTATATTTTTGCACCAAGAATAAGTAAAACGCAATTTCAACAAACCCTCGTTTAAATAGGATTAAAAATTTTACAGTGATAAAATCGTTTAGCCAAATTATTACCTCTAGGATTTTCCAGCCTACGATACTTAATACCTACTAATATTCCCGGTACATTCACCTGATTCTCACGCAGACTCCCACCAACTGTTGCAGCGAACTCAACGACCACAATAATTTTTGGCACGATCCGACAATAAAAAGATAGGGCTTACCCCCAATCGAACTGATCCCGCATCCCAGATGCAAACATGACTCGGGCTAGATCTAAGTGTATTTTAGGGGTGGGTATTTCGGCGGCCAGATGGCAAGGACTGTCCTCGGGATAATTAAAGGAATTAAATTTCTTTAGACGTGACCAAAGCACTGACTCACGATTTTTATATTGACCAAAATTGCACAGTCCCCGGAAACATGTGTCAGCTAATTGCGGAGGTATCATAAATTTCAATAATTTCACCTCACCTTTGGAATATTCCAGTTAAATTATTCAAAATATTTTACTGCGAACTATATTGTGTAGTTTTGCAGTTACCTCTAAATGTAAGTACATTTTAAAACACTGTTCATCTCTATTTACTAAACGGCTGTTTTCGTGTGTGTGTGTGTGTGTCACGAAATCTGTAGGTCGATGTACGAAGTGCTTTTCGTTCGAATATCGGCATTTTGACAAAATCAATATAGTAAATCGACCCTTGCGAACAACGTGGTAACTATTGTTTTTGATCCGAAGCTTCTAGAGGCATGCTCCGGAGGTGCCTTCGATATGAACAATGGGGCGGCACATTATTGCAATTTGCTTACTCGTAATTTAATTAAATTAATACTAGAAATTAGTGACCCACAATGAAAAAGGATTTCTTGGTTCTATAATCTTAGTTTCTTTGAGTTTTACTTCACTAGGAAAATAATCTTGATTCGTACACAGTACGAATAAATGGATTAGTACACAGAAAATAAAGATCCTTTGCTTAAAGAAATCTTTCTTTTAATTATCAATACAATTTGATTATTAATCAATGAGCAGCTTCTTTTAAACTATGAAATAAATACTTTAATTAATAAAACCCTTTATCGGGTCAATAATTTCTATCTACTCTACATTGGGTAATGACATAATTATTAGGTATTATTGATCAATAAAATGTTATTTCTTAAAATTATAAAAAAACTCAAAGATAGTTATTTTTAGGTTTAATATAGGCGATTTTAATATTTGAGAAACTGAGGTTTTTTATTATTCAACATAAAATGGAGAAGATATGACTACAAATGGAAAAGAATATCGTTCAATAGGCCGCCGCGACTCATCCAGCATGATGTCATTCATTTAGCAAAGTTTTCCATAACACGAGAACATAGAACTGGCTCTATTTTCCGAGTAATACGTTGAATGTTTGTTTTGAAATTATTGATTGTTGCTGACTGGGTGGCGTACACTTTTCCCTTAAGATAACCCCAAAGAAAAAGGTCCATTAGTGTTAAATCACATGATCTTGCAGGCCAGTTGATGTCACCATTCCGCAAGACAACATGATCAGGAAATTCGATAGGCAGCAGAGTTACATATGGTTACACGTGCTGTATAACACGTTACGCCGTCTCAAGTCAAAAGGTGATACGAGTACTAGGGTCACGAATATTGCTACACTGTGTTAATAAGGAGTTATGTATAGCACAATTGAACATTTCGTGTACTTGGTTTAACTAAATCCTTAGTCTATAAAGAGGATAAATGAATATAAACACGCTAAATCACATGGAGAAATGCCCAGACTTTCCCCGTTAGAACTCGAATCCAAATATCTAATGTCACGTTAGTGTGTTATTGGGTGTTACCCAATCCAACAATACCGTACGAGTTACATTGTTGCGACTACCTCTATAGGAGGATACAAGGGGTCACCCATCTATACAGTATACAGTTGCACTGGAACAAAGTGCTGCACTTTCATTAGCTCCCCGTTAAATAACTGACTTGAATTTCTACCTATACTCATTATCAAAACATTGATTAATACTTAAATGTAGGCTAGGCTTGTTACACTGCGTATATGTTCCATTAAGAATTGACTGACATGCTAAACAGTGATTTGAATAATTTATTCTCATGTACAATCTTAAATCGTCTGTATATAGAAGGTTGTCGACAATATAATTTATAAAAATATTAAAAAATAGTTTAGGATTGCTTGTCACTGGATTTAACATACACTAGGATACTAAGGATAACTAGATAACTTTCTTTCACTGAATAATATGAAGACATTTCCTCATTTTGTAACGTATAATATATACTATATAGTACTATTTTCCATTCAGACACACATTCAAGAAAATAAACATTACGTTATATTACTGAACACAAATAATAGTAAAAATCAAATCATGTGTGGATCTCAAAATTCATATACCTATATATTTCTTAATTCGCAAATATTGTCCCCTAATTTTTCTCTTCGCCTTCCCACGAGTAAACACTTAGTCGATTTCCCCTCAACTGCTTTACGTCAGGCGGGTGTCGAAACCAACTGTTCGGACTAAGAGAACGAAAAGGCTTAAGATGGTTCTGCTAACAAACGGCCACCGTATACTTTATACACGCCATAACAGCTGAAATTCGTCTCCGACTTTCGTCGTGGCAGACCCGGGAGGCGCACATCCTGTCGTTATGCCTACTCGGCCTACTAGGACCAATATTACACACTTGTTGTTAATATATTATAATTCAGTGACAGTCCTATTTCAACGGTGTAATAAAGAATATGTCAACAGCGTTCTTTTGCAATAAAGGTGACACAGAATTCTGTCAAAACATAATAAAATCAAAGACGGCGCTGTAAAATTGTTTTCTTGGTAAGTATGCCAAATGTCCCATATTACACGAACGGCGTAATTTAGTAATATCTCATATAATATGAAGATTCAATGTTTACTAATTATATTAATTCAAATTCGTGAAAGCGAAACTGGTGAAACGCTCTATTATATATATATATATATATATATATATATATATATATATATATATATATATATATATATATATATATATATATATATATATATATATATATGCAAACAATAGATTGTATCTCCTTAGGTCTAGATTTTCTTATCTACACATTTAATAGCAACAATGGATGCTGAGCAAACATTTCCTGAAGAACTATAGACAAAGGGAGATCACATTTTTCGATATTTTCTTAGTATGGATGCTATACATAAATCGCCTTTCAGTGCTTCGTGATATGGAGGAAGAGGTTACACATAGAGATGACGAAAAATACGCCCATGCTCAAGAGAACTGAGAGAGGAAGAAACTCTCTCCGCTCTATTGAAACTTAAGTCCAAGCAGACAATGACGTCCTTCTCTAAGACCAGACCATAAATTGTCGTGCGAATGGAAGGCCGTGCAACAAAAATGATGCATGTAATTACAGTATTAAATATGTTAGTTATAAGTAGATTAACATAAAAATAATTCTTCTAAATCTTAGTGTTAAAAAAATAAATAAAATTAATTACAATGGCCTCCGTTTTGACGTCAAAGCTATAAAGAATACTTTAGATAAAATCTTATTATTACTTTATATCTGTTACATATTACATATAATGTTAAGATAATATTAGTTTTGTGCACATCGTAGCTAAATGAATCATTCGAAAATTTAAAATAATCCTGGCGCATCCACCAGATTGAAAATAAAATTTTTTTATCAACTTCTAGTTAAATGTAATAAGAGGTATCTACTGAACGTAATGATAACTAATATTAGTATAGTTAATGTATTATCAATTAAAGAGTCAGAAATAATCACTGCATTAGCGAGATACATCGCTTAGTATTAAAGTTATGACAGCTCCTGAAATAAATAGAATAATAAGATAGAAACCTCATTTTTAAATCAAAGAAGAGTATCAAAATATAGGTCAAAAATATTTTTGACCTAATGGTTTTAGCCTAACTAGCTCTTTTAACCTAATCCTAATAGTTGAGCCTAACTTGAATTCAAATGTGAAGCTCCCTTCTTGCTTTTATAGGCACAAACACATACCGGAAAACTAACATTTGTTACCTATACACACACAGGAAAAAAGTAAGAATAGAGAACAGAGTAAAAATCTTGTTCTAGTTTTAAAACATCCACTTCAATACAGTAGCTGCCCGGCCGATCTTTTGGCCACCCAAATACACCGCTCATTTACTCATCCTGTCTTTATTCGCTGCGTTCCCTTATCACAGAACATCATCATATTAAATTATCGTTATTATGCTTTTAGTTTGGATTTTTTATTATTAATACTATTTATATATTTTCTCTTACTTGTACAGAAAATAACTCTCATTAATCCATCGGAGCATGGGTCCAATGAGATGATCGATGTTTTCTTGGGGTATTTCGTTTCGAGCAACTTGAGTCTGATCTCGAAGTACGTCTCGAGTTTATTGAGGGTGAGGTATATGTATTGACTTCTATTGTATATGTATTGATATGTATTGACTTCTTATAATTTCCAAGAAGCCTAACCTATGGCCCGTTACCTTTGCCATACGTGATACAGCATTGCCTTACTTACTCTCTAATATAGGATTAGATAGCCTTGTGAAAAATAGAAGAACGGCTAATTGCAGAACATCCTATATATAGCGCTAGGCATTCATGTCAACAATAGCCACCCATATCATAACTCCAGCAATACATTTTCGAAGAGTTCACCTGAAATATAAACAATAATGAATATATTTTTGGAGTTAATTATGCTCTTAATTTCGAAATAGTTACAGCCTTTATTGGCCAATATCATAATTAACAAAAATTAATTGCCTATTCAGGGAAATATATCGAAATAGTCTCATTCTCTCTTGGCGCTGTTCTATACAATTTTGAATATGTCTTGTTGCCCCACAATTCTCCTACATTTTATTTGGCCACCGTGCATTTTCAAGGAAAAACGAGACGATTACTGAATACAATACCATTCCAATCACTGACGTCGACCAGAATGGTATTGGAAACAAATAAAATCCATTCATTGTGAGTTATCTACCTTCATCATGATGCCATTAATTATGAATAGCTCGAGTAGGTTTAAACTACTAATAATCTGAATTAAAAATATTGACCCTCTGTAGTGCGTTACTGATATTCAGTACCTCTAGAACTCCAAGTTCTGCTTTCTTCAAATCAAGCTCGACAACCACGCAGTTAATGTTCATGCTGTAAGGCGTCGCTCTGAATGAGATACTAACTCCACGCAATCGAATTATGTGACTTTTAAATTCACTAATTTGAATAGAAGCATTACATCTTTCTACTATACATATTGTTTTAATGAAAAATTACTGAATAAACTAAAACTAAGTACGCTAATTGTAAGTGGCAAAACAGATGAAGCGATTTTCGTCGAGTCGATATTCGAGACGGCTTGACGACCGATAACTGTTTGTCTGTCTATGTTGGACCTAAATAACTAACATTGTTACAATTTGTGGCAGCTCTTGAGCCAACTATAATCCAAGCCAAAAGTTCCAACTGTTTTTATAGCTCCCTTAAAAATTATATTAGTGATTGTTTGTAAGGTAGTGAATATCTATAGTCGTCGATGAATCAATTACTTCTAGGTTAGGTTCTTCACTTTCTATGTGATACCATCATAATTCCCATAGTATTCAAGATAAGTTAATGTTTAACGACATAGTTCTTTTCTATATGCTTACAAAGTTTTTCATATACTCCTATATAAGTACGAATACTCAACTATGATTATGAGAAAAATTGGGTTTTCTTTAGTTTGGTTTCGTTTAGACATTAGTTTACCATTGCCCCAAATATGTAAAAAATTCAAATAGGTTAAAAAAAGTATATGCTTCAGATATGTTGTTTTTATAATAAATTAGTAGATACAAATAGATAGTAGAAAATATTACCGCATATACTGAATATCAGTCGTGATCTAAAAACTTAGTCTATAATAATATAGAAATACTATTCATTTCATCGTTATTTTCTAAATAAGAAACTCTCTTATCTTACCGATAAACGGAACAGTCTACATGAGCCTAGCCATAAAAACAAGCCACGGTATGTTTTGAGATTTTTTATTTGGCAAATAGCGATGAAATAAATTATACCTAGTTGTCAGCCTATAATGTAAAGTTACTATAGTCTATAATTAATGTTATAATGAACTGCTTATGTTCATATTCATACTTCGATAAAATGTTATTGCTTATATTTTGTAACAACATAGGGCTCTTGTTTTACATCTTATACCTTTAGTAAACAAGCTGTCTATTTAATTTTAAATTCACAAAATTCCTGGAGTCCCCAATAGAGGTAAACTTAATCCGCAAATTATTGATAATGTACACGGACTGCAAAAATATATGAAGCCTGTTGAAGTGTTTAATATACATATAACTTTTTAAATTAATTATACTATAAATCGGTATGAGGATATGGTATTCACTAATTAATTAAAGCTGAAATAAACTAGGTAAAATAAGCAAATTAATCATTTCTAAGAAATATTTTACAGTTTTTCTTGAAGGAGCGAGAAAAAAATAATTTTATTACTCCATACAATCTGATTATTCTCATGAATTTCAAATATAAAAAAAATGTTAATTTATTAGGTAAGATGAAGAAATTTTCTCTGTGATTATATTAATCGAATCTTATAGGGGTGAACAAAATTAAGTTGATAAAAATGGCATTACTATTTTCAAAATTACAAAAAAATCACTTTACAGAAACTATGCTCATAGAAGTCTAACTTAAAGGATTATTACCTACCATATACCTAAAATTTATATGTAGCCAGTGATAATTGTTAAATATCATTAAATAAGAAATAAACTTAAAATTTTGTTTCTGTATATGCCTCGTTGTGCAGCAATAATTAATTATGATCTTTTCGTGATGTTTGAGTGATATCAAACATATTTTTACCTTCTACGTGATGAAATTGAAGTAGTAAGTAAAACATAAAAAAATACAAGTACTTCTTCTAAATAAATAGTGAATACGACAGTGTAGAAAGATTCGATGCAACTTATCGAAATGTAGTTACAACTTTAATTTTTATGGTAACATAGCAAAAGGAAGTAAAGCTTTATCGTGTTAATATAAACTGTACTTTTGAAATAAGTACTATAAACTATATAATAAATTACTTGACCTAATTTGAAGTGAAAATAAATCTAAAATTATAAAAAAAACTAAACTTTTCAAAATGCTTCTTATAACTATTTATTAATTGTAACTATTAACTGCACTTGTGTATATATGCTGTATAACATGTTAATTGTATATTAATATGTTATACAGAATTATTCTATTAATAATATAGAAAACTAGTTATTATTTATCGAATAAAATAAATATGTATATTAGTTTTATTCTTAATATACTTGATTTAAAAATAACCCTTATCCTGATATGAAACTTATTATCCTAATCGCTGCTCTAAATATATAAATTTAATGAATCAATAAATTGTAGAAGGAAATATTTTTATGAAAATTTATTATTGAATAAATATAATATACGCATTATACATATTCATTTTTATATATTATTCTACATGTATAGAAGTCACTGTAACTTTTCTTATATTCAATCTGATGTGAACTATATTTTTATTCTAAAATATGGTTCAAAAGGTATAACAAAATATCAGGGTGTATATATAAGGTATTCATAATCCGATCTAGTGTCATCATATTATCAATTCATACTGAAAGTGAAATTGTTTTTTATAGTATTGTATACCCATAAAAATATATACATACATATACATACAATACCATAAAAAGAATATTATGGTGTACCATAATCTATTATCCATAGATCTATTATATTTATATAACTAAAAAATATATAATATTGCATTAATATTATTGCATTAGAGAGAAACTTTTGTAGTAAAATTTGAAGAAAAAGCTATAAGATATTACGATATCTATTGGGACGCTATAGGAAAACATATAATTTAACTATAAATAAGAAAGTTTTCAGAAATTATTCAAAAGTTATCGTTTCTTTAGAACAAGAATTAATATAATTTTCAAATATAAATATTATTTCTTACAGAAACTATTTAATAATAAAAATCTATTAATATTTATTATTGAAAATAAAATTATGTTGATGTTATTAAATAAATAATAAAGCACTATTTTTAATTAATATGTAACAAAAAATACAGCATAATAACTAATAAATATAACTAATCGTAATTAGTTAATAATTATAATTAATTATAATTAATAAAAACCGTATTAGATATTAATACAAGTATTTCGAAAACCTTAGATTTTCTCTATTTTAAGCTGTATTTTCACCGTATATTTGATAAAATGATTTATTGTCTACTTTATAGTATTTATTATACCTGTCAATTATTTTTTCTTTTTTGCGTAGTATGTGTCATATTATTCACGTCCTTATATTCATAATAATATCCTTACACCTTGTTCCCTCTTATACCATGTTATGATAATAGATGTTGTTACTATATAATTACCATATAAGCCTTTTCCGATATATTATATGGAATATTTCTATATTTCTGTATTTACTATTATTTTCAACGTGTGTTTTGATAATTTTAAGTTTTTAAATGGCGATAAGAATGTACACACAGTTTGTTATAAATAAGGACAATACATATCCCCGAAATATTTCTAACAAAGCATTTTACAGAAATACAATTTTAACAATAATTTTTTGTATTCAGTAATTATCATGAAAATTAATTCATACTACCTAACAGAAGTTCACAATTTTCTTATATTTAAGATACTTGGAAATATTCGAAATAATAAAAATTTTTGTTTGCTTCGTCAAAGTAAACTAGATATTAAAAAAATACTGAATATTCCTTGATTTACTTTTTAACCAACTTATTTCACATTTAGTTAATTAGTGAAAATTAAAAAATCAGCAGTTACAAGGAAAGCCCATGTATTCTCTCGATAATTTGCAAATTGTGTTTAACAGGGACGCCAAGACTCCAGAAATTTTGCGAATTTTAAATTAAATATAGAAGACTTTGTGTACTAAAAATATAAACATGAAAAATAAATTCTATTTCATTAGAAAATATGAGCAACAAAACGTATCTGCTAATTTAATATAGAATAGCCTTGACAGGAAATACAGAATACTTCTGATGTAAAGTCTATAGAATTTCGTTAATCACCAATAGAAGATAGAAAATACATAATTTTGGGATAAACCCAAAAGTATACCCTTAATATTAGACCTGTTATGGCCTATTTATACTCAACAGAATACCAATAAAAGACCAATATTCAAATGAGTCGGGAAATCCAAAGTTTTGTTCTTTGTATTTTGTCACAAAATTCCCAGTGCTCCAGGAATAGCTTTGGCTACGGAAAAACCTATTTTAAATTGAATTCTATTATCAAATAGACTTGTGACATTAAATAATATGTAGATTATATTTGAATAAAATATTTAAAAGTGTTGGTACAGGCCAAGCCGTTTTAACGCAGTGTACATATATATATATATATATATATATATATATATATATATATATATATATATATATATATATATATATATATATATATATATATATATATTTAAGTTTCCTTTCGCGTTAGTACTTATTTCATAAAACAAATAGCGATTTTTTATTAACTGATGTTATTATATATAGATTATTTCATGTAAAGTGACACATTAGATGTATTTTAGAAAAAAAATGCTTCGGCATGATGATTTGTATTTTTAAGAGAACACTTACTGAAGAACAGTAAGTATCAGAAAATCGTAACAATAGCAATTAAAAATCACGCGAAAATTGTATTTAAAGTTCAAATATTTTCTGCAGCAATAAAAAAACAAGTTGGCAAGTCAGGTTTAATTTAAAGTTTTTTGCAAAATAAATAAATGCGCATAAAAAATGCATATCTTATTGGTTAGAATATAAAAAATACTAACAGAAATAATACAAATTAATATAATGTAAACAATTTCAAGGTTATATGCATACTACTCAATTTTTAAGTAATTAAATAATAATTTTCCTACCAATACAAAACACATATTCAGATATTTAATTGACTTCGTGTGAAAATAATCAGTTATATGATGTAATCTCAAATGAGAACATTATCAGAAGCACTCAACCCAATTCGAGATCACAGTCACCTTACAGAACGAGAGAAAAAACTGTGAATAAGTTTGACCCAGCCATTTTCGAAAATTTTATTTGAATTAGGAGTTCGTTACCCCACCTAACTAAATATAGATTTCCCTCGATACCTCAAGAAATCTTCATATTCAGTCAAAGGATACTGTACTTTAAAACAATGAAAGTTATCTTATAAAACACTAGAAGAACTAAATAAACAACAATATCTCCTTTAAATTGAAAGAATAAGTTTTCATGAAAATGATCAATATATGAATTGAGGACACAAATAAATTGATTTACATAACAAATGATATCAGATCTCAGTTGATTTTGTTTTATATAACTTAATACTGGAGGTATACAAATAGATGAAGGAATGTCTCCTATGTATTTCAACATAAAATTTATAGTAGACATTAAATTAATATATAATAATTAGGTTTCGTATGCTACTTCCAGATATTGCTATAATTTTTTAATAAGTAGGAGTATTTCGTTTTAAAATGTATTTTTACTTAATATATCGACAGAATTAATTATCTCAAATAGATTTAACAGCCACTGTAGAGAAACGCATATCAGATAGTGTCCCTTAAGCAACGATAGTCGATATGTAAAGACATTTTCTTAGAATGTTCTTCAAAATATTCTTCAAATTATTAAATAGAACATCCTGTATGTTCTCCAGATAAATGAAATATAAATAAAATTAGAAGAATATGCAAAACATATATACTTTTCCTTTTATTGTGTTTATTTATAAATGTACTCTTAAAAATATTTTTCTGAAACCGGAAAGAAACGAATTTAAGAAAACTCAAACTAGATAAAAAAAATAAATGCAAATTCGGTAGGACATGTTTTTAAGTAATTAGTTACATTTTTGTTATTTAAAAATAGTAATTATAAGAAAAAGCCTTTACATTAATTTGTCCATGAAGATCGAGTACCTTTTTTTCTTTATGTTGTGTTTAATTTATCTAGAAATATTGTCAGAACTAGATTAAGAGCGAATCACATAAATTAAATTAGAACTGTTTGTTACATTATTTAGAAAAAGGTAATAAAAGCGATAAATATCGTAATATAGGCGTAAGTCATCAAGACGATTTCTTACTTTTTCAGTCCATACATATATTTCTTGTGGCCACTATGTAATTTAAATTTTTGACTTGTTTCTTTTTCATGGAAAATCTGAGCGACAATGAGTTCACGTCTTCAACCCAAATTTAAAATTACAAAGGCTCTTAAATGGTTTCTTGGTTAAAGGTGATCATAAATTAAGATTTAAAAATGATACGATAGATGTCCTACAGATAGAGATTTAGAAATATTCGCTTAAAAAATGCATTACAAAATACAGATGCAACAGGAAGTAGCACATACTTCATTCACGGTTTGAATAACTCCTCGTAAATATGAACTGCACAGCTTGTTCACGTTATGAAAAAGTCAGGGTTGTGGCCAAAGTCGGGGCGGCAGGTATGTTGAATTTCGCACCACTGGATAATAAAAAAATAAATTCAACAATGGAAAAATACACAGTTACGTCACAGTAACATAGCTGTAACTACATAACTAACTGTTAACTACATTTCGCAGTTTTTGTTGATTCATGTTCGCAATGCCAAAATAATACAGTCTATCAATTTCACGATATCAAATAAGGCAGGTCAACTTTATACATGCACGTGTTTGATAGTTTTATCCCTTGTTTCTAATTTATACAATAACTTTTACTGTTTGGATTATTTTTAAAGAGGCTAAATTAAAAATTAAACACAATTGGTGTTTACATTATTTTCTTCGAAAAAATGTGATAAACACAATTTGCCAATGTTAAAAATTGAACACCTAGACAAAATTAACGTACCAGGGAAACTTCACATTATCACTTTTATTTTTTCGGAGATTTAGATCATAGTATTTTTACGTATATTATAATTAAATGATTTTAACTAGTGTTCGACAAATTAGAATGGTATTAAGGGGAAAGACATGAATATATAAGAAAAAGGAACAATAATTAATGTCAAATGCGATGAAAACGGTGTTAATTAAAAACGTTAAAAGAGAATTGGGAATGAAATAAAATTGTAAGAATTTGCATTCACTTGCATGTCTTCCTCTAGCCCTTATCACTATTTTTATTTGTCTGGACATGCAATTGATCAAGTGGTGAATGCGGAGTATTCTCTGATTCGACAAGAATGACTTGTTCGAGTTCCCTGAGAGACATAGGTGCAGGTATGTGGCGCCTAACTGATTGCTTTAGTGCATCCCATACGTCTTCTATGGAGTTCATATCTGAACACTTTGATGACCAGTCCATAGTTGAAATATTCACAAATCGAAGTCCATACCTCTCTAGCAACGTGGGGTCGAGCGTTATCCTGCATTGAAGGGGGCAGATGGCATCACATATTCTTCTACGATGTAAAAATGTGCATTTGTGGATCTCCCCCGTATAGAAATTAAATCCGTGTGACCATCAAAACAAATTCTTCCCCAGAACATTATTGATCCACCAAAAAATGCCACCTCCGCCAGACTCGTTGACGTCCATCTGGTGAATTAAGACTTACTCTTCTTCTGTGTGTGTCGTTTGAAAATAGAATCCGCTTCCAATCGTCAATGGTCCAATTTACGTGTTCTCTTGCAAAATGCAGTCTAGTAAATATATGTTCTCTCGTAAGCAGTGATACAATTGCTGGTCTTCTACTATCCAATCCTCCTTAATTAAGCCTTCTTCTGACTGCTCGCCCAGAAATTACTACATTTCGAGCTGTTGCTTGTCTCTAAACTGGTAGAATGTCTATTTCGTAAGGCGACTTGCATAAGATATCGCTCATCTCTTGCATCTATAGACGTGTTACAACCTTGTCCTGGGGTTCTGCAGTAACTTCCAAGTTAATTAAAACGTTCCGTTGTTCAACTAATTGTCGATTGTCTGACTGCTAACAAATTAACCACACAACGCTGGCTACGTCCCTCTTTAACCCGAGTTACCGCTTTCATCGACAACCATCGAGAGTAAAAAAGGGACCTGTCAGAAACGATTGAAAATCATGGAAGAGTCTGGCAAGTTAGACATTTCAAGAATAGTAGAATGCCTCAGAGATGGTGGCGGATGAATATAATGAATATAGATCAACGGCAGTACTCACAGTCTTAGATAGAAATATTACTATTCACTCACCAACACGTTCGGCAAGTGTTGTGAATTTATATGCCAAAAATCTCTCAAAAATCCCCATGAAATGTTGAAGCTTAAAAACTTAATACCCCAGGTGAGTAGAGCAGCATGCTCAGAATTTCACACTGTACAAACAGACAGCCTCATGAGTCTGGAGGAGGCATAAACTCGACTATACAACAACGTATCCACCCACAAACACAAATTTGATTAGCTGCATACAACATAAGAACTATGAGAACCGAAGAACATCTCATAGAATTAGAAAAAGAGCGAAGTAATATTAAATGGGACATAATTGGAATATCTGAAACACATCTTCCGGGTGAAAAGCTCACTATATTACAATCGGGACATATCATCTTATCACCAAAGTAACTCAGACATAAATCATCATATTGGAGGCGTGGCCTTTATGGTTGATAAGAAATTCCAATACAACGTGACAAAATACAAAGCAGTGTCCGAAAGAGTCATATATATTATGATATCCTTAAACAAAAGCTACAAGTGATTCATGGATATGCTCCAACTAGCTCATCTGATAATGAAGAAGCTGAAATATTTTACGAAGGTCTAATTAAAGCGGGATAAATGGAATAAGCGAGATTTGTAATGGTCACTGGAGACTTTAATGCGAAAGTGGGAAAAAGAAAAAATGGAGAAACGGAATATATCGGTAAATTTGGACTAGGTGAACGAAATGACAGAGGAGAAATGTTAGTAAACTATGCAAACAATGAAAACCTATACTGTCTCAATACATTCTACGATAAGCCTGATCAACGAAAATGGACATGGAGAAATCCAAACCACACTGTGAAGAACGAAATAGATTATATCTTTTCCAACAATAAAAGAATATGCACAGCTGTAACCGTTCTAAATAAATTTTATACGGGAAGCGACCACAGACTGGTCGGGGCAAAAATAAAAATCAATGTTAAGAGCGAGAGAAGGAAGCTCTTTAAGAATTATCTTTATCCTACATCTAAGGACTTAAGGTCGAATCAAGTTGAGTATGAAAAGATCCTCCGATAAAAATTGACTCCTGCAGTAGCACTAACACAATTAAATATCGATCAGCTGACTGATAACATCACGAGTAGTGTAAGAACATCAGTTGAGAGAATATGCTACAGGATGAAAAAGAAGTCAGTAACCAAATTAAGTGACCACACTTTGAAGTTAATAGAAGAAAGGCTGACGAAGAACTGACAGCATGTCCGAGAGCTTTAAAAATCTTAATAAAAAGGTGAAAAGAGAAATCCGGAAAGACAAAAGGCAATTTACCACCAATACCATAGAAGTGGCCATCAGTAACAATTGCAGAATGAAAGTGCTGCGCTCAAGGCTACGTACGGAGAAAACTGCTATGTCAAAAATCAAAAATAAACAGTGTATTTTGGTCCACAATAAAAGAGATATTATCAAATGTATCTAAGAGTTCTACACGATACTCTATGCATCCCCTATAGGACATCAAGTACACAGCAGAAAAACTATAAGGAACGCCGGTTCTGAACAACTGCCTGAAATTACAGGAAGTGAAATAAGAACAACACTACTTGAGATGAAAAACAGCAAGAGTCAGGGTTAAGATAAAATCACGGCAGAAATGCTAAAATTCGGCGGAAAACCAATAGAGGAGGCAATAAAAATCTTACTGAACAAATGCCTTCAAGAAGGCCAAATCCCAAAAAATTGGTGCAACGCTGAAGTGATATTAATCTTCAAAAAAGGTGACAAACATCGAAAATTATCGACCAATATCGCTGCTATCACACCTCTATAAGTTGTTCTCCAAAATACTGACAAACCGGCTGACTGCAAAATTTGACTTATACCGGCCCATCGAACAGGCCGGATTTAGAAAAGGATATGAGACAACCGATAATATCCACACCATATGTATCCTGAGAAAAATGTACGGAATATATTTAGCATTTATCGACTTCTATAAGACATTCGATTCCATCGAAATAGGGCCTCTTCTTAACTCCATCGATAACGCAAGAATTGATTCTCGCTATACAAAATTAATCAAAAACATTTATAACAATGCAACTATGCATATTAAAGTAAATGAAACAACCAAAACAAATAAAATCAAGTTGGAAAGGGGTGTCAGACAGAGTGACAGTATTTCTCCGAAATTATTTACGTTAGCGCTGAAAGACGTCTTCAAGAACCTAAAATGGGAAAATAAAGTCATAAACATAGACGGATCGCGCCTGAATCATTTAAGGTTTACTGATGACATAATTCTAATAACCAACAATATCCAGGAGCTTGAAGAAATGCTTAAACAACTAAACTACGAGTCCAACAAAATTGGATTAAAAATCTCCAAGTCAAAGATAATGACCAGCGTTGATACAAATATAACGCTGGAAGGACAACCTATTGAAAAGACGAATAAGTATATATACTTACTCCATTAAACTAGGAAAATAAAATCAACATGCTGAAATAAGCAGAAGAATTAGACTGTCCTGGGCAGCCTTTGGAAAGCTACAATATATACTCAAAAACCACGAAGTTCCAGTCAACCTTAAGAAAAGAGTATACAACACATGTATACATGTATACCAGTCGCCACTTATGGATTGGAAACAATATCTATGACAAAAGTCTACGCTACAAACTAAGAACATCACAGAGAGCAATGGAAAGAGGTGAGAGCGGAATTTCCTTACGAGACAAAATTAGAAATACGGAAATCAGGAAACGGGCCCAAATAAAAGACATCATAGAAGAAATGGTAACAATGAAATGGCGATGGGCAGAACATATAGCTAGACAAGACGACACCATATGTTCACGCAAAGTCACAGAATGGCGCCCAAGAGAAACGAGTAGGAGTATAGGGTGACCCCAGAGACGATGGGTGGATGATATAAGGGCAATAGCAGGAAGGAAATGGATGCAATGCGCACAAAACAGGGAGAAATGGATAGAATTAGGAGATACCTTCGCCCAGGAGTGGATGGATATGGGTTGAGGAAGAAGAAGAAGAAAAGGAAGACCGCTTTCATTGCTTCATCTTCTTTTAAGTTATGTGGATGATTCATTTTCTCTATTCTAGGTATACTGGATGAAGTGGTTCATTCTCTTGATGACATCAAGTGAATAAAAAAAATCACTAGCGTTACTGAATTTCTTGCCTTATACAAATTACTTTAAACAGCGTTAAGTGTATTATTAACAAACCATTTCAAAATGTTACTTTACATCTGTCAAACAATTTCAATTATTTATCAATAGTAACAGGGGATATCCTAGGCCACGTGTATAAAATGTTTAAGAATTTAAACTTCGACAAATTATAAGAAATAATTAAAAGTTCTTGGTACAGCAGTACATGTTGCTGTGTAGATAGAAGTTTTATTTCAAAACTTATCATCTTTACGAAAACTGTATTATATAATTATCATATCGAAGATTAATTAATTCCAAATAAATCAAAATAATACGAGTATAACATACAAAATTTAATCTTTTAAAATGTTTGTTGTTAATATATTTTGTTAATATATTAGCGGTATCATATTAGTTCTTTATTTATGGAATTGTGACATTTTTATTCTTAATTTTGTATTTATAGTAACTTTTTAGGACTAAATTCTTGTCACAAATAACCTCGATATAACATAGAATATATAAATAGCGATTAATGTAATGAGAATAATATGAATATAGTCGTTCGTAGGTACTACACGTTAAAATATTTGCTTATAACAAAAGAAAATAATTTCACTTCTGGTCGATGTCTTGTAATTGTGTGTCATGCACTCTCATAAATATTTTTTTTTGTGTATTCAGACTAGTAAGTAATGCTCTTGCCACCACTTTCAATGCAGTTTGTCATTTAATGGATCCTTATGGCAGACACTAAAATTGGTAATATTAAATACAGGCACAAAATTCTTTTAACAGACTCTTCACCAAGACACTCTGAGGCCAAGGGTTGCCACCCCGGGTGTTTTTCTACTAAAAACTATCATTAGAGGCCTGTAAATGTCATTATTCTTTCGTTTACAAACAGAATCTATTAGTCAGAACTTTTCAGTGTCACGGTTCTGGCTCTCTAAAAATATTGACCTCGCCCATTGAATGGATACTAGAAGTTAAATTTCAAGAACATAAAATCGGCTTAACGACTTATTTATGAGTCCTAAGAAAATAAAAGAAGTTGAAGCGTTGTGAAATCTCGACTGTATCGCGCCATTTTAGATGTATTTTAATTTTCATACGGTAAGTTTGATTGGAACAGGTGCATCCATGCTCCACAGGTAACATTCTTTACCTGAATAAAATCTGCATGTCTATTGGTGGAAAAGTTAATATTGTATTCCTTATAAAATGGAAGCATTCATGTTTCTAAGTGAAAATACAACTGTAATACGATATATGATTTATTAATAAAAATAAATTTTATATGTAAATGAATTCCTATTAGGTAAACTATTATAAAAATGTAGATTACACTTATTATTAATTAATTACTAAATTTGTCACAATTTATGTAAATATCTGCCAAAAAGTACCCCATTCAATTAAATCAGTACATATGCATATTTTTAAAGAAGTTAAAGAACTACAATGGATATATATATATATATATATATATATATATATATATATATATATATATATATATATATATATATATATATATATATAATTTTAAGCACTTAAAAAATTATGATATTGTGTTTATTTATACCTCCACATAAAAACCTTTCAGAGAAGACTTCCATCACTTCAATTATTTTTTAAATGTGTACTTATTCACACATAACCGAATTTTTCAACACAATGTTTTATTGTGATGAATGGAAATTTACTAAAATCCGCATGTCCAGGAAATGTACTTCTCGTTGTTGATCGAGAGAGAATCAATGTTTGGTGAAAGATAAGATCAATATTTCGTCTAACTATTATATACACCAATATTGATGGGCCACGGTTCTTCTGCTATGAATTATATCTTGATTTTTCAAAATTAAATGCAAAATTAAATTTCAATTGAATAATTTATCAACAAGATAAATTCTCTAACACTCAATTCTGTAGTCAATTATACAAATCAATCTGCCCTGCTAACTTTGAACCCAGACAAGATATAGATGTTTGGTTACGTTATGTTAAATATTTAACACTAGAAGCCAGTATAAATGGTATTATCTGTATTATTTAACATCGCACAAAAGTGTATCATATCATAGATGGTTTTTTAATACTATTAACTTATAGAAATCAAGTAGAAAAGGAAGTTATCTAAACCTCATTTGGAAGGTATACTCGTATAAACCCTTTATCCGGCGCCAACTTGTCTTTCTTCCTAAAATGTTTATTTTGTGAAGTTAAAAGCTATTAAAACGGATTTACAATAATTGTGACTTTCAATTATATAAACAAAGTGACTAAATTTATTTTGGGAAATAAGTATTTTTCTTTTAACGACGATATATCAATTTAATGAACCGATCGATGAAAGATATAACAAAGAAGTTGCTTTAAATATTTGACGGAAAAAATACCCAGTCATCTTGAGAAATACTGAAAATATTCTCCCTGTACTCCTGATAGAATATGATGATTGAGTGGGTGATTGTAGTACCTGGTTCACTTTCAAATGTAAGCGTTCCATTTCTCCGAAGTCCGACCCCTTCCTTTTAGAATCTGATAGAGCTACATCTATCTAATAGAATTAGTTCTCTCTTCTATTCTATTCTGATAGAGCTAGTTCTATTTCTAGACTGTTAAGACCCTCATACTAGATTAATCTTAAAGCTCAGTCCTTATGTTTTAGTTGTGTCGGGATGTCAGAAATAACCTTGGTCAATGGCGGTCATGGAATAGAAAATCGTAATCTATCTCGGCGTGTATTATCCTCCTGTAATAATTCTGTGAAATTAACGTAGGATACTGATTTAATCTACAAATGAAATCATAATGTCTGTTTGAAACTTAAATAAACTGCTCATTAAACAAATTAGAGTAACTGTTGAAAATATGACATGCCTTGTTCGACACATAAATTTTCCTGTTGGTATCAAAATCATTTTTAAGGATTTCTAGCGTTATGGTTGCATTACATAATTCAAAAATTCTTTGTCTCAGTTCTTGCAAATTAGGCTACAGGATTTCTGAAAATTAATTTTTTTAGCAAAAATAAGTTTAGAAAAAAATACAACATAATCTACAATGGTAAAACAATGAAACTTTAGAGGAAATTCATCTTGTGTATATAAACTTACCAGCCGGTCACTAAAAAACTCAAGGAGAAATCTACAAGATAGTTCCTGCTGAATGTCGTGCTACACAGTAAAATGTGACCTACATATATCTATGTTTCTTCTCATTAATAAGGTAGACTTTCGTGTATCACCACGTGAGGTAATCACAAAAATTATTACCATCACAATACTCATGAATAGGTTACCTACATAAGCCTTACACGACAATTGAATTTTTTGAATATGTATGCGGATTGATAGAAATGTGACATAAAAATAAACTCATTTGCAAATGGCATATTTGCATAAACGTCATTGCATGGTAATTAATGAACGAAAGATAAGAGAGGTCCTAAATTAAAACCTTGAGGTACACCTGAAGAAGTCAATAAAATCGTAAACATCAAGCTTTGATATCTGACAACAAATTCTATGTAAGTTACGTAAACCATAAAAAGTCTGATTAGAGACCTATGTCTCTAATATAATGATCTCTATGGTCCATTGATTTTGAGAAACTGTATATATTACCCTCGATTACTCAAGATTTCGGAAATGCATTATGAAAAATTGTCTATATAAATCCATATTGATAATGTTAATGGTTAATATTATTAAAGTTTAATAGATTATTTTCGATATGTTCTCCTGAAATATAGGAAATAAAGAATTAATTTTAGAGTTAATTCTGCGTTTGGTCTCAAAATAATCGTATTTTCCATTTCCAAGAAATAACTCTTAATCAACTCTAAAATTAATCCATCATTGCCTGTATCTCAAGAGAATGTATTGAAATAATCCGTTACTTATTTCTCTGGAATATATAATTTGAAAATGGTTTTAACATTCTCCAATCAGTTATTTTCTAAAAATCTACAACTCGTACATTACACTATACTTTGCACCTGCAATAACTTTGACTTCCTTGTTTTCATCCAAATATGAATAGGCTTTCATAGTGGAATGGCGAGCGATTAGTTACCTAGGATTTTAACAACCTTCCCTATAGAACTTTCTAAAAACTAATATTTCAAGTCTAGTAGCAGTAGCAGTACTCACATAGAATTATTCACAATAATATCTCCTATAAACATCCGCCTTTGAGGATATTAATAATTAATTATCAATTTAAAATAAATAGGGAACACTTTTCGCATAACAAATGTTTAAAATTAATAGTTTGAGAGGTAACAGATTTTGACTGTGGCAGAAAGATTTTTCAACTAGAGTGTTGACTGCTCCATCCTTAAAATTCTTTTAAAAATAGACTAGGCGTCGTTATGAATCTTTCAACTTATTGTCCAATTGCAAACTGTACTACTACTGTAATTTTTAAACTATGTTCATCTTATAATGTATGTTATACGGTGTATGAAATGATAAAAGAAAATAATAAAAAGAAAATAAAAATGTAATCACATCAACAAACCTGAAACATTCCAAATATTTGAAGGACAGCAAATATATGTAATTGTAATACTTCAGTTAAATAAAATGTTACTGATTAATTTGATCAGTATTGATATTTTTTTCAAAAACAAATTTTACATATTCTTAATATATATGAACAGTACAATAGATGTATACGATACAATACAATGTATGCTAAATATCCACATGTGTTCCTTCATCCAGACAATAGTACGATCAAATTCTCAAATTCAAGTAGCCTTAACTAAATATACAAATGTGGGTTGGTCCAAGGCACTTTTATTAACTTCCATGAGGAATAACGTTCTAGCCATGAAGATATAAGACGGAAGCCCTCCCAAATCCTCAAATAAATATGTGCCGACACGGGCAAAAACTGTTTGCTTATTTTCGGTACACCCTGCATATAACCACCGCCAGAAGGTTTGCGTCGGCAAATATTGCCTTTCACAAACAGGAACTATAAAAGATGCGACTATATGAAAGCCGATACTGGAGGAAATAAAATTTAACGAATTTAAAAAAAAATAATAAACGCAACTTTGTTGTTATTGAATATGCATGTTATGAGTATCGTCAGTTTTAAATAAAAAATCATGTATAATATAAGAAAAAATGTGATGTATTACCGGGTTACGTTACCTTGTTTTAGCTTAATACTTTCAAATAGTATTTATTAAAAATGTTAAAGGATTTAGTTCCATTAAATCAGGTTTCACTTTGCACTAAAAAATAATGAATACATCTAATTTATGTAACCTGAGCTAAGTTCAGAGTATCTGACAAAATCACAAATTAGGAGCAATTTGGAATAAAACTACAAAACTTAGATAAATATAGGTACATAAATTTAAATAAACAATTTTAAAACCTTAAAACGGTCTTCTCCGCACGTAGAACATCTCTATCTCGAAATTGAGTGGCCGAGAAAAAATAAACCAACACATAAATACAGAATATGTGTTTTATGCGGCAATTTTATTTTTTCAATTTTTCTCAAATAGTCCACCATCGTACTTTATCATGACCCATGAACAGAGTGGGGTGTCTCCTATCCCAGAGGAAGACGTCTCCGATCAGAATCAGTGAAAACCCGATCGATCCAATACTATTTAGTTGAGTTATCGTGTTAACAAAAAAAATTCTCAAATAGTCTACCATCATGCTTTCTCATGGCCCATGGACAGGGTGGGATGTGTCCTATCCACCTCAAAATCAATAGGTGCCGTCTGGGAGATGTCTCCGATCAAAATCAGTCAAAACCCGATCGATCCAACACGATTTAATTGAGTTATCGTGCTAACAAAAGAAATTCTCAAATAGTCCACCATCGTGCTTTCTCATGACCCATGGACAGGGTGGGATGTGTTCTATCCACCTCAAAATCAATAAGTGTTGTCTGGGAGACGTCCCTGATCAGAATCAGTCAAATTTCGATCGATTCGACACGATCTAGTTGAGTTATCGTGCTAACAAGAATAAATGCCGACGACGACGACGACGACAACGATAAGGACACACACACACAAAATGGTTTGAAAACCCTTTTCTTTTTGGTTTTTAGGCCGAAAAACGAAAAATTAACACTAGAAAAAATTGTTTACACGATTACATTACTTTTCCGCGTATAGTGGAATGCGGAAAAGTAAAAATCGCTATACATCCAGTATGTTCTCTAAAACATTGATATTCACTGCATACAATTCTAAGGATACTCGTAACATAACTTAGTAACTAGATCGATTAGATATTATGAAACTAGCACAAACGTATTACATAAAGACAATTAAGTAAACACCTAAAAGTACATCTTTTATATAGATATAATAGCTGTATCACTGATGTGGCAAAATTCAGAATTTCAATCTTTATTACATACAACACTTGACCGAAGCAGGTATTTATATAAAATTATTCACCACTGTCGATATTCGGCAACATCGTTATTATACCATATAAGATTTGACGCCACCTCGTATAACAGTTGATGGCGATATAAAAGTATGTTCTTTTTATAAATCATAAAGCTGTATCACTGATGTGGCAAAATTCAGAATCCGATCATTATTCTGTACAACACTTGACCAAAGCAGGTATTTATATAAAATTATTCAGATAATTTTATAAATACCTGCTTTTGGTCAAGTGTTGTATGTAATATATTGTTTTATTTACGAATACACCTTAGGGCATTAACGGACATTACAATCTGATCATAAAGATCAATAAGTAAATTTTTTCTTATAACACTACTTAAAAATTCAAAACTAAGGTCGCACTATCCTTCGATTGATTAAAATTAAAACAAAGAAATACAAAACTACTTACAAAAATTAACATCGACAGAAGTAAATGATTATTCATTATTAAAAGTCTCTTGAAGGCCTTTGTTGGAGTCTCCTTGGAGTTCTCTCCCAGGACTCCAGTTATCCAACTGCATAACTGGATTTCAGCATTACATGGATTCAGCTCTAATGTCCTAATTACCCCTTGATAATATACATATGCCAAAAACTCAGCATATGACAGTATTAACTCTTTTCACCAATGCCATAACAGTACTATATTCCTATCGTATTCTTGGTAAGATTTCAACATATATTTAGAAATGCATTTAAGTGACTTTCAACAATGACTGAAAGACTAGAATAAAAGCAAATGAAAGCAAGTCGATGGATATCACCTATACTTAGGGATGTCCGATTCCAATCGATATGAGTACGGTATCGATACTTTTCTTTTGATGCCAAGTATTTTATGGTATCTGGTATCGATAATTCTTATTCGATACCAGTATTGGTATCGAAAAAAAATTCGGTATCGATAAATTATAATTATTCAAACACAGACTCTGTGTTTGATCATGAATAATCATATTTTTTACAACGGAATTGAGTAAAACAACTAACTAAGTTACAGTTAATTAAGTAACAACTACATTATAGTGGTATAAAACTTAATAGTTGTTTTACTGAATTCCGTTGTGAATTATGAACTACCACAGAGTAACGACTTCGTCGATCAATTTCATAATATTTTTGTTTCTCTGTGCCACAGAGAAATAAAAATATTATGATTTGTCTTCCACTTATCATCTATCATATGACTTTCATTTATTGGTATCCATACCGATACTCTTTTTTCACTTATTGGTATCAATACTCTATATACCACTATATACGAATTTTTAGAGATATTAGTATCGATATGAGAAAATAAACATTTTAGATAAGTACCTAATTAAAAAAAAAAGGGGAAATGTTAGGATGTATGTCTTAAATAACATTATGTTCTATGTTGTGGTATTACATATTATTTTACTGATTCAATTGGTAAGTGAGTTAAAATGCAAATAATTGCGAGAGTCTGGGTTGCCTAAATATGTATAAACAGGAGCGAAACGGTTATTAGGTTGGGGGTCTAATCACCTTCTTTATTTTATTATCGTTTTCCATAACGCTCTTACTCATTGAGAAAGATTTCCTGATCCTGATCAGTAAAGAGAGTATAAAATGAATAAAGCAAAGATAGAAAGAGACCACCCCTTCATACCTGAAAAATGCCCACTTGAGTATGAGTACTCACAAGTATCGATACTTTTGTTTCCATACTTCACTGGTATCGATACTTTCATTTGAGGACTGAACCAAGTACTGGTATCGATACTTTTCCGGTATCGGATAACCCTACCTATGTTACTAAAAAGAACTGCTACAATTAAAATGCATTGACTCAATAATCCCCTGCTAGACACCTTTGTAGGAAACTTGGTTTAAGCAAAACACATATTCACAAAATATAAACAACTAGATATACACACTATCTAAAATACAGTGAAATATTCACAACAAATTCACATATAGGGGTATAACAATTTGGTGTGAAATAAACACCAAAAGGTAATGGTAGTATTCTGCTGCACAATGTATATAGTTTCATATCAGTAGATATATGGAATCAGCTCAATATCTAGCGTTATCTCTATCACCTCTTAGCGTTATCTCTATCATACAGTATCGCCTCTTAGTGTTAAAAATGCACCTACACGGTGTTACATCAGGTGATGTAAATGCAACGAATTATTTGTAACCAAAACTAATAACGTTATTAAGTTATATACAAAACTATTTCAAAAACTGTTTTTGAGAAGAACAAAGAACATATTGGAAGATAAACAACTGATTATCGACCACCAATTTGAATTCCGGAAGCAACATGCTCCTGTTATTCAAGTACATCGTATAACATATGTTACAGAAAAATGTCTCGAAGAAAAGAAAATCTGCGTAGTTATGTTACCCTCAGCCCAAGCATTCGATAAAGTCTAAGGTTTCATACTGTACTCAATATAGGTATTCCGAGTTAATTAATAAAACAATAATTCGAAAATCAAAACAATGAATTCAGTAGTACCGCAAGGTAGTGTACTGGGACCGGTACTGTATCTCATATACACTTGTGGTATTACAATTGCCAAAAACATCAAATTACTCACATTTCCTGATTATACTGCAGTAATAGCCGTAGAAAACACTATAGAAGAAACAACAGCTAATCTTCAAAGTGGGATGAATATGTTAAATGCGTGGACTAGACAATGGCGTATGAAAGTAAATCTGTTCATCTCAACTTCATGAACAGAAAAATAAATTATCATCCAGTAGAATTGAATAAAGCACACAATGCAATGTAAAGAATCAGCCAAATACTTCGGTTTAAATCTGAATGACAAGCTTGAACGGAAAGAACATGTGAAAAAAGAACAAAAAAATTAAAACTCAATTAACGATAAAAATATGTATTGCCTGTCGAAAATATTTCTCAGCTGTCTATCTAGAACAAATCATTAGTCTACCAGCAAGTCCTGAAGTCAGTACAAGTATACGGCTTTCATCTATAGAGCGGTATCAAAGAAAATAACTATAATTGCCTTCAAGTATTTCAAAGCCCAATGTTCAGAAACATTCAATGCTCTGTAGTATGTTCAAACCGAAAGTGTGCACAGGAGAATCCAGACGAGGACAGTCAAAGAAGTAATTAAAGAGGTTGACAGGAGTCATAAGGAGAGGTCTATAAACCAATGTCGATGTACTTGAACTTCTAGGTAATCAATATCTTGTGCGACGGGTCAAATATTTTGAGCTATTGTGACAGTGTAGTGACTAATGGAAGGCAGATCACAGTGCAGTGTAACTCATCATTGTAGTGTTATAGTGAGCAAGACATATTAGAAACTAAAATAAACCAATGGGAAAGACTAGAATAACTTAGCAATTTAAGTCAAATTCCAAATGTTTATTAATTTTAAGATTAAGCACGTTGTTATTTTCAAAAATATAAACTTTAATCAATATTTGGACTTTCCTACACCAGGTAAATATGATGCAAAGCCTACCTGTCTACATAAGTTTGGTAGAATTTTCTTTTGTTCGACTTCCTTTGAAATAAAATAAATCTTTATTTTACAATTCTTACTTCTGTAAAAGTACGACGCTATTACGAAGAACCAACCATCATTATTACCAAGAAAAATATACCTGTAACATTTATCCTCTAATATTAAAGTTAGTGTTTGAGATTTTAACAGTTCTCGTAAATAATCCATAACAGAGTCGACCTAAATTATTTGATACAGAAAAAGGAATGGCGCGTATAACTGTCTAGCGAAGATACAATCTGCTGACTCTTTCATTTAGGTGTCCCTAATAAGGGATATAGGCCGTAGTTCCATTTTAACTTTAATGAACAGGAAGCCGATGTTCGTTTTAATTAGGGAAACGAACGTGTTATGAGAATAGTCGTATAAGTATTCGTCTTTCGCATGCCATCAATTTTGCGTCTAAATATAGCCACAAAATTCGTATGTGCATTTCATTTGGTACAGTTTTATTATGTACGTCTTTGTTACCACACTCTTATTTTTTCGGTGCAGTTCGGACAGTTATTTTTACGTAAATCAAATCTAAATTTGAGAGTAGGAGTTTTGAATAAGTAGCAATACCGACTGCAATAAAATACTTAGACGATTTAGGAGAAGAGACAGGAAAGGACCACAATATTGTTCTTTTCCATAGAATAATTCATTTTATTTTGTATGTAGAGTGGCAGACATACTCATAAAATAAAAATTCAATCTCTCATGTAGATTTCTCACAACGTTCATATCGTTTAATATATGGGAAAGTTAATTCAGAATTTTCGATGAATGTTAAAATTGCTTGCTATTTCATAACAGTTCGTTTCATTATACAGTGTGGAAACATTAACTCGAATATGAAGGTCAATAAAAATTCTTTAAATAGGCCAATTTTAATCTTGGTTGTTAACACTTAGAGGATAACATTTATGTAGCTTCTTCGCCCTAGTAGATGTAACTGCAACATTTTTTTAATAAGGGTATATCGAGTGATACATCACCTAAAATATTATATCGAGAGGAATGTAATGTATACTTTCAAAAAAATTTCAAAAAATTTCAAATTATTACCTTTAAAAATAAAAAACTTTGTGATAATCAAGTTTGAAATTTTTATGATATTAATCACTGAATCGGAAATGTGCAATTTTTGCTCTGTTTTACGTTTATTATGTAATCTGCTTATAAAACTACAAAAAGTAAACAATAAGCATATATATTGATTTGAAGTGAATGTCACGATAGAGAATTATTCCAATGAATAAAACTCTGCAGTTTTTATCACAAAGTTCTTATTTTAAAGTAACTAATAGTATTTCTTTCAGTTTTTAATTGGTAAGTCCAGTGACGTTCTGCATTTGAATCTTCTCTTTCGTGTACTATTGTCCAAATAATCTAATTCGAGGGCATTTGGGTGACAATTTAAACGTTTTATGTGTTTGTCACTACTTGCAACAATTGTTTCTCTTAGTGTAGGCGTATGTAGGTCACGGCAGATATCCTTATTTGTGACGAAGTATGGAGCATCAACTATTGAGTGTAAAACGTTTGCTTCAAATCTCTCGAAGATATTAATGTTAGATTTAGCAGCCATTCCCTAAGGCTCTATTCCGTAAGTCCAAACGAGTTTTAAGGTGACATTATAAACTAGGAGCTTGTTTCGAAGTGAATGTTGTGATTTTCTTCCCATCAAGTAATAGTGCTTACGAAATTTGCTATATAATTACTTCCATGTGAGAATATTATCTATTATCTAAACGTAATCCTAAATATTTAATGCAGTTTGTAGTATATATATATATATATATATATATATATATATATATATATATATATATATATATATATATATATATATATATATATATATATATATATATATATATATATATATATATATATATATATATATATATATATATATCCTTATATATCCTCAACTCCTCTCAGGAGCATAGGGCCTCAACAAATTCCTTCCATCTGGTTCTGTTTTGGGCTGTCTGTTTTGTCTGTTGCCACGTTTTTCCAATTTGTTCTCGTTCTCCCCTGACAGTTCTTTGTCATGTAATCTTTGGCCTTCCTATTCTTCTGCTACCCTGTGGATTCCATTCCAAAGCTCTCTTACTGATGTTATGATTTTCTCTACGCAGTGTGTGACCTTTCCACTTTTCCACTTTTCCACGATCCATTTCCACTTTTTCATTTTGACTTCAGTTTCAATTCGTTGTTGCTTTGTTACATTCCACAGGTCTTCATTGCGCATTTGGATCGGCCAAAGAATACGCATAATTCTGCGTAAGCTCCAATTTATGAAGACTTGTAACTTGGAAATGGTTTGTCGGCTAATCTTCCATGTTTCTGCCCCATATAGAAGTACGGCTTTGACGTTGGAATTAAAAATTTTTATTTTTGTTGAATTACAGTATTCTCTGGATTTCCACACACTGTTTAACATCCCGAATACTTCTCTGGCTTTTTTGATGCGGTTGTTTACATCATCTTCAGCACCGCCTGTTTTTGTAACTATGCTGCCTAGGTAGGTGAATTTATTGACCTCTTCAATTGTCTGACTGTTTATTGTAAAAGGTGTTTGGCTATCTGTACCTCATTGATTTGGTTTTTCTACTGTTAATTTTGCCTACTGTTACTTTGTCTACTGTTAAGACCTACAGCTTCAGCTTCTCTTACAAGGTTATTTAACTTAGTTGTCATATCTGTATGGTTATGTGCGAGCAGGCAAATGTCATCTGCATAGTCAAGATCTGCTAGTCTTGTAAATTGTGTCCACCATATGCCATGCTGTCCCGTGATGGCTTTTCTCATGACCTCTTCTAGCATTATGTTGAATAGAAGGGGAGATAATATACACCCTTGCCGTATCCCCTTTTTAATTGTTATGGGTTGGCTTTGTAGGCCTCGATGGGATACTCTACTTTGCGCATTCTTGTACAGCTCTTTTATGAGGTTTACTATCTTTGCTGGAACTCCTTTTCTCTGTAATGCGTTCCAGAGTTATTTTTGTTGTATGCTGTCAAATGCACGTTCGAAGTCTATAAACACTAGGTATAATGAGGATCGCCACTCGACTGACTGTTCTATAATTATACGGACTGTGTTTATTTTATCAATACATGATCTGTGGGGCTGAAAGCCCGTTTGCTCAGGTCTTAATAGAGGTTCCAGTATGTGAGTCAGTCTTGTATGTACTATATGAGCCAGGATTTTGAGGACTGTGTTTAGCAATGTTATTCCTCTCCAATTTTGGCACTGACTTAAATCTCCCTTCTTTGGTACATTTACTACCATCCCATCACTTCATCCATGTATAAGTTGTTTTGTTCTCCAGACGTCTATTAATATTGGATATAGCAAGTCAGTTAATAAGGTCGCATCTAGTTTTATGACTTCTGCAGGTAAGTCATCTGGTCCTGGCGATTTATTGTTTTTCAGCTTCTTTATCGCTTGTCTGATTTCTGATTTGCTTGGGATATTGGTGTTTATATCATCTGTCACGTTCATTCCAGGAATAATTTCAGCAATTTGTTCTTGTGCAGTTTGTAGTAGTGATGGTTTTGTTGTTAATTTTTACTTGTGGCGACTCTCTATGACATTTAGTAAATCGTATGTTGTGACTTATCCTCATTAATTTTAATACGTCATGTCTTATCCCAATCATCTGTTTGTTCAAAATTATCTTGTAAATTCATTGCAGCTATTCTTGGATCTGGGTTTTCAGCTAGACTCGTTGTATCATCTACAAAGGTTGAAGTGATGACATTTTGACTAGTTGGTAGGTTTGCAGTGAAAATCAAATATAAGGTAGGCCCCAATACACTTCCTTGGGGGATATCAGATCTTATTGGATGAAGCTGTGTTACTTCCGATTCATATCTTACTCTGAAGAATCTATCTATCTTCTAAGTATGACTGAATGTTTTGTTTTAGCTTATAAAGTAATCCCTGGTACCACACTTTATTAAAAGCCTGGCTAATGTCAGGGAACGTTGCTGTACAGTAGCTCTTCTTATCACAAGTTTCATTTATGTGGTTTACAATCCTATGAGTTTGTTCAATGGTGGAATACTGATTTCAAACCCAAATTGGTGGCCTGGAATCAATTTTTTTCCTGAAACTATGTCGATTAATCTCTTGGCCAACAATCTCCCTAGAACATTTGATAATAGGTTAGTATGATTCATATTAGTTTGGGAGTTTGCCTGGCTTTTGGATAACAATTATTTCAGCCACTCTCCGTTGTGATGCAAAATTCTGTATACAATGCAATGGAATACTTCAACTTGTCGATTCATGCTTCTGAGATTCTAGGATATTAGGATCCTCATCGTTATAGACTGTGATTTATAAAATGGAAATGAACACTGCAGGTGTAATGAACTCGTGAGATAATTCTATAGAAGTTCGCCTATTCGGAAGACGTCTTTGAAGAAAATGAGCGGAGTAAAAGCGTCGTAATTCATGATAAATACAGCTAGACAACTTTTTCCTTTCCACAACTGAGTAGCATATTCAAGAGTGCTAACTAATCACAAATAACTACGCAAAAAACGTCTCGGAGTTTTGAAACAACACGAAATATTATTTTATTCTGTAAGGAATTCTACGAATCTTGTAATTTTTACCATTATTTTTATCTCATAATGTATTTATTATACCCATAATTACATCACCTTCACTCTTTTTTTTTCCTAAATAGTAGAGTCGAGCACTCATATTGTATAACACTTTTTGTTTGTTTAAGTTCAAACTAATAACTATTAAAATAATGGCAATGTACTTCTTGAACCCTGTATACACAAATATGTATTAAAATACACTATATATTTTGCAGTATTCATTGTTGCTTGAAATGGATTTGTTCCATTCGTAATGACCACTTATTTCTTTTACTTTTTTAGCTTGCGGTAAAGAAAATATATTTTTAGAAAAAAAAATTAGTCATTTTAGAAGCATTTAAGAAATGTTGTACAATAATTTCTCCCAAGAATTCACGAACAGAGAGAGAACGGGTAAATTTCAGATATTTGAAGTAATCCTAATAAACTGTGTGTTGGCAATAAGGTATCGAATTTCTACGTTAATAAAAATGATCTCATTATAAACGAACTAACGAACACAGAAGGAGGATAACATAATACTCGAGGCCGACAAAGAAAAAAATTGTTCATTAGGACAGTAAGAGACATTAAATTCGAGCCATGGGAGGACCGATTCGAATCTCCGAAAAGGCGTAGCGCCATATTTCAACTTAACTGTCAGAGATAACTGCTAATTGTCTGAAAAGTGTAAAGACCTCATGTACACGACTTTACTAGACATTCAAATAAAGTTCACCGATTTCACGAGAGTACTACTAATTCCTATGCTTGGAACCTTCAGAGCTTTCATAATTATACCAATTTTATTGCAATTATGTTTTAGACCGATTTACTTAAACGACAACTTTTGTAAATACCTATCCCTGAAATATCAATAAAATGAATAAAATATAAAATTCAATTTAAAATATAATTAATGAATGTAAAAAGCTAATTTTGCAATATGTTATAATTTAGGCTAAAATGATATTTAACCAGCTACAGAAAAGAATACTGAAGAATTGTGCTTACTACTAATAATAATCATTCTAATTGATTAAAATTCTCCTGAATTCAATTTTGAAAACTCTTGTACAGGTATAATCCCCTAACACCAAAATAATTTACAAGAAAGGGGTCTATTTCTTATAGAGATTGACTTGTACTTATTGTACGTATTGTACTTATCAATAATTACATTCTGAAAAGTATTTTTTTTCTAGCAATTGTAAAAAGCTATTGTAAAAATAATTCATACATAAAGTTATAATAATTCATACAATATACAGAGTGTCCCAGAATATATGGGCAATCTCTCGTATTTATATAGAGGGCGTTAAAATAATATGACTATAAGTTATAATATGAATATAGGTTCCTATAAAGATTTACCCCAGAGGGCCCCTCCTACGGAGATACAGGCCCCTAAAGGACGCCCCTGGAAATCGATTTTTTTTTCATAACTTTTAAAATACTTTGTGTAATTTAATTATTTTTTAATACGATGGACAATACATAAGACTCCTTAAAAATTGAGCCATGAAAATAATTTGAATTATTTGGTTTGCCAGGGACGGACTAGCTGTAGCACAATAATGTCAATATTTTTACACTCTTTACGATGCAGGCACAAAAATAATGTTTTTGAATAGCTTGAACCTTAAACTAAAAAAAGGCACTGTTGATTCATATCGATAAAATGAACTGTTTTCGAGAAAAAGAACGATTTTTGTTTAATATGATTTTTATTGCATCCGTAAAGAGAAATAAACCGATGAAGTTCGCATTCTTTTTGAGCCTTTTTAGGAAAATGCCACTTTTATTTACATTTGTTTTTTCTTTGTTTTTTGTTGCTATGGTTGTTTTTATTAAAAAAAAAATCGTCTTTTAGGGGCGTCCTTTAGGAATGTGTATCTCCGTAGGGGGGCCCTCTGAAAAACATTTTTAAAGGAACTTGTCATGTTATATTAACGTCCCTTGTATAAGTTCGAGAGTTTCCCACATATTCTGGGAGACCCTATATATTACTACATTTATATAAAATGTAGATTATAAAACATGACCGTAAAGTGAATTAGAATTAATATTGAAGCTCGGATACGTACATCGATTCAAATATCTGAAATCTACAAGAAAGAGCTATCATTAGTCACTGCAGTTTACGAAAGTACATACATAGAAAGGGTCTATTTAGGAAATTTCAAGAAGAATTGTGTACTAAGGAGCAGACTACTGCCTCTCTACACTAATAACATATCAATAACAAGTGACTTGTGATTATCTGGTAGGACGTATAACCTCCAACATAAATATGGTTTGAAGTTATTTCGTCTCTGAAACTGCCGAAGAGTTCATATGACGTCCCTAACTCTAGAATTGTATTGAAGAACAACAACAATTTTCTTTTTCTTGAATAGTATATTCTAGTACCTCTTTGATATAGTAAGCCTTAGCCTCAGTTTCATTTAAGCTGTCAACTAGTTTATTGATGAAAAATAAGTACATTTCTCAAGCTGGCCATTATTGATTTCAGAATTCTCCAAATATAGACTTCTTCATTGACGTAATAGCAGAGTGATAACATATAGTCTAAATTCCTGTTCATATTCTGATGGATGCTGTTTCACAATAATCATAACTTACAGTGCCTACCTAAGAACTGTATTATAAGTCTCAATTTTTCCCTGGTTGTCTCTATATAACATATCTATATATCATATATACCTAGCTATCTCTTAATATTCCCTGGCAAAATGATACCTATTTGTTTCATCAATTTTCTCATGGATTATTTTGCACAAGGGCTATCAAGCCAAAAACTACTAATAAGTTATTCAGTTCTATAATTCGGAAAATCATAAATACACGTAACTTCTAAAAACACCGAACCACCTGACTTAATAGAAAGTGTTTCAGTACTCTCAGTTATGGTGGTTTAGTGTTCAATAATACTAGTAAAATTTACTGATTTGTTTTGTTGATATCATTTGTATTCCTGTTTTTAAAGAAATGAGAAAATATGTCTACTTTTAATTTGGAATAGTAATGTTTGTTTGCAAATGAAAATATATATTTTTTAAATACCACGTTATTATTTTCCATGTTATGAGAATCAGCGGTTCTATAAATACAGGAATATACCTAGTGTAATGAGAAAACGTGTTTTTAGAATACCCTCAGAAGTATTTTGTGTCTAATTCTGAGAAATTTATATTGAACTAGCAACAGTGCATTTCTTTAATAGGATGTTAACTATACTACTAATGTGCTTGATCGTCTGTAGTTAACATTTCACGGCATTTTAAAGCAAGATTTTTAAGCAAAAGATGTCATAATAATGATCTATAAACTAAAATATGCCATTAGTAAAATGTATATACAACTCAAAGGCGAACTTTATATATTTACATAAGTCGCTCTTTTTGTATTTTATTTTTTATATTCATTGTGATCTGTTTGATGTCTGTGAGCTATTTTCGTCTCAGATACAATAACACCAATTCTGTTTTACTAAGTTTTTATTTTTGTCCACTTGAATTGAATTTTAAGAAGTATATTCTGTAGCATATTGCATTCTTTTATATGTAATTGAATGCGTTGAATGTTCCTTCATCGGCCATATTTTCCCCAAAACCCATTGAGAAGAAATTTACTAGTTGTATTTGTTCATCTAGATGCAGCATCGTATAAAATATGCGATGCATAGGTCGCGTCTAAATTTTCTACACCCTACGTTTAGTGGAGTAATGATTCACTACAAATTTGAAATATCCCATAGCTATAATGCCATTCTTAGTAGGTAAATATCCAGTGATCATGAACAAAACAACACATCTACCAATCTTGTTGATATATACAGTACAGATCGACCTATGGAGATACTGTTCATTAATATGAACTCTTACTACGTCATAATAATATGGAAGGGTACCATCCTGAAAAGTTATTTGGAGATATCGATGTTCATCACGATTTTTTTCTGGAATTAGTGGCTCATTCTTCTTCTTCTTCTTGTAGTATCATATCCTCATTGGACGTTGGTTATCACCCAGATGGTTGGTTATCAAATGAGGCCCATCTGACCTCATTTACTGCCGTTCTGAATAATTCGGCTGAAGTTTTGCCAGTGCATTGTCTTAAGTTTTTGAGCCATGATATGCGTCGTCTTCCGGGCCCCTTCTGTCACACATTTTTCCTTGCATAATAAGTGTTTATTATGCAAGGAAAATTTTACTATTTTATAAATTTTACTATTTATATAAAAAGCAATTTACTATTTCTCATAATATGACCAAAATATTCTAAATTTCTTTCGTTGACCGCTTTTAGTACTGTTGGTTCTCGTCCTATTCTATTTAATACCTCTTCATTTGTAACATGATATGTCCAAGATATTCGTATTATTCTCCGATAACGCCACATTTCAAAAGCTGTTATTTCTTTGCAAGAAGTATCCCTCAGCGTCCATGCTTCAACGCCATACAAGAGAACGGAAAACACATAGCATTTGAGAACTCGTAATCTAGTTTGTACGTTTAAGCGAATATTATAAAGGATGTTTTTCATTTGGTAACAGAGGCTTTCGCTTTCTCAATACGAATACTGATTTCCCGTGAATGGTCCCAAGTTTAGTTGAGTCTACAGCCCGCGTACGAGAAGTTTTGTATCCTTTCAAAAATTTCTCCGCTTATATTAAATTGTTCGTTAGCATTAGGATTTTTTGCTAATGATCATTACTTTTGTTTTTCTGACATTGAGTTTCATCCCATATATTTCGCAAACTGATGTGACGCGGTCGATTAGGTGCTGTAATCCTTTTGGGCTGTCTGTAAATAAAACAGTGTCATCAGCATATCGAAAGTTATTTATGGGTATGCCATTCCCTACAATTCCCTCTTCTGTGCCATCGAGCACTTCTCTGAACAGGTGGTCTGAATATATGTTGAATAACAAGTGTGATAAGATACATCCCTGATGGATTGCTCTCTCTATGTCAAAATGCTATGACCTCTAATTTTCTACTTTAACAATACCCTTTTGTTTAGCGTAATTATTATTTGCTATTATTCTAAGATCTTGGCCACGTATTCCAGATATTTTGAAAATACCAATAAGCTTTGTGTGGTTAACTTTATCAAACGCCTTTTCAAAGTCTAAGGAACAGCGATAAACATCGATGTCAACATATCTATCCTGTTGTATCAGAACTTGTGTGCTAAACAGTGACTCCCAAGTTCAAGGCCATTTCTAAAACTAAACTGGACATCATCAATATGTCCTTCAATAATAGGGTATATCCGTTCATGAATGACGTAAAGAAATACTTTCAGTACATGGCTCATCAAACTGATGGTTCTATGATTTTCACACAGACGATTTCTTTGCTATTGGAATAAACACTGAGATAAGCCAATCCTTTGGCATAGCTGCAGTTTGATATATTTTATTAAATAACTTAGAATGTCTACTCGTATACTGTTTTCTTCCAATAATTTCAGCATTTCTCCATGTACTCTATCGGGACCTGGGGCTTTATTGTTTTAATTCTTTGAATAGCTTTCGTTATCTGGTTTTTCGTGATAATCCGTAATTCTTCTTCTACTAATATTTCTTCTTAGTGGTTCATTAGTACTCTGTAATATGTGTAAATAGATCTCTTTCGTTAAATCTCGACTAAAACACTCAAGTCTAACTATGTGATTAGTGATTACCCAAGAGGTCCCTGTCCAAACGTTGACTTATTCTGGAAATTATGTGGCTTGTACTAAATATATGAAGACCTGTATCACCCTAATACTTTACATCGTCACTAGTCACATTACCATTTAAGAAAAACGTGGATTCTTTGTAAAACAAATTGTTTTTGAATATTTAGGTTCAGCGTTTATTTTCTTGTGATATCATTTCATAAAATTGAAGTTTGTGATTAGGAACGCGCTTTGTGAACTGGTGCACTGTTTGTGATTTGTAAAGGTAATTTTTTGTGTTTAAACCATTTTCTCCATAAATAGCTGCAGTTTGAGATATAAATTGTGTGAGACTCACTACTATTTCGACGATAATATTTATTTGTTGGGTTTCAGCAATACTTGAATGCCCAGTTGGCTTTTCATCCTGAGTATTACTAATTCCCTGAATCTTATTCAGTACATGTCGTGAGTATGCTCTAAAACAGAGCGATTGAGATATCTCATAGATAGACAATTTTATCTCTTATGGAAAATTCTTTCAGTTACACATAGATCTTTCAGTCTCATCAATAATTACAATCGCATTAACTTTTCCTTCCAAAATACGTGTCATCTTACTAGAATCAATCAAGAGTTAACAGAAATTTTTAATTGTTAACGCTAAAACGAATTTTTAACTGTAAACGCAAAGTAAAATTCGGATATGTAAAAACATTTGACTTTTGTGATTTCTGTCATAAATAAACCTGACACTTCGCCTTTGTCTACGTGGTAACATGGTACTATGGTGACATGATGTTAGAGGTATGGCCAGATCTTTTGTGGGTAAATTGTCCCATAATTACCTCACAGAAGGTGTCCAAGTTCCTTGGATTGATCCAGGGTAACGATTCCAATCACTTGGAGCTGGCCTAGAGTGCCTGTTCGGAGTAATCTGGACATGGGTTGGATTCTCATATCAATCGACTGGTTGTATCTGTATGTGTCATTTTGATTGTCTGGGAGTTAGGTGGAAGAGTAACTAACTCTGAGCATATTTGATATTTTCAACTGATATTTTGATATATTTAACTTTGAGTATTCATAACAAAATGTTTTTTTATTATTCTTTATAGGTAAGTTATTCATAATACTTTTCCTTGAAGATAATAGGTTTCTTTATACTTCTGATCCAAATGGTAGTATTTTATTTAAAATATATAGATACTCTCACTTTTCTGTTACCTCCTTCTCCCCATGAACAGGATTCCTTACATCGTATTGTTCAATTATTCTAATACTTTGTGAATCATGTAGCAATATATTATTTTAATCATCAAACAATATTGTACAATTATCTACGTATGTAGCAGTGTTAAAAGCTTTAAAATCCAAGTAACTTAAAGAAGTTTATAGAGAAATAATCTATGGTAACGATAGATAGAACACATCTCTCGAGATATTCTTAGTGGACCGGTTTAATAACAAAAATTCTTATTATATTAATTTGTATAATTCTTTCAGAAAATATATTTAACATTGCAATTTTATAAACGTTATAATATACTTTACACTTCTATATATTGATGGTCCTCGGCAGTAACAGTACAATTCAGAATCTCATATTTTTAGTTTAATAGTGGATTATGTTGATTCTACTGATATATTTTATGTATAATAACGATATCTCTTTACTTAACCATCTAACCTCTAGGGTGCGAATTTGTGTAATTTTACTGAAAATTAAGACTTGTTATGTCGGTTACTGAACACTGACACATATCTCAGTTGTGCAAGAACCAACTGCAAGCGAGTGTTCCAGTTTAAAGCCATTGTATGATAAGCTTGTAGAACTGTAGAATAGTAGAAGGCCTTCTTAAGTTAGTTGAAAAAAATAGTATACCATAATTCTATGCGGCTTTTTATGACATACTCTAAATTTATGATACTATATTATTTATGACATTTTATTAAACAATAATTTTGATTAAATATCTTTTCTTCTTTAAAGTTTTCCTTTTAGATGAATTGCTTTCCATTTTTGACAAAAATTTACAAGTATATATGTATGAAAAAACATAAGGTCAAAAATGAATTATATTGTGATTGAAGAATGATACAATTAAAAAAACAGTTTTAAAACCTTAAAACGGACTTTCCCGCACGTAGAACATCGCTATCTCGAAATTAATTGGCCGAGAAAAAATAAACCAATACGTAAATGCAGAATATGTATTTTATGCGAGTTTTACTTTTTTCAATTTCTCTCTAATAGTCCACCATCGTGCTTTCTCATGGCCCATGGACAGGGTGGGGTATGTCACATGGTATAGTGTGCTTTAGCCACCTCAAAATTAATAGGTGTGGTCTGGGAGACGTCCCCGATCAGAATCAGTCAAAACCCGATCGATCCGACACGATTTAGTTGAGTTATCGTGCTAACAAGAATAAATGCCAAGGACGACGACAGCGACACATTTTTCATTTGCTTTCCTGAAAATTACTATATTGTGAGTTGTGTCGTTATTGCAGAGGACCATCGATATGATAAAATTAGTACCCTTCTATTAACATCTACAATTGACTGTTACTAAAAAATTTTCAGTTTCCACTCATCCATCGTATTTCGTTTTCTTTTTAAGTATGAAGGATTATCACTCTGTATAACATTGAAACATTATCGTAGTGTTTTTAACGTTTGAGCGAAATAGATAAAATAATGGATTGTTATATTTGAGTAATATAATTGAAGCTGCATATTTTTGGAATGTACACTAGTTTTGTTCATTTAATCACACCATATTTTATCAACAATCGGTTTCCCGAAATCTATTTCACAGGTATCTATTTATTGCACAGACGATGAAAATATTATAACGAAATATGAACAGCAATGTCATTCGAGGAACAACAATATAGTAACTAATAATTTAATCCATACTGTAGTACCTCTATTGGAGATATCATTTCCAGGGGAAGTTTGAGATCTCTACCGAAGTATGGGTGTATTTATTCTCATCTCTATGTATAACCTGCCCCTCGTGACCTAAGGCTTTAGGAAAACTGAAGCCAATTTGTATATGTATAAATTTATAAAAAATTATACTTATACAAATTGATATCAGCGTGAAATTTTTCAATTTAAACTATGTATATGTTTTAAATTTCCTTCTTAATCTTAGCTGCATTAAATAAAGCCACGTTGTCATCATATGAGTCACTGTGATATGATAACAATGAATTTAAATAATGATTTTTCTAATGGTAGAAAATATAAAAATTGTACATATTAACATTAACTCTAATTCTTGGGAAGGGGCTGGAGCCTATGCTGCTGCAACAGAAACAGGAAACCAATTTTCCACGAACACCACAAGATTGCACGATTGTACGATTATACAGGGTGATTCAGCTAACCCGTTCATTAAAAGTTTATGAACTTCTCATTGGAATTCATTTTTTTAAATTTGGAATCAGGAGTTAGCGAGGACGATCTATTCAACTAAAGTATTTTTGCTTTTCTGACACTTCCGATTATACCAGAAGTAGGTATAAACTTCCTTATTTTAAATAGAATACCCAGTATATTATTACATTTTTGAATTACACTACTGATTTTAAGTGAACTTTCTTAACAATTCCCTATACCTATCTTCAGCAGTTTTTGAGATATATTAATTTTTTTGAAAAAATTAGGTTTTGTAGTATTCCATTGGAATGCTCGTCATTTATTCAAAACAAAAGTTATAGTAGCAAATTTTGGGCTGTAGTTAGACGGACTATTAAGCTTTCAGGTGATATGTAGTTTGATATTTTATTATTTACAGGGTGTCCAAAAAATTGAGTTCATTCTGACAAACTTCTCTCAACTGCTCAAAAGACAATTTTCTTAAATGGAACACCCTGTATTTTATGGTTTCTGTGATGGAGAATTAAGTTATATTTCAATCTGTATTAGGATTCCCTATACCTATCTGCTACCGTTTTCTTGCTATCGAGGTATTTTTTATTCGATACCATAGTTTTCCATTTTATTAATTTACTTCTGACCCGCGGGCCATGAAAATTAAAACAACGTAACATCTATATTAATTTTTTATCATAAACAATGGTGCAAAATTATTGAACAAAAAAAATCATCATGAATAAAAATCATATTTTAAACGATTTGGAACTTACATTAGCTACTTCCGGTATAACCGGAAGTGTCAAAAAAGCAAAAATACTTTAGTTGAATAGATCGTCCTCGCTAACCCCTGATTCCAAATTTAAAAAAAATGAATTCCAATGGGAAGTTCATAAACTTTTAATGAACGGGTTAGCTGAATCACCCTGTATATTGTATATAAGCAAGTTAGTATATTCGATATTCATTAAAAATAATCTCAAATTTTAGTCATCCTCTGATAATGCCAACTTATCTGACGAGACGTGCGTAGAGAAACATCAGATTTAATATTTCAGTAATTTTATAAAAACAAAAGTAGACTCTAAATTGATCTAATTGTGAAGTAATCACCAAAATAATAGTCAAAATATGAAGAATCAAGAAATTTTATTTTTAAGCAGTCGATTTGAAATATTTTACCATCATATTGCAAACGTATACATATGTAAATAAATTTTATTTAGAGTCATCTAACATGACTTTGAAAAATATGTAAATTATTAACAAATGTAAGTACCGATTTTTTTAATTTTTAGGGAGCCTCTACGTTATCGTCTATGACATGTGTAGTAGATGTATCGCAAGAATAACAGTTTATTTAAGAATATATACATTAATAAAATAAATTTCCTAAATATCTCTATAACGCCTAGCGGAAGAAATAAATAATACTTATGTACCGTTGTTCAACTGAAAACGCGTTTTTTGACAGTTGTTTGAAACGCAGATTAATTAACATAAGCTAAAAATCCTATTCATTAATTCCTGGAGATTAAAAGGGTTAGGTTTCTGTCTATCTGTCTAGTTCTTCAGAAGATAAAATGAGACAGATTTAATACTTTATACACCATTTAACTGGTAATCACATATTATGTTTTTACTTCATTAAAACTTGTATACAAGAAGAGCAAATATTTATAAAACAGCGCGTAAAAATCCCGTCTATAAAATGTAAACACATTTAAAACGTTCACATCGCTGTGTGAGAAAATATAAGCATCAGTTCTATATGCACGGATCATCGATGTAAGGTGATTAAACCATAAAATAATAATTATTATAAAAAACGTTTCAAGTTAGTACTAATATGTATATTTTATATACGTTTTATAATGCACTGCCACATTATACCTATAAGTATGTGAATAACTAGAAACTAAACTGTTTTACAGATGACTTTAATCTTTGCATTTCTATATTATCACTTAGTAGAGTAGGAAATCTATTATCTCTACGGAATAATTTTTTGTCATTCGCTGTTGTAAGAGCTTCTTTAACTGATTTTGGTAATATTTTCATTGCTGATTTCAAATCTGAAATTTATTTTTAGCTACATTCCCTGATTCCCATGTAATTTATGTTGAATATAGAACTTATCATATTAAGTTAGTATATTAACCCTATGATGTACCACCTATTTTACAACGCCTGATACTATTTTGCAGGGTGCTTTGCCCTTAGGAATGCTTCGTTTATTTATTAATACACTTTTATACTTTTTATACACACCCTTAAAGGTGAAATAGTTTCATTTAAAAGAGAACTCTCTCTGGTTGTTTGTTGGCATGTAAATCACACTAACATTTTTGAAACTACATATACCGGGTGGCCCACGAAGTTTTGGCCAGTCGATATCTCGATACCTATTAGAACGATAATTTTGAAAATTGGCGATGTTAAACAGTCGAAAGCGTTGCCCATATCTGGCATAAAAGAACTTTATTTCACCTGCATATTTTCGGTCACGTGACATCAACTTCAAAATTTTAAATGAGACACCGTGTATGTTATTACAATTTGATGGTCTGTCTACTATCAATCCAACGATACTACAGTAATGATAAACAACTGTTTATGATCGTTTCTTTATTTTTATTAAAAAAAACGTAGGTAGCTTAGAAACAAAAAAGTTGTCTTAGCAACAGAAAGACATCACTGCTTGTCAAGAGATGTCAAGCAGTATTAGTAGATTTTGTGTTTGTAAAAATAATAAGATTATTATGCCTTTACATTTTACACTGTAAATAGTATAATATCTTGACCGGCTCGCTCCCCAGATATAACACCTTTAGTTTTCTTTCTATGGGGATACTTAAAAAGTTTGGTTTACAATACACAGCCTAGAAATTTAGACGATTTGCAAAACAAAATCAGAGCAGCGTGCCAAACAGTTAATGTGTTAAAAATATTTGAGTATTGCATTAATGAAGGTGGACATCAATTTGATCATCAACTGTAATGATTTTTATGATTATTGTATTTTGCTGTGTAATTAATAATTATTTATCTTCTTTATAAAAGTTTTAAAAAATCAATCCATTCATTTAACAGCTCAGATTATCACTGTTTTATAAAACAACATAAACGTGCTAATAAATATGGTATCGTTGGATTGATATTAGATAGACCATCACAAAATTGTAATAACATAGAGGGTGTCTCATTTAAAATTTTGAAGTTGATGTCACGTGGCCAGAAATGTGCAGGTGAAATAAAGTCCTATTATGCCAAAAATGGGCAACACTTTCGTCTGTTTAACATTGCCAATTCTCAAAATTATTGTTGAAATAGGTTTCGAGATATCGACTGGCCAAAACTTCGTGGGTCACCCGGTATGTGTGTAAATAGATAGTATACACCTGCATACATACGCAGGACTTTGTCAGTCAGGAAGGCAAGAATGTAGCGTGGAGGAGAAAGTAGCGTGGCTATATTTTGTAGTAGGTATACAAAACTTCCTTGGTGGCAAAAAAAAGCTTTTATCTATGAGTTTCTGGGTACTATGATACTGCTGAAATTCATAAATCTTGCAATATAATCTATTTTCTATATAGTTCCTCGATCAGTTCCTAGAGAACTTTGATGCAGTAAAGGACGAACAAGGGAAGCATTTCCACCAAAACCTCTTAATAATCGTAGAACGTTGCCAAGGACATTGAGACAAGCATATGATGGTAGACTACTGCTGTAGCATCAAACAGAATTTCTCTGATAAGGTATATAGGCACAAGAGCCCCCATCGTAAAATTCTCCCCAAATAGGAGTATCTAAATTTTCATCCATGTCGGCATTAATGAAGGTGAACATCAATTTGATCATCAACTGTAATGATTTTTATGATTATTGTATTTTGCTGTGTAATTAATAATTATTTATCTTCTTTATAAGAGTTTTAAAAAATCAATCCATTCATTTAACAGATCAGATTATCACTGTTTTCTAAAAAAAACATAAACGTGCTAATAAATATGGTATGGATTGGCATTAGATAGACCATAACAAAATTATAATAACATACTGGGTGTCTTATTTAAAATTTTGAAGATGATGTCACGTGAACGGAAATGTGCAGGTGCAATAAAGTCCATTTATGCCAAAAATAGGCAACGCTTTCGACTGTTTAACATTGCCAATTCTCAAAATTATTGTTGAAATAGGTTTCGAAATATCGACTGGCCAAAACTTCGTAGGTCACTAGGTATGTGTGTAAATAGTATGGACCTGCATGCATACGCAGGACTTTGTCAGTCAGGAAGGTAAGACAAGGAGAAAGTAACGTAGCTATATTTCGTGGCAGTTATGCAAAACTTTCTTGGTGGCAAAAAAAGCTTCTATCTATGAGTTTCTGGGTACTATGATACTGCTGAAATTCATAAATCTTGCAATATAATCTATTTTCTATATAGTTCCTCGATCAGTTCCCAGAGAACCTTGACGCAGTAAAGGGCGAACAAGGGAAGCATTTCCACCAAAACCTCTCAATAATGGCAGAACGTTGTCAAGGATATTGAGACAAGCATATGATAGTAGACTACTGCTGTAGCATCAAACAGAATTTCTCTGATAAGGTCTATAGGCACAAGAGCTCCCATCGTAAAATTGTCCCCAAATAGGAGTATCTAAATGTTCATCCATATCGGTTGTTACGAATTACCTATTGTTTATCGCACAATGTTGAAATATTAAAATATGTATACATTAATTTAAATTAAACATGGTTTGCACTATTATACCTACCCATATTTGACTATATGTATTTTATTTTGCACAACTATTTTGTCATCATTGTATGAAGCATGAAATTTCGCGAAAACAATAATGTCGAATTGCAAAAAATCTAAAGCTTACAGACCGAACAAAACTAACTACAGATTTAAACTCAATTCCTTCAAATTAGGTAAGAACTAGTGCTGTAATAAATACAACTAATATTGGGGGTGTCGTTGTATGCTTTTGTTCAAGTGCCAATGGAGGAAATATGACAGCTCGTCCTAAGCATGAATGTGTTTGTTCTTATCTTTATATAACCTTCTCCTCCACAGCCTAAGACTTTAAAGAAAGAACGTTGATATTCGTTTATATAAACTTTCATGAGTATTAAAGGGGTTGTGAGATGTTAATGATTGATTCGTATTAAGACAAAAATATTAGTTATCCTATTATTATTTGTCGTAATGTTTATGTTAAATACAGACAACACGTTCATCTAATAAAAATAGTTAAAATGACTTATTGGTCATATATGAGCTATAGTGACAGTAATCTTAAATTAATGAAAATATTAATGACGTTAATTAGATAGTAAGGTAGAGTTAATGAGACAACAATACTAGCAACAATGTATTATCTATGAACATGGGTTCTTACTTTAATAAGATGAGACGTATTGATTTTGGTATTTAGGAAATTAATTCTAACAAAATACAATTTTAACGAACATAATTTTACTATTCATTAGTTGTTGTAGCTTTTATAACTACTAATGCTTTTGTAATGGTCTAGCTATATTTTTGTGACTGTTTGTAAGAAGTTTCTAGCAAAATATTTTAATAGACTGATTTTTCTCAGTATAGCTTCCATTTAATTAAAATATTTCCAATTAAATCCAAAGTTTCGTAGCACACTTTCAGAGATACCAGCGGCAGATAATTAATAAATAATTCTAATAGGAAATAAAATGAACACTATTAGAAAGGAAAGGCGATATAACTCAGATTATGATGTTAAAAATATTTAATAAGTGGTTATAAAATGACAAAAAAATAAACTGGTAAAATATGTATATTCAAATTACTCCACTTTCAATTCTCAGGGCATTCCAGTTCTCTTCTCTTCTTCAATCCTAACGATTCATCAATGGGCGGATACCTGGCAATATGATTATATTTCAGTAGCTCCCTGGGTTGTGCATCAGGATGATGCATTTTGTTCCGCTTTATTGATAATTCTACAGCACATCCATAATCCATGACATTATAATATTTGTGTTTGTAATGATTCGTAGGATAGTATGCAGCTCTGAGTTCACCGTCGACTGTGTAGAGTTTTACGTCAATACATTCCTTGTTGAGGACGCCTGATTCGAGCATACGCTGCAGTCTCTAAAATAAAAGAAGAATAAAAATCTGTTGTGAGGGTCGTAGCATCAATCACAGGTACAAGCCTAAATGTTATAAATAATATATGAACAATGTACATGGAGTCCTCAAATCCAATAGAATCTGAGATTTTATGTACTGTGGGATGTCGACCAGGTAAGGAAATTTGCTAAAATGGTCTGGAATTTAGCCCAAAATCATTTAGCTAAGGTACTTTTATAATATTAATCCGCCATTTATTTCTTAGTAGGAACCTTAGATGACTGTACTTATGAAGAGGGTAAAAATTATGTACTTATGGGTATGTACTTATGGGTAAAAAGTATAATCTACGATTATTGGAACATGGTAGCGACCATCTCTATCTACAGTAAGTTTACGTTCTTATCATCCGAGCTGTGGTGTTTCTTAGACTTTGGAGCAATTGAAAATTCTGTGTAGTTATACACCACTGCCCCAATTCTACTCCATAAAATATCTCGGAGTCGCCCTGGGCAAGTCCCTGATGTAGTGGGAACATATCAGGAGGATGAGGGGACGACCAAGAATACCTTAACTACGATAATGCCTATGCTACTAGAAAGAGACGCCCTCAAAATGAAGAGCCTCGTATTGATGAAGCAGATTCTTCAGCCCTAGCTGATGTACACCTGCATAGCCTGGAGGTATGCAGCCAAAAACTACTGGTCGTTGTAAACGTAGCACTGCGACGAAGAGTGGGGGCCCCGTGGTTCGTCGTACGTAATCATTGACAAAAGATCTCAAATTCACGATGGTACTAGAGAAGATTAACCAAAGAGCCAGGAAATCGCACGACCACACAGGAGATCATCCGAAGCCACTGATAAGTGCAACTAGAGACTAGGACTACGAAAGAAGTGAGTCATAAACGACCGAAACTCCAATTACTTTTTCTGTTTCAGATGGACCACCTGCGATACCAACACCAAATCCTAGTCTCTAGATTTCAGGAGACAAACAAACACACTTTCGAACAGACCTTATCACCCACCCCGGAAGAGTAAGTTGACTCACTCTTCCGAATTTCCGAGACTAACAAAGGAAAAAACGGGCCTACCCCATATAGCGGTTTAGGTCTACAACGATGAGTTAAATAAAGGGCGGTTCGCAGCCTAACACACACTAAACCGAGGCTGATTCTAAAACATAACTGTTTTACTTCCAGTATCAGCTGGTATTGAAAAATATGTTTTCAATGGTTAATGAGTAATGTAACTACAGCCAAGTAGATAGGTATATTTACTGTGATTTGAAGATACCCATTGGATGCCTCGTTAGTGGCGGAGCCGTACATAATTAACTACACATAAGTTTATAATAATGTATGTATGTATTGCTACATTTATATAATGTATACGTGATCAAATGCGACGAAGAGACTAAACTAAATTTCACTGAATTACTTGTACCTACATTAGTTCAAGTATATTAATTCTATGCGAGGGAATCTCAGCTACCACGAAGTTACCCGGTGGGCCCTTTTAGGCCGATTATTTAAAATCAGCCTAAATCAAAATAAAATGTTGGTTGGTTGCACTCATTTGTTACCAGCAAGTTCTATGCATGCAAAGACGATATTAATGCTACAATAAAAAAAGTTACCTACTAACTGTAAGAATAAAATTTAGTTGTTTTTAAATTAAACAGTAATTAGTGGTAGGAACCATGTCGTCAAGCAGAATATTAGCAAAACTTTTTTGAAATTTTATTAAAGCAAAACCATTTTAACTTAGTGTACATTTAATTTTCGAGAAACTTCCAAGTTTAAGTACCTTCTTTTATTAATTTATTGTTTGTAACCAGACTTTGACATAGGGTAACGGAATTATGTAGTGTTTAATCGAAAAACAATATATATATATATATATATATATATATATATATATATATATATATATATATATATATATATATATATATATATATACGTTCTATATTTTCTTATTGTAACGAATTGCGCTGCACATATTTGATGTTAACTCCGATAATACAGCGCAAATAAATCAGGGATGTTACCCATATATTTGATAGAATAGAATTTAACAGAAGATTACCAATATATTACATGCTGTCCCGTTTACACTGATTTAAAAAGCTCAGTAAGTGCTTTGGTGTGTATCGACAAAGATGGTATTCACCAGTAACGTCTGTATACTCCAAAAATTAAACCTAATATAAGGTCACTAATAAATTGTATGTTGTTCTCTTCAAACGAATTAAAAAGAACCCGGGAAGTTATTTGGTATGCGTTAACATATTTGGTGATATTGTAATCCACGATTTGTAGAAGATAAGTAATTGAATAAGTTTGAAGTATCGCGCTTTTCAAAATAAATAAGCCAGCTTTAATAACAAGATAAGAACATTGTTGTCTGAGTTTACCAAAATTATTTCTAGACTTACGTTTTGATATGAAATCCTGTATGGTATCTGAGATTGAAACATCCATCTGTGGATGTTCATCAAAAATCTGTTGGTCCTATGAAGGAACTAAAACGTTCGATGTGAAATGAAGAAATGGAAAATTACACCAAAATATATTGCTCCGCGTCTTCTTAAATAACTAAAAAAATAATGAAACTTACACTTTTAAATATGACACAACTTGCAAACGTCTTTAAAATAAAGCTGAACTTTCACAATCACAGTAAAATTGGTAGATTGTAGGATATTTTTTGTTCAAAAGGTTCTCAGTAACGAAGCAATAGAGAAATGTTTCGATCTTTTTCTTTTCTTTTTTGTTCCTCATTCTTGAATCATATATTTTCCATTCTTTTTAATGACTGTATACGAGTTATGTTTCATATGGTTAGATATTATTTGAAGATAAACATTAAGAATCTTCTCAAAGGGCTTCAAAAGTGAAATTTTGTTTATGATTTTCGATTCTTATCAAATGAAATATTATATTTATCTGTTTGCTTATCTCTCCGCAACTAATAATAATATCAATTTCCACGAACCTCATTTTTATATATTAGATTGATAATATACAGATATTCTTGTTCATCTCCAAGGTTTCTTAAAAAATTTCACCTCATTTCCAGTAATTAAAACAGTAATGAAGTATCTTGGTAAGTAAGTTTAAATCATTTAATGAAAAAAGTAAAACAGTAGATACTAATTATCCACAAAATACTGAAGCGTTATACTAAATGTGCTTTTCACAGTTGACAGTTAGCAGCAAAGTTGGCAATATTAAGAGATAATTAAAACTTGATTTTATCAATACTTAATCTCGAATATATCTTGATGATTCCTACTTTGTTAGTTAAATACAATGCAATACAATGCACAATGTTAAATAGTGCAATACAATGTCTTGCTATTTGGTAGACTAACTAATCTCCCGTTCTTATTTTAATTTGAAATTATCTATAAGTAGAACTATGAACGTTGCACACCTGCAAATCAAATGAAAATAAAAGTTCACAAAAAATTCTTCAGTTCATTGCAACCAACATTCATGTATTATTACATATATTAAACTTTCTCTAGATTATATAACTACTACGGTTCAACTGGTATAGTAATTTTCAAATTTACTTCAGGATTAAAGTTAACTTTAATGATTACTAAATCCAAAATTAATTAAGAACAATTCAAAACACCGATCGCAGTTAATTTAAAATTATGTGAGATGTAATAAGCAAATATTACAAACATACCTTGCATGTTATATCGCCTACAGTGTTCCCCCAGAAGAATACGAATCTCAACGGGCATGACTTCTTAATCTTATCCAGGATAATTGTTATTCCCACATCATTAATTTTATTATAAGATATGTCCAAATATCGTAGTTTGGAGTAGGCTATACCAAAACTTAAAGCTCTAAAAACATAAAAAATATAAATCAAATATAATTTTTTTATATTTACCTTCAGCAATCAATGGTGCAAGAAGTCTTTGTATTTAATATCAAAATTCATATAATCTAAAATAATCTTACTTTCTACACATACTATAAATCTACAGAAAAACTAATCTGTTTCAAGTACGTTAACTCTTGACCATGGAGATATTAAAATATGACAGAATAACGTTTTTTGCCATATTAAATTTTGGATGTAGATAAATATTAGGAAAGAGGATTTATATGTATTTCAATAACCAAGAAAAATACGCTATATGTTTACTCTCTAAAGGTTACAAATTTATGAGCAAGACAGATACATGGAACAAAATAATTCTGACCTATAATCGTAGTCTCAATATGTTGTTTTCTCTTTCTTCATTTTTTTGTACCGTTCGTTTGTGACTTATTGTATAAGATATTTGCAAACCCGGAAATTTATTTTTAATGGCAGATACTTTTAAAATTTTTCAGAAAATAAAATTGTGACGCATTCCTAATATATTCATTACTTCTATATTCGTATTACATATATTATAAACATAATCGAGCTTTATTAAAACTTCGAGTCATTAGAACTTTGACCACCCTGGACAATAATCGAAATACGCTTGGAGTTATAACCAAACGAATTAAAATTATCGACGATTTCATGAAATCATTGAGTTTTAATAAAATACGTTTATGTTTGGATCTTCATCAATTCTGATCTTCTTACTCCTACTTCTGAATTATTTCATTAATAATTCATGCTTTAAGATACGTTTTTATAATGTAAAACCACTAACTGCTTGTGCAGTGTATACTCCACAAACTATAATTTGTCCATAAAAAATAAATTATTTTTATATGATAAATAATAACATATGATAATTCGTACGTGATTCTTTATATATATTCATTATGCAGAATCCACGAAATAGTGTATAGAGCACGGAATAAGTTCTTGTTGTGCTATAGATTGGTAAATAGATGCTTCGGTGTGATTACAATAATTCGCGCGTGCTGTGTTTTGGTTCATACTTCTTAATAATGGAAGTCACATTCGTTTGATAGGATATGATTATTTCTTATTTTAGTTCATGTTGTTATTCATTGAAAGTAAAATCAAAATGATGAACATTAAGTTAATGTTTATATTTTGTAATTTTGTATTTGGCAAAAGTTGGAATAAAATAATTTCGTAAGATAGGGATAGAAAAAAAAAGATAGTGAAAGTAATAGTTGGATACACACGTAAAGATTTATCGTTTCGATAAATCGTTCCAAATAATCGTTAGATAAATGGGAAAGAAAAATCTCATAGTTAAATCGATCTCAGTCCACTAACGCAAAGTTTTATTGGAGCAATATATCTGTTCAAATTAACTCGAATCATGCAAATTGGTACATGTGTGTTGTTTAAACGGTAACTTGGTTCAATTTGGTCAATTAATCTGTGATCGGTGATCTTTCGCAATTTCGTAAAATATGACCGACCAAGTCTTCAAATACAGGAGAGTAATTGGTTGTTTTTCTGGATTAAAATATTTATGAGTATGGTGCAATGTAAGTAGTTAGTCGTTGGTTTGTTAGGTGTTCGCAAGTGTTGTGAAAAATGAAGGATAATAATATTAATGCTACTTTACTACTCGGAATGATGAGTTATATAGGGTGTCCAGAAAGGGTTTCAGTGCGTAAAAATCCTTCTCAATCAATTCGCAAACTCTCACTTCTTCAATCGCTTGTGGGGTTCAAACAGAGCACGGGCGACCTGGATTGCGAATGTTTACAGTCGAACCGGTATTCTCAAACATTCGAATCCACTTTCTGATCTTACACCTCTTGATTATTTCTTATGGGGATACCTTAAAGAGATAGTGTATGTAAACAAACCACGAACTTTAGTGCAATTAAAGCAGAACATTCGCACCGAAATGGCCGCCGTTTCCAGAGAGATGTGTAGACGCGTGGTGGCTAATTTCCGTTTACGGTTAGAGGAGTGCCAGCAGCGTGAGGGTCAACATTTGGAGAACATAATCTTTAGTACTTAATTTTCCAAAACCTTGTCTAAAGATTAACAAGAAAATTGATTTTTTCTGACTTCTAGTTTCTTTTTTATTGAATCTACAAATACCCCCTACCCTTTCTGAACACCCGTTATAATAATACGAAGAAAAAGGAGGACTAGGTATCGTGTGAAATGGGCAAAAACTTGGCTATTGAGGAAAGAACTGCACCATATGCCACTTGTTAGACAATTACAAGAAGATGATCCTGATGATTTTAAAAACTATCTACGTATGGACGAAGCAACATTTAAATATTTATTGGATTTAGTAAAAAACAAATTAACTATGACAGACACTGTAATGCGTAGGGCAATTTCACCAGAAGAACGGCTTATTGCAACAATACGATATGTTGCAAGTGGTCGATATTACAATTGTTTGAGATTTTCAGCTGGCATAGCTGAACAAACTCTTAGATATATCATTCCAGAAACATGCCGTGTATTGTACGAAATACTGGCGCCAGGATACCTGAAGGTAAAAATGGAAATAAGTTAAAAATGTGGAGTGACGCATTAAACTGGCGCATTAGCAAGGATAATGAGTGTGCCTCGATAGCTCAACGGTCAGAGCAACCAACCGGAAATTGGGAGAGCCGGGTTCAATTCCCGGTCAAGGCATAAGCACTCTTTATCCTTGCTATCGCCAAAGTGGTGACCCCGACGTGATGCGATTCGTTCCAGTACATCCAACCTCCCTTACATCTCAAATTCGCGGATTCGATTCCCGTCCTATCCATCGCCCTACAGTCCGGGGGTTACCGAACAACGGTTCGTAAGAATGGCGAATGCGGTCACATTCCGTAAAATTGTATCGAGATAAACTATGTCTCTAGGGAGGGAGTACTGTAGTGACGCATTATACTGGCACATTAGCAAGGATAATGAGTGTGCCTCGATAGCTCAGCGGTCAGAGCAACCAACCGGAAATTTGGAGAGCCGGGTTCGATTCCCGGTCAAGGCATATGTACTCTTTATCCTTGTTATCGCCACAGTGGTGACCTCGACGTGATGTGATTCGTCCCAGTACTCGAACCTTCCTTAACATCTCAAATTCGCGGATTCGATTCCCGTCCTATCCATCGCCCTATAGTCTGCGGGTTACCGAACAGCGGTTCGTAAGAATGGCGAACGCGATCACATTCCGTTAATTGTATCGAGACAAACCATGTCTCTAGGGAGGGAGTACTGTAGCGACGCGTTAAAAATTGGCGCATTAGCAGGGATAATGAGTTTGCCTCGATAGCTCAGCGGTCAGAGAAACCAACCGGCAATTGGGAGACCCGGGTTCGATTCCCGGTCAAGGCAAAAGCACTTTTATTCTTGTTAACGCCAAAAATGATTATTTATCTTTATTTATAAATGCATTTTAACAATATTTGAAAGTTACAAGTTTGTCAGATTTTCATTATTAAAATTGTTATAATAATCCGTTATTCGTTCGTTCGAATGATCTTGTGATATGCTGTGAGCAAACTGAGATGAGCCTGACGATGTCATAGGAGATGGAACAGTATTACCATACACATTCGCATCTTCTATGGCCGTAATTCTAGTCAACTCATTAAAATACGCCTTCTTAAAAATTTGATTTATAAGATCCTCAGCTAACATTTGAACATCATATAGTTTTCGCAATTTTGCTGCCCAATTAATGCCAATTGCATCATATTCATCTATGACTTGCTTTGTAGCAGTGCTGTTACTTTCACTACTCATAATGTTTATTGCCTTTGAACAACTTTCGAGAAATTGGTCTTCTTTCTTCTTCTTCTAATTATCTGATTTATCTGGTCTATTGGTCTAATTCTTCTGATTATTTTTCTGTTTTCGGTTGCTATTTGTTTCGGTGTTCGGGGTGACTTGAAAACCTGCATCAATATGAATTAATGAATATAATAGATTAACTATAATGTTTTTTATTATTATTCTAGTGCCCTTCAACTCAAGACGAGTGGCGAGAAATTGCAAATCAATTTAAAAACTGTTGGCAGTTTATAAATTGTGGAGGTGCATTGGACGGAAAACATAGAATTGTACGTCCACCTCACACCGGCGCTAAGTTTTACAACTACAAAGGATTTTACAGTGTTGTATTTATGGCTTTAGTTAATGCGGATTACTCCCCCTAGGGGCTGTAAGACCTTGTAGTTGGTGGGGGGGCCTTGTAGGCTGGGGGGCGCTCTAAGGGTCCATACCTGTATGAATGATGGCAACCCTTTGAGTAGGGTTGCCCAAGCGAATGGGAGTATGAATGAGGCGGCCCCGGTAAAGGGCCCGTCCATGTGAATGAAGGGATGTGGCTTGGCAACATCCCGGGTGTGAACCCTTCTTGAGTTTACTCAAGGAGGGGCGACAAACCCAGTTCACAACTAAGAAACAGCCCCCCATTCAGCCTGGTGAAACTGGATGGGTAAAACACACCCCCCTAATCCGATGGTGTGGGATACCGAGCCTATCGGACTGGTTGACTCTCAGGGGATACCGAGAGTCGCAATCGGTGCCTCAGGAGCACCTGGTGCAACTCCTGAGTATTTAAGTCACCTTACCCCCGCATGCGGGGCTCTGCGGGGGTGGACTTTTATTTCCCTAGCTACTCGTGGGACCAAAATGGAACCAAATGGAAAAATACTAAAAAGCTTGGAGGATAAGGAGGTCGAAAGCGGGCCTGTACCGCGGACGCCTCCATCCTCCCTGTCAAGCAGTTGCTCCATCGCCGACACCCAGGCCACACTCAGGACTTTGCCCTTGATCTCTATTGAGGGAAGGGGCGAGGAAAACCTGAGTAAACCGGGGGACGAAAGTGGGGCAACTGCTAGAAAACGAATGAGCGGAAGCCAGCGAAGGAAGCTGGCTAAAGCTAGACGTGAGGGAGCAGCTCCTAGAAGTGTTGGCGACCTCAATGATGATGAGGTTCCAGGTCCGTCGAAGCGGAGGAAGGACAATAATGATACTCCTCCATCGGCGGGCAGGATTAATAAAAAACCGAGAGGGGAGGGCCGTGGGACCTTTCCCGCCACCAGTGGTGATAAGATAACTGCTGGGGGTGGGGGAGGGCTGACGGCTGCGCAGAGAGCCAGTTCCCTCACGGTAGTAGCGGTAGCGGAGGACTACCCAGACAGGCTCTTCACGCGGGAGGAATTTACCGAGTTTAGGGACACTTTCATCGGGACCATGCCAACGGTACCCCCTGAGAGTTGGCCCCGACTCGAGACATCCTTCTGCAAAGGGGGAGCATTTATCTTCATTGCCTCCAACCAGGGATCGAGGGAACGGTTGCTAGAGATAGTAACCACCTTAACCTGGTCAGGGCCGAAAATAAAAATGGGGGGCGTTGAGCTGCTCCAGAGACCGCTGAAAGCCACCGCCAGGTTTCCTTCCAAGGAAGAACCTGGGGCGATCCTTCGGGATCTGGAAGCATTCAACCCCACCCTAAAAATTTCGGCGTGGCGAGTAGTGCGTACGCCGCAGGAAAAGGACGGAGAACCTGCTAGCGCTGAGGGTAAAAAGCTCCTAGTTCTGCAGATTCCCGAGTCTCATGCAGGGCACTCGCGGCACTGGAATACAGGCCTTTCTACCACCTCGGTCGGGTCACTATTAAAGTAACCGAAAGAGGGAAGGAAGGTCCAAAGCAATGAAGGAGGAGCGGGAAAGACGAAATGGCTTTAACGCGAACCCAATTTATTCAGATTAACTTGCATCGAAGCAAAGAGGCCTCTGCTATTCTACAGAGGGATCTGGCTAAGATGCACACAGGAATAGCACTCATCCAAGAACCTTGGGTGGTGCGGGGATCTATAACGGGGCTGGGTAATTTTCTCTGTTACAGGAGCAGTAGTACCAACAGACCCAGCGCCGGCATCGTACTGAAGAACATCATCAGTGACACACCTCTGTGGAAATGGTCAACAGGAGATCTAATGGCAGTAACTATGATGCTTGATAACGTAGGTAAGGTGGTCATACCGTCAGTTTACCTACCACATGACAGCAGGGACAATCCAACAACGGAGGTGAAGGAACTTGTGGACTTCTGTCAAAAAGCCAACCTGCCTTTGCTGATGGGATGTGATGCGAACTCACACCATATGGTCTGGGGTAGCACGAACACCAACAGCAGAGGTAGGGAGCTCATGGAATATCTGGAAAGTACAGAGCTAGATATTTTAAATGTGGGGATATTTTAAATTTTAACACACCCACTTTTCATAATGCTATAAGGGAGGAAGTAATTGACATTAACTTGGGCTCCAAACACCTGGCGGGATACGTGCGGAACTGGAGAGTCTCGGATGAACCTACACTCTCTGATCACTCTGCTATTAAGTTTGATCTGGGAGTGGGGGAGCATGAAGAGACGAAGTGGGTCTGCAACCCCAGATTCACAAATTGGGAACAGTACAAGTCAGATCTTCTAGTAGCAGTTCGGGGGATCCCTTCCAGAATTAGTGAGAGGGAAGTACTGGAGGAGGCAGCTTCACGACTGAGTAGAGGATTGATAGAAGCCTATGAAGGGAACTGTACGCCTAAACGAGCTAGGCCGAAAGGCCAGGTAAGATGGTGGAACAATAAACTGGAAAACCTTAAATGCAAGGTAAGAAACCTTCTTAAGGGAGCCAGAAAACGTAACAGCCGTACAACCTGGGAGAACTATAAAACTGCCAGGGATCAGTATAGGGCTGAGGTTAGGGAAGCTCAAAGAAGTAGTTGGGCCTCTTTCTGTAATGAGATAAATAAAGGGACTGAGGCAGCACGGCTGAACAAGATCCTTGCTCGTAGTACGGAAGCGATTTTAGGATCGCTCAAGCTACCTAACGGTAATTTCTCGGAATCGGATGAGGAAACCTTAGACCATCTCATCAAAGCACATTTTCCGGGCTTTCATAGACCGGGGACGGGAGACATTTCCGACCCACTAGTAATAGGGGCACATGGAACCTGGGCAGTAAACCGAGAGGGGGACGACAGGGAACTTGTGAAGGACATAGTCACACCGGCTAAAATGAGGTGGGCCTTGAGGTCCTTTGATCCATATAAATCACCGGGACCGGACGGTATTTACCCGGTACTTCTGCAGAAAGCAGAAGATATAATCCTTGGTCCACTTATAAGGATCATCAGGGCTAGCTTGGCACTGAAGAAGGTCCCAAAAGTGTGGCTAGGCACAAGGGTTGTTTTTATACCTAAACCGGGCAAAGTCGGTTACACGTCCCCTAAGGACTTTCGACCGATTAGCCTCACTTCATTTTTACTGAAGACGGCCGAACGACTAGTTGACAGGTACCTTCGGGATACTGTCCTAATGGAGAGACCGCTTCAAGGGAGCCAGCACACTTATCAAGCTGGTAAGTCAACGGAAACAGCTCTGGATAAAGTTGTGTCATCGATACAAGCACAACTGGACTCCCGAGGATACATTGTCGGCACCTTCCTTGATATTGAAGGAGCCTTCAATTTCACATCCAAGGGGGTGATTAGCGGAGCACTAGGTAGATGCTATATCCCCAGAATAATCGCTGAATGGATAGACCATATGTTGGGAAACAGACAGCTTATTGCCAACAGAGGCAAGACAACCATCAAGGGCCGGGTCGACTCGGGCTGCCCTCAAGGAGGGGTATTGTCCCCCCTTCTATGGTGCCTGGTAGTGGATGAGCTGCTTGAAAGGTTAAAGGATTACCAAGTAATTGGCTATGCTGATGACTTAGTAATAATAACGAAGGGCCCTTTCCTGGAACCGATTCTTGATATAATGCAGGGAGCATTAAACAAAGTTAGGAATTGGTGCAGGGATAAGGGACTCTCGGTTAATCCCTCTAAAACTGAGGTGATGGTGTTCACCAAGAAATATAAATGGAACAGAACATGTCCGTTGAAACTTTGTGATCAAGAACTAAGCTATAATAGCGAAGTGAAATACTTAGGAGTAATCCTGGACGGGAAACTGTCATGGGAAAAACATCTAAGTCACATATGTTCCAAGATCACAGCAACACTTTGGCAACTGAGAAGGGCCATTGGTAATAGCTGGAGCTTGAAACCGGAGACCATGAAATGGATGTATGAGGCAATTCTCAAACCCAGACTGACTTATGGAGCACTGGTCTGGTGGGAAAGAGCCTGTCTAAAGTCAGAAGTCAAACGACTTAACAAGCTAAGAGGATTGATTCTAAGAAGTATAACGGGAGCCTCAAGATCGACACCGATTGAGGCGATGGGGATACTGACGGGAATACCACCTCTTGATGTCACCCTGAAAGCGGAAGCTGCAAAGGCAATGCACAGGGTGGAAAACTTGAACAGGAAGATAGGGAACCTGAATAGACTCTCAAGAGAGCTAGCTGAGGAGGGGCTCCTATGGATGCCCTCTGACAGCATGGGTGTCCACTTCCTGTTTGACAAGAAATATAAGATCACCCTCACCAGTAAGACCGACTGGATAGAGGGTCGAGCTGGATTACCGCTCAATGGAGACATCTGGTACACGGATGGAGCCAAGAGTGAGAACAGAGCGGGTGCGGGGGTGTATAGGCGACGTGATGGGACAGGTAAACCTTCCCCCTGGGTAAATACACTACCGCACTCCAGGCCGAGCTAGTTGCAATTACATACGGTATTCTGGAGGCTGACCAAAATCGGACCCAGGAGAGGGTATGTATCTGCTCGGACAGCAGGGCGGCGTTAATAGCCCTGAATTCAGCAACGACAAAGTCGAAGTTGGTCTATAATTGCTATGAAGCATTGAACCACTTGGCAGGGAAGGGACCGGTGGAACTCTTATGGATACCTGGGCATAATGGCATTAAGGGAAATCTAATTGCAGATGACCTTGCCAAACTAGGGACCAGGGAAAACCTCTATGGACCAGAACCTGCAGTGGGAATAAGTCGGAATCTGATCAAAGACCGCATCAATGACTGGGCAAGAGACCAGCATAGAGAAAGATGGGAAAGAGTAACGGGTTGTCGAATAACCAAACTCTTCATCGAATACTCAGAGATTGAGAAATGGGCCCAAGAATTCATTAAATTGAACAGGCAAAAAGCCAGAATCCTGGTAGAAATCATAACGGGCCACCATAGTAGCCTGAATGCATATAAGCATAAGCTGGGACTGACTGACAGCTCGGCATGCAGATACTGCAGAGAAGACGAGGAAACCTCGATTCATCTTCTTTACACCTGCCCTGCACTGGAGGAGAGGAGGTGCCTTATATTAGGGACCCCTGTTATCCTAGAAGAAGCGAGGTTTAAGGCGAGGGACGTGCCCAAATTGCTCCTTTTATGGGATAGCATTTTTGGAAAATGACCCGGACAGGAGGGGATCGCCAAGGGACTACCCATGCGATCAGTGGCTGATGAGGCCCAAACCCACAGAACATAATAATAATAAATAATGCGGATTATAAATTTATTTGGATAGATGTTGGCAAACAGGGTAGAATTTCAGATGGAGGGATTTTGGAGTGGACTGACTTTGGTAAAGATTTAAAATCTAACAAACTGAACTTTCCTGAAAAAGATAGTAATGATTTGAAATTTGATTTTGTCCTTATTGCCCATGAAGCATTTGCATTATATAAACATTTATTAAAGCCTTATACAAATAGGGAGCTGACGCACGAAAAACGAATATTTAACTACCGCCTCTCTCGTGTCCACCAATATCACTCATGGACGTAGAATCTATCAATTATATTGTGGCGGCTGCTTGTACTTTACATAATTTTCTTCTCTCCCATAGCCCCAGATATTTAACTACATCAAATTTTGATAGAATCAATAAAAAATCCTTTGAAATTGCCGAAGGCGAATGGAAGAATGAGAATTCTGTTGACCTTACTCCGCTTCAAACTGGAAATTTGAAAAATGCTACTGCAGAAACTAAATTACAGAGAGATTCATATTGTGACTTCTTCAATGGTGTAGGCAAAGTTGAATGGCAAGAAAGTATGGTGGCAAAAGGCAAAGCTTGAAGTATTTAGTTAAATTCATCAAAACCTAACAAATAGTTTTAAATACACTTTGTAACAATTGAAAAATAAATAAATACAATTCAAATAACTTTCAAATAAACTTACTTTTTTAGACTGAGAAGATCTAACCAATGATACTGCCGACTTTGTGTATCACTAAACGCAGTATTTTGGCTTTCTGTGTTCACTATTTCGGGTTTCATCGTTCTCCAAACTTTCCTCTGGATCTTCAGTTTCTTCGTTATCTTCGTTATCTTCTCTTTCGTTGTCACTCTCATCATCCATCTGACTAATAGTATTATTTGAAAGCCTTCTTTTTCGGCTTTCCACACTTGAGCATGGTATTACATCATCGTTGGTAAAAGGAAGCAAATCATAATACCATATTTTGGTACATACAGATCGTCAGTTCCAACCCCGCTCCTATTTGAATCTTCTACTTTTCTTAACTGCTTTCGAAAAGCTGTTCTAAGATTTTGTAACTTTTGTTGAACAAACTTTTTGTCTGCTTCCTTGAAAAACCCCTTAGAATAATCAACTAGCTCTTTATAGCATTTAATTTTTATATTTTTGTTGGTATATTCAGGAATAGTTGTTTTCCACAAACACGGATTATCTCTACAGTACTATTCAAAAGTCCCCTCCCCCCCCCCCCCCTCTTATCTTTTTAACGATTATACATAAACTAGTGAAATTTGGTAACTGAATATTAAGGGTTGTAAACTTCCCTACTAGTGATGATAAATGACGTATGCGTCAAAGATGACGTCACAAGGTCATTATGACCAATAATTTTAAATGGAACCCTATGGCAAGCGAAACCTCTTTTAAAAGGTATCGAAAAACGTATTCAATGATACTAATATTGTTTGTATTTATGGTAGTCTTGATGGATTAAATCAGTAATCAGTAAACTTGGATAATAATTTTAATTACAGATTCAAGAATCAGTACCTACTTATAGTAATTGTTCGAAGTGAGCTCCATCTACTTCCTGACAGTAAAACATCTTATTGCGAAACTCTTCTCGTACTTTTTAAAATGTGTCTGCGGAAATAGCCCTACATTCTGTAACAATACGTTGTTTTAAAACATCAATATTGTCAGGCTGAGTGGCGTAAACCTTCGATTTAAGATACCTCCACAGAAAAAAATCTAAAGGTGTGAGGTCCGGTGATCGAGGCGGCCATTCCATTGAACCTCGTCGTCCAATCCATCTACCAGGATATTCTTCATCCAAATACCGTCTTACTGCACCGTAATAGTGTGGAGGAGCACCATCCTGTTGGAATGTTATTTCCAAAATGTCGAATTCATCTTGATTATCTTTCAAAATTTCAAGGATTAACGGTTCTATTGCATTTTGCAACATCTGCAGATACACCTCACCGGTTAAGTTGGTATTTAAAAAAACAGGCCCAACAATGTGGTTTCCCAGTATACCTGCCCAAGCATTGACCTTCTCGGGATACTGAGTATGTGTTTCACGAAACATGTGAGGATTTGCGTCACTCCAATATCTCACGTTTTGTGTATTTACATTTCCATTTAGATAGAAAGTACTTTCGTCACTAAAACAAATTGTTTTGACATAGTCTGGCTGTTGGTTAATTTTAGTCTCCATATTTTCACAAAATTGCAGTCTTCGGTCTGGATCGTCGTCTGAGAGTTGATGAACCATTTTTAATTTGTATGGGTGAAATTTGTTTTTTTTTTCAACGCCCTGTGCACTGTACTTTGACTGACTTCACAGGTTGATGCAACTTGAGTTGTTGAAGAAGTAGAATTTACTATTACTTCTGCCAGTATATCAATTTTTTTCTCATCAGAAATTTGTGGTCTGCCAGATCGTTTTGCATCATTAATACTACCCGTTGTTTTAAACTTACGAAGAAGCTCTCTCAAATAAGTCCTCGAAACTGGGCGATCGGGAAACCTATCATTAAAAATGCGTTCTGCTGCATGAATATTTTCTCCAGTTTCACCAAGTATTAGGATCGCTGCTACTTTATCACCTAAAACACGTACCATTTCTCTTCGTGAAGCACTTAAACGTTCAGCTCACAATAGTTTAACAAATTATTGAATGTACAAATATTTTAAAATTACCACAAGGTACTAAAACAGTTAAACGTTCGATCAACAATACACAAATTATTAAATGTATAAAAACTTTGACAGCTAAAAAGATATCAAATTGGGGAGACTTGCAAAAACGTCAGATTACTTACTATCCAACTATCCAGTGGCGGAGCTTGAATTTTAAATTTTATTATTAACTGATTTAATTCATCACAGCTTTGCGGTTTTTGAAAGCCAGTTGTCAAAACTGCCGTAAACAGGCACAATATTAGTGTCATTGAATATGTTTTTTCGATACCTTTTAAAAGAGGTGTCGCTTGCCATAGGGTTCCATTTAAAATTATTGGTCACAATGACCTTGTGACGTCATCTTTGACGCATACGTCATCTATCATCACTAGTAGGGAAGTTTATAACCCTTAATATTCAGTTACCAAATTTCACTAGTTTATGTATAATCGTTCCAAAGATAAGAGGAGGGGAGGGGACTTTTGAATAGCACTGTATATATTGCAATTAAGCCACTGATATATTCCTTACTTGCCATATATATATATATATATATATATATATATATATATATATATATATATATATATATATATATATATATATATATATATATATATAAATAATAACCGAGTACGATGAATATACTTAATAAACAAAATATCCAACGCAAACTAACATGTGACATACACAAGTTAGCAGTTAACACTGGACAGATTTGTCTGCCCAATTAAATCGTTTTGTTCCATTTCTCTGAGCGATTTATCTAACGATTATTTGACAAAATTTATTGAATCGATAAAGTGTATGTTGTGACTACAAACAATCGATCCAAATTATTTTCGTCGATTTATCGTCCAAATTTCTTGAAATTGTTCTTTCCCCCTAACTGCCAGTTTTATCTGTACAATTCTGCAAATCAAACTATAAATTGTTCAAATCGATCGATAAATCTTTACGTGTGTATCCAACTAATGTTCTATGGAATAGATGTATTTATATGCATGAAGCACTTACTTAGTGCTTCATGACAATCAAAGATTCATTAGTCTCGGTTAAACACTTGGACGTCGTTCATGTCGTTCATTTATAGATGTGCGATTTATAGCCAATATGTAAAAATCTATGTGCCTTATATTTTAATTGAGAAATTCCATAAATTGTGCGCTAAACTGATGTGAGCTATGCCAAAACTGACTGATTGTGCGTACAAATATGCATACTAAATGGTTGACACTACCTTGAGTCAACACTTGTTGGACACAGGTGTTCATTAAAGGCCTGCTTCACGCTATATAATACGCAAAACTTTGATAAGACTTTAATAAAAAAAAAAATGTTATAAGTTCCTTAACATATAGAGCTACATATACCGATTTATCGGTTTTATCAAAATATATATGACAATATACAACAAGTACGCCCAAAGCGCATTTCGAAAATGGAGTCGGGGGAGTCTTTGACGGGAGTAAATAAAAGCAATACAGATATTGAGTTATTTACTAGCACCCAGTAAAAGGCCTCACCAGTATTCTTTATTCCGTCATTTCCGATTTGATCTGAAACCATCTTTTGTTTACATTTTTTATGCTTTTTTTATTGTTAATTTTTATATTCATGAATATTCTTATAAGTTCAATTGTGACAGAAAGATGTATTAAACTTTACATAAGAGTATGGACTTGAATTGCCTTAGAATCACAGGCCGTGAATTTTAGTGATCGTAACGCTACTGATTTAATATCCAACTTAACAAGGATATTTTCGATCTGCGCTTACATGCACTTGTCACTGTCACTCTTCCTTGATTAGTTAGAAATTGAAAATTAAATGTACGGTAGATCAAGCATTCAGAATTCACAGACGAATGTATTTAGAGAAGTTGATCTCCAACTACCTTTTTCAGAATTATATTCAACAAAATAATTATTCTATTCTGAAAAGCTTGATATCATTGAGATAATAACTGATCCTTATTATATTTCTTAATTAGAATATGTTTACTGTGACAAACCATTTGACATTCTTTGAAATCTAAAATTGACGTTTTTGTTCAAAAAACGTATTTTTCGAGTTACCCCTTTCCGGTAGCTATTAAATAATAAGAAAATGAAATTTCTGTACTAAACGTTAATCGGAACTGAATCGTCCTTCTGAAAAAAAAAATTCTTCTAGGCCCACCAAAGGAGCGAATTTCAATTGAATGACACTTTGAAATAACAACTAATGCGAAATATTAGTAATAGAACCATATGCTTCTTATGCGCTGAAAGAAATATGGAAATACCAGGCTGTAGAACACAATCTCGCCACTCAGGTACCAGCACGCGCCCTCTCATAAATTATGCAGCAGATGCAAAAAGACCCTATGGATGCACCGGACGACCGATGACGTTATAAGAAATTTTTTTTGTGTATTAGAGATTATTGTGGAAGACTTAATACCAAAGTTTACAGAATAATTTATTCTGTAAACTTTGTTAATACCCACTTAAAATAAACAGTTTTAAAACCTTAAAGTGAACTTTTCCGCACGTAGAACATCTCTATCTTGAAATTGAGTGGCCGAGAAAAAATAAACCAACACATAAATGCAGAATATGTGTTTTTTTGCAATAGTTTTATTTTTTACTATTTCGCATTCCACTATACGCGGAAAAGTAATGTAATCGTGTAAATATTTTTTTTCTAGCGTTTATTTTTCGTTTTTCGGCCTAAAAGCCAAAAAAATTGTTTTTAAACCTTTTTGTATGTGTGTGTCGTTGTCGTCGGCATTAATAAAATTTATTGTTAGCACGATATCTCAACTAAATCGTGTGGTATTGATCGGGTTTTGATTGATTCTGATCGGGGACGTCTCCCAGATGACACCTATTGATTTTGAGGTGGATAGAGCACACTCTACTATGATCATGGGTCATGAGAAAACACAATGATGGACTATTTGAGAATTTTTTGTTGTTAGCACGATTACTCAATTTAATCGTGTCGTATCTATCGGGTTTTGACTGATTCTGATTAGGCACGTCTACTAGACGATATCTATTGATTTTGGGGTGGATTGGACACACCCCACCCTATCCATGGGTCATGAGAAAGCACGATGGTGAACATCGTGCTTTCGTGTTTTGAAAGTTTCGTGTTTCGTGTTTTGAAAAAAGTAAAACTGTCGCATAAAACACATATTCTGCATTTATGTGTTGGTTTATTTTTTCTCGACCACTCAATTTGGAGATAGAGATGTTCTACGTGCGGAAAAATCCGTCTTAAGGTTTTAAAACTGTTTATTTTCAAATAGTCCACCATCGTGCTTTCTCATGACCCATGGACAGGGTAGGGTGTGTCCTATCCACCTCAGAATCAATAGATGTCGTCTGGTAGATGTCCCTAATCAGAATCAGTCGAAACCCGATCGATCTGACACGATTTAATTGAGTGATCATCCTAACAAAAAAAAATTCTCAAATAGTCCACCATTGTGCTTTCTCATGACCCATGTACATGGTAGAGTGTCCACCTTAAAATCAATAAGTGTCATCTGGGAGAAGTCCCCGATCTATCCGACATGATTTAGTTGACTTACTGTGATAACAAGAATAAATTCCGACGACAATGACGACAACGACACACGCACAGCAAAAATTTTTTAAAAACCATTTTCTTTGTCTTTAGGCCGATAAACGAAAATAAACGCTAAAATAAAAAATCTATTTTTCTTTACACGATTACATTACTTTTCACCTATGGTATAGTTGAGTGCGAGAAAGGAAAAATAAGAGCACATAATATATGCTGAAATTTTATTTGCATTATATGTAAAATTTTTATTTTTTCAAAAGTTTTCAAATGGTGTCAATACTGATCTACTCCTGGGCTTTATTGTAATGCACGCTAAGTAGTCTGTATGCCGTATTGAGAAAATCTCGAGAGTAAATACTGGCTTACTGGTAAATATTACTAATTATACTAATCATTGTTTGTAACCTACATTCTTAATATATCGTTCGTATTACCACTTTGAACCACCCGGACTCCACTGAGTTATTTAGTCCCTATTGCTGCTATCGAAAATTTCTTTTACATTTTCTTTTTGTTTTATCATTAATGTTCTTTTAAATACAAATATGCTTTTCCCAACGTGTAAAGATCGGGGCTCTAGTGGTTCTGGAATTCAACGACATTTTCTGTGAAACTCGCGAAGACGTTTAGATTTTAGAAATAGTTTTTTTTTACCCGGCTATTAATCCATCTACCCTGGGAAAACATAGTCGAATAGTTGTTGCTACAAGATGTAAAACATGCATTTTACACGTAACATGTAACAATCTACAAACCGTATGTTGTGAAAACGAACGGCCCACTGAACGCATTGTCGCGGCACTATCGGACACAAACATCAATACTTGACTTATTGACACTTACAATTTTTCTAACGTCTTCAGCTCCACCTAGGTAATTGTATACTAGGTAATTGGTACCAGTACACTCAGTGAATATTTTGCCATGTAATAGCAATGGAAATATCGATTGCCGAAGGTACACGTATGATATTTACAATAGTTTTTTTTTGTGATCTATTATCTCGCCAACACATAACCACAGTCGTCTATTTTCTAATTTACGTGTAATTTTTTTTATAATTTCGTCGCGTACAGTTGATACATCGCTCCATAACATTTTACTACTTGGTAACTGGAACTGTGTATTGTATCTGTACCAAAACAAATCGAAATTGTTCTTTCTTTAGTATGTGAAGGGGAATATTACAGACTATCAACATCAACAATAAATCAAACCTAAATTGAGAGTGCAAGCCCTGTTTTCTATGTTGATGTTGCACAGAATTCACGTCACATGTAGTCGGATTGGACCAGCACATTAAGAGTTTATCGCATACTTTACACATTACTTTCACTGCATCGTAGAATAACTTATGAAATTCACCAATAAACATACATTCAATTTTTCACTTGGTGAGTATATAACATTTTTGAGCTTTCGCACGTACGACATACTTTATTATTAAATTAAAAGGTTTCAACTAACACAGCAGAGACCATACGTACACCTCGATGGATAAATCAAGGTCAACTACTGCTCCACTACCGAGAAAAGTGAGTTGCTGATTTCCCTTCACTAGGGCTCGTCGACCACTTGCTACTCAACACTCGTTTCAGCGTCATCATCGCACCGTTACATTAAAACGGTTTAGAAATTAAAAGACAATTATCTGGGTGAAATACCATTAATCGTACATTCACAATCCATTAAAAATTTTATGACGAAATTTTATGAATATTATTATTTTAAAATAGCTTAGATTTTTAGATTTGATGAATGAAACGTTCGTTGCAGTAAAAATGTTCATGTCCCAACATGAAGCACCAATGGTATACAGCGCCCGCCCACAGCCTTAATTATAACGAATAGATAAGGGCTAAAATTCAACTACTTGTTGATAAAGTAATTACGTTGATATGGGAATTTATTGACCTAAAACATGATGGTGTAAAATGATGTTTAGTTTACGATATACCTTTGTTGTGCTGGGAAAAAACAAACTGTAGGAAACTGTAAACATTTCACGACACAAATATTAAAAAAGTGGCCTAACACAGAGGACTGAATTTATGTATAACATAATTTTTATGTTGATGCGTAATTTACCATTTAGTTAATTGGTAAGCATTTCAGTACTTCTAAGATAAATATAAACCCATCATGAAGTTACCAGGCCAACGAAACAATACAAAATTTCAATTGCACAACAAAAAATTCCGCGACCATGCATTCTGTAGGCCGCTGTCTTAAACAAGAGTATAGTAACTTCTTACATATTTCTTATATCGTTATGTATATTACTTATATACATAACGACGTATTATGAGTTACATCTCGTGGCCGAAAAAAATCGAAGATATTATTCAAGCGTAAATAGAACCACCATAGCTGATTCTTGCTCTCTGGGGAACATTTATTATTTTGAAAATTTCCACGAAGTAAAGTCTTATTCGACGAAGCTTCTACGAAGTAAAAAAACTAGTTATAATTTGATTTAACAGTGAAAAGGATTCCTGCTATCAAGGAAAATCAAGTGATATATCAAGATCCTCAAATATAGATACATACATGGTTTAAAGGACGCAAAAAAATAACGTTATAGCAAATTTTGACAGTTTTAACAAAAAAAAAGTTATATTACCAGATTAAAACAAATATATAGCCTTTCTACATCTACATATGTTACATAATTGCAACAATTATTTTTGTTATGTCAATATTACATCATTAGATGTCGGACGGTCGTTGTCTTCATATAAGAATATTTCTTCAGCACGGCGAACATCACACACTGAAACAGTTATAGGAACACACCTAATGCTGCAGATGTTGAACCTAAATAATCCAGCAAATAACGCTGTTCAGAAGGGTAACTGTTTTACAGTGTTGTATAAATTGAAAATTAATTGCGTATAAAGTAATCTGTACAATTTGACATTAAACGTATATTAGCACCATCCATCGTTACTATGCCATATAAGATTTAACGCTATCTCGTATAACGGTTGATGGCTATATAAAAGTACGTTGTTTATATAAAATGTCAAGGCTGTATCACTGACGTGACAAAACTCAGAATCTCGATCATTATTACGTACGATACTTGACCAAAGCAGGTATTTATATAAAATTATAACATACAGGATGTGGCAGAGCAACTTGCTTATTTGAATTTGGCGCCCTGAAGCGATAGTTGCTCCTATGATGGTGGGGGTAGGCACATTCGAGAGGGCGGAGCGTAAAGTTATAGTTCCGCTTGGTTTAGTTAGCATCATGGTGTGGATAAAGGTGGAGCGCGTTCGCTGTTGAGGCATATTTTTCTAACGTCGTCCAATTATCGCCACGCAACTTGCATTCCGTATGCACCGCACCAATTTCAATATGCGCCCCGTGGTCGTATTTCTGGCCGGCAGTCGATTATTTCCTGGGTAAATGATTTCAGGGAAACTGGTGATCTGAAGGAAAAAAAACTGGGCTTCCACGAACAGCAAGGTCACCCCAAAATATTGACATGGTAAGGCTTTCTGTTGTGCGATCCCCTCAGCGCTCTGTCGGCAAACATGCAGCTGCTGTTGGGTTGTCTGCTTGTTCTGTGAGGCAAATCTTTCATGAATAACTAAAATTTCATCCCTACAAATTGGCTATGGTGTAGGAACTTAATCCACACATTTTTTTGCTCAATAAAATGCATGTGAGGCGCTTGGCATGCAGCGATCGTCTTAGGAGCCTAGCTCACCTGAGGAACAACATTCGTCCAGGTGTCGCCAACATACCCATCGATATGCTGCAAAAAGTTGAACGAAATTTCCGAGTTCGATTAACGCAGTGTAATGAAAATAATATCCGCCACCTGCCTGATATCATATTTAAAACTATGTAAACATAAAATTTAAATGTTGTACTTGATGCTGTTAAAAGAATTAAATATATATCTGCATTGCTTCTTTTAAATTGAATTTCTAAATAAGCAAGTTGCTCTGCCCCACCCTACGTAACCAGGTGCTTAATTTATTTGAATTGTTACGAAATCATGAAGATGGCGCCTCTGGTACGCTGACGATATGAGGGGCTCTAACCATTACTTGTACCTTGTTCCAAGCACCGTTATTGCATTTCCAGCTAATATGAGTGCTCGAAGTGGTGGTTTGGTTTTAAGCCAATTTGATACTGTTTGGGCACCGAGATCACCCATTCTGTTGTTTCCCAAGTCCAGCAGCTCTAAGTGTTTGTTTACTCTTAATCCTGACACCAATATATCTATATCGTGGCCATCGAAGCTACAAAATTGCATATGCAATTCGACCAATGTTTCATTTAACTGTAAATAAATTAAAAAGATGTAGTTAAAATAAGTTATCTCTATAGTCTAGTCTCTATATATAAAAAACTTTTACAAGGAAATAGTGCGAATCTGAAAATTAAAAAAGGTTACCTTTTATGAGGGACATAAAGCTCAATAAAACAAATGCAACAATGGACAGCCTAGTGTGCCAACCATCTACATAGTGTGCCGAAGTCCAATATATCCGTTAAAAGGGAAGATACACGGATTGTATCTTTTCTTACAATAAAATTAAAATCTTTTCTGGTTAGATTTTCACTTCTTATTTGTTAAACATAACAATTGTATCACCAACACAATAAATTCTTCATTTTATTGATATGTTTAACAAATAAAATGTGAAAATCTAACCAGCAAAGGTTTTAATTTTGTATAAATATGGATTTTCATCAAGTAACGGCCCAATCAATTCAGAATTTTCTTACAACATTGCATAATTTTTATAGTCCTACAGTCTAAATGACGATCATTAGACAAGGTGTTTAATTTTTCCGGGCAGGTACCATTTTTGTCTTTTTTTCAAATAGCAACTATAATTTTTATTATTTTTTCGGTTTGCATAACAAATATAGGACATATTATGTTAATATTCCTGAAACAATAGCAATGGTTTTCGAGATATTTAGCATTATAGATTTTTTCTCTCGATTTTCGTCGCTCATCTCATAATAGTTCAAATTCCTAGGTTACGTCAAATATCCAGACCAAATAATCCACAAAAAAAGGAATATAGTTCACTAAAAACGTAAACGAAAGACAGTGATAAAAATAACAAATATTACTGAGATTCTAATCGTTATATTCGATTTTATTCAGCTTTAACATTAGATTTAGGTTTTTAAATTTGAAAATCAATCTTGATTTAACCAAAATTTTGGTTTAGTAACTCTGCGCATTGAAAAAAGATACCATTTTAAAAATATTATACAACGACTATTGTATAATGACAAAAAACTAATGGCAGAACTATTGACAAAAAATACTGACAGAAGATATGAGTTAAACGAAATATTGAAACATGTGCTTTAATGACAGTTCCAATAACTGTATTCAAGCCATTCGTTTTCTAAAACATTCTGACAGCAAATATATATGTGGATTTGTTTTACAATAGGCAATTTGCATGAAACTTTTATACGTCTGAAAATATTTTTTTTCTGTCATATAATAAGTACTTAAGAAGAATATTATAGTCATTTTTCATGAAAATCTGTAGTTTTTGCATAATTAATAAAATTAATTCACTCATTCATGTAAACATAGTCACGTGTTCGAAAACGCTAGTCTGATTGGTCCACGTCACTGTATGGGGAAGTATCCCAATCGTCACTGTTTTGATTTGGTTTAGTGCTAAGAGTTTGTAAAATCTGTAACAAGTGCGTTTTATAAAGTCCCTAACGGTATGGAGCCGATAAAACACAAATTTTGTAAGTATTTCATCGTGCCAATGTGTGCAAATACTACGGTATTAACGCCCGAAAAATTGTTCTTTTCGGTTCCCAAAGAGGAAAGAATGCGGAAGAAATGGTGCGTAGCAATGAAAAGGGACGAAAAGAAAAATATAAAGCAATCAAGTTCGACGCCGCTATATTGTTGCGAGGATCATTTTATTGTGAGTATCTAATAACATTTATTTGTTTTAGATATATTTGTACATAACCCCACTTGTATGCTGTTTTCATATTACTAGCCGCATGGAATATTTAGAAAATATTTGTTTTGGCGGTCCTTAGATATAGATACTTAAATAAGATTTACATTTGAATCTTCTTTACAGTTGGAGGAAGACATGGAAAATTACTGGCAATACAGACTGGCTGGAAATGTACAGAGGTTAAGTTTGAAAAAGGACATTCTACCTCATATTTTCGGCTGCCAGAGAGAACCAGTAGCTGAGCGACAAACTGGGGTGAAACGCAAACGGCTGCATACTATTCAGCAGGCAGAAAGTGAACTAGTTGCCTCCAGTTCAACAGTTTGTGACTCTGAGCTGACTAGTCCATCAGATTTTCTTGATCTTCCAGAGGAACCTCTCTCGAATTTTTGTGAGAGTTCAAGTCAAGATAATAAAAATAAAATTTTCAGATAAACATGCATTGAAATATGAAATGGTAAATATAGATACAGTAACCTTTCAGTTTCAATTCCTCTAATTTCAATACCCATAAATTGTGAGTTTTTCCCTATAAAGGAAAACATGGTCAAGGAATCAATCTTTGGCAAGTTATCAGATTGTCCTTGCACAAATCCACTGTCTGTTGCCATAGTCTACACACGATTGTTCAATATTAATAATAATAAATAGATTCGCACACCGAAAAAGGAATATTTAACGAAATTACACTGAACGCCCATATATCTCTCAAAAAATAATATACAGTGACGTCACGCGACAGCTATTTGCATTTCTTGTGTTTACGCGCGCCGATAATTTCAAATTTCTTTTATTTATTTTGTGTCTATTATTGCACAAAAAGTGGTAAATTTAACGCTGTATAGATTTAGTGGCCTATAGAATGTTTTGACAGCATAATTAAAAATCATGCAAATTGTCTATTTCACTTTATTCTAACGTAACAGTCATGTTTCCTAATTAGATCTAAAATACTTCCAGATCAGTGGATAACAGAAAAGAACCCATTAAATGGGCATCACATTTCCTGATCAAACTCGATTAGACTTACTGCTCATCAAGAATATAAAAAAGTGTGAGATTCTCTAGATATGCATAGAAGAAAGAATAAGATAACATTCGGAGGGAACAGAATGCACTTTACGCGCGGCAAGATCGAACTCTGTACACTCACATTCGATATATATTCATCGATATTCACTCTATAAAGGTCTCAATTCTACTAACTAAGCACCTGGCTATTTATTGCGCATCTCATGGGCGGTCCGATATTGCAATCTTGAGACTTGTTCCCATTCTTGATAAGCTGTATTTTTGTGGGACTATTTAACAAAGTTAAAGAAGCAAAGGGATACAAAACAAGGTTAACTAACAAGCAAATCCGGATATTATTCAGCAGTTAATTAATATATTTGAATATCAATGTTACCATTGGCTGATTGTTAATACTGGTCATTTTAAATATGTGTTCTAGTAAGATAATGTAACTTGATGTTGCTTGTTATTTTTTTGCTTTATGAAGAAAATCTGACCATTCTTGAATTAATCTTTATTAAAATTATATAGGACGATTTAAAATATGGTATGGCACGTGAAGAAAATGCTGTTAATTGAAATATTCTATTTCAACTGTTAACGTACTCTATTAGCGTTTCTTTGAAAATTAACAAATACAAAAATATATAAGTAATGCAAAAGTATCGTACGAAAATAATTGTTACTAAAACGTATGCAACGTTTTTAATTCGTTAGAAGCTATAGTTTGTATAATGATTCTTTGCGTGTGCGTCATAGGTAACAATCGTATGAATAAATCAACTGACATTTTTAAACAGTGTCGTGCCGAAAACACATTTTCGGATAATAGTTAGTACAATACAAATCCGTCAACCTATGGCAGGGTAATGAAAAGGTTGTCCACAAAAACATTCAATGGAAGTGATGTTTCCAGCAAAATAAATGAAATAAATTCAGCAAAAATCAAAATAAATGAAACAAAAATGAAATAAATTGTATAGAAATATTGAGACAGCAATGAATCAAATTATACAATAAAGCTAAGACGTGACTTCATAATTGCATTTTGTTTATTAACTGTCTATGCCGTACGTAGTCGATTGAAACATATGTCGCTAGACATGCGTGCTGGTAATTATTGTGGCATATTAGTAACAATTGCGAGTGGTGTAGCATGTGATCCGTGCGACGGCAAAGATCCATTATAACATTTACAAATTGTAGGTATCTAGCAACTAGGTTTTTCCAGGCAATTATCTGCTTTGCCGAAATCGGCTGATTAACAAAAGGACTTAGGTAGAAATTACAATTTTCTGAGAAATTCCCTTCCTCGCTCGACACTGCATTATTATTGTTAACACGTAATTGTCAAACACAAATCGTTTTTAAAAACGTTTACCATCAATTTCTGGAAAAAAATATAAAAGAGATATATGAAACCTCATATATATTGTTAAATGGTTATGAACGAGAGTACACCATTTAAAAAGTATTATTGATATCGTTTAGTTCTATCAAATATAGTGAAATATGTAGTCAATGTAGAGATAATTTAGATTTTATTATTGATCGAATTTTGTGTTTCTTTGAAAAGCAAACAGGGAAGGATATTAAATTTATGCATTACTTTTGAGATACTTGTATATATAGTGAATACGTAAAGGTTAAAACAAATTTGATAAAATCGTTAGTGGACAATTAAAAACACACATTTCTTGGGCAGGTTTGTTTTATCTTTCAATGCGCATATTTTGGTACACATACACTGTCTAAAATGTGATGTAAAATTTAACAGAAATTTCACAGCAAACGGGGTATATATTTGATGTGAAATTTGATGCGACACGCCAATTTGATATGAAATGAACGCCGTAAGGCCGTAGTAAAATTTTACTATTTACTAGTGTGAATTTTCATATCAGTGTAAAAATAACACGTCGTCTGGTGTAAACATCGCCATATTTTGGTGTAAGCTTTATTTCATTTTTTACTGTCCATATTGTCCAATGAAGGAAAATAAACCTCCTTTGAAATATAATATACTTTATTATATTCTTCTGTTTAATACACAAAGTTAATTTCTTTATTGCATTGATGAAATCATCATCATTAGGTCATCAGTCCTAAGACTGGTTGGACGCTAACCTCCAGCTTCTCCTATCTTGTGCTAACCTACGCATTTCGCTAATTGTGCTACAACCTACATCCCTTACTATTTGCGAGCAGTAGTCTAATCTAGGCCTACCTCTGCCTTTCTTCACTCCTATTTCTGCCTCCAAAATATCGCGGACTATTCCCCCATGTCTCAGCAAGTGGCCTACCATTCTATCTCTTCTCTTCTTTAAGTTTTTCCACATACTCCTTTTCTCGCCGACTTTCTCCAATACTTCTTCGTTTCTAACCCTATCAGTCCATGGTATTTTCATCATTCTTCGGTAACACCACATCTCAAAAGCTTCTAATTTCTTCCTACTTGCTTCCCCTACCGTCCAGGTTTCACAGCCGTAAAGTGCCGTGCTCCATACATATGTTTTCAAAAATCTCTTCCTTGTTTCTAAGTTTATTACCCCCGAGCATAAAAGTGCTTTCTTTTTGTTAAAAGCTACTCTACCCTGCGCTATTCTTTGTTTTATGTCTTTATCGCTTCTTCCATCCCAATTTATTTTACTTCCTAAATAAGTGAAGTCTTTAACTTCCTCCAATCTTTCATTATTAATTTGTACTTTCGTTTTTGCTCTGCTCTCGCGCCCTCTGCACACGAACACTTTAGTTTTGTTTTTATTCACCCTCATTCCGTATTCCTCTGTCAACACTGCCTCCATTTCGTTCAATGCTGATTCTAGTTCCTCCTTACTAGATGCTAATACTGCTATATCATCCGCGAATCTCAGCATTTTTAGTTTCTGTCCCTGTACTTTAATCCCGAAATCTACTCTATCTTTTACCACATTAATCGCCTCTTCGATGTACAGATTAAAAATTAGTGGTGATAGCGTACATCCTTGTCTTACTCCTTTCCTAATACCTACTTCCCTTTCTTCCCCTTCTACTTCTATAACAGCAGTTTGCTCTATGTATAGATTGTGTACTACTCTCCTATCTCTATACTTCATTCCCGCGCTCTTTAGTATCTCGAACATTTTTTCCCATCTTACGTTATCAAAAGCTTTTTCTAAATCTACAAATCCTATATAAGCGTTCTTTCCTTTTTCTATTGTTTTCTCTAACATTACTCTTAGCGCCAGAATAGCTTCGCGAGTTCCCCTATTTCGCCTAAACCCGAATTGGTCTTCTCCTAGTATTTCCTCCGCTCTATTTTCCATCCTCTTCTGCACTATTCTAGTTAAGATTTTTGACGCATGGGAAGTTAGGCTAATCGTTCTAAAGTTCTCGCATTTGTCGGCTCCTCTCTTTTTCGGTATAGTAACGATAATGTTCCTCTTATAATCCTCCGGCATCTCGCCCGTTTCGTATATGTATTTTACCAGTTCAAACATCCTATTTACTACTTTCTGTCCCGCATATTTCAAAATTTCCGCCTGTATTTTATCTACACCCGGCGCTCTATTATTCTTTAGCCCCCTTAGTGCTATTTCAAATTCCTCTCTCAATATAGGTTTTCCTACATCTTCCCTATCGATGCTAGATTCTTCCTCTAATATCTCTCCTAATTCCTGGCCCTCGTATAAATTTCCTAAGTACTGCTTCCATCTATCCGCTTTCTCCTCTCTTCCTATCAGTATGTCCCCCGATTGACTCCTAACATTTCTACTTATTGTTCCTACATCCCTGAAGTTCCTCTTAATTATTTTGTAAGCCTCATCGGTCTTACCTACTTGGAACTTATCTTCTACTTCTTTGCATTTCTCCTCTATCCATTGTTCTTTCGATTTTCTACATTTTCTAATGATTTCCCACTTTATTGCCTTATACGTTTTCAGTCCTTCTTCGTCTCGTCTGTTTTTGTAGCCTCGTCTCTTTTGCATTAAGTTTAAGATTTCGTCCGTTATCCAGGGCTTCCTAGCTTCCCTTTTATCGTGTCCTAAAACGTCCGTAGCCGCGGAAGCTAGACTATTCTTGATACCCTCCCACTCAGTTTCTGCGTTCTTGATTTCGTCCTTACTCGTTTTATTTATTAATTGATCTGTTTTCTCCTGGAACTTATCTTTCATATTCTGATCCCTCAATATGTCTACATTTATACGTTTCTTATCCTTCCGGGTTTTCAGATTTTTGAACTTTAATCTAGCTTTCATGACTACCAAGTTGTGATCGCTGTCTACATCTGCTCCTGGATAACTCTTACAGTCTTTTACTTGATTTCTAAATCTCTTCCTAACCAGAATGTAGTCTATCTGATACCTGTCTATCCCTCCTGGCATTTTCCATGTGTACCGCCTCCTAACGTGATTCTTGAACAATGTATTCGCGACTACCATCTTGTGCTTCTCACAGAATTCTATCAGTCTGCTACCTCTCTCGTTTCTGTTTCCTAATCCATAAGGCCCTACAAATTCTCCTTCTTTCCCCTCACCTACGACTGCGTTAAAATCTCCCACTATTATTAAATTTTCATGACCCTTCACAAATCCTATTACCTGCTCTATGTCCGAATAAACGGCTTCTAACTCTTCCTCACTATGGCTAGAAGTAGGCATGTATACTTGCACTATTACTGTTTCCACTGGCTTCGAATCTAACCTAACCATCATTACTCTCTCGCTGTATTGTAGGTAGCTATCTACACACTGTCCTGCGTTCTTCCGCATAACGATCCCTACTCCCGCGTTTCCATTTACCGATCCTGTGTGTATTACCCTATAGTCACCGCTCCAAAAATCTCCTACTTCCGGCCAGCGCATCTCACTTATACCTACTATATCTAATCCTAACCTATCCATTTCTATCTTCAGATTTTCTAGCTTCCCTGCCTGTCTCATGCTTCTGACATTCCACGCTCCGACTCGTGAAATGCTACACTTCTTATTATGATTGCACTCGATCACGTCTCCCGGAACAGTCCTCACCCGGAGATCCGAACGGAGGACTATTTTACCTCCGGAGTTTTTTGTCCCAGGAGACGCCATCATTAATTTAGGATAAGCTTTCTGCTAGCTGTTCTGAGGATTATAATGTGGTGGTTTCCTCTTGCCTTCCACATCGCAGTCGTGTGTGTCATAGCACCATACCAACCCCCACGGTTTCTGCCACTATGACTACTGAAAGAGCTGCTGCCCTCCTTCAGGGACTTGTCTTAGTCTGGTTTTTCAATAAGGACCCCCCCACTATGGTTAAACCTATGGTACGGCTCCTTAAATCATTAAAACGCGCAAGCCGACCCACCCGTTCCAGTTTGCACTAGAACTTCGTCAAGGTTCAAGTCCTATCGGATTGATGAAATATTGGGGTATATTATATGTACGTGCTAATACAAATTTCGAACATACAATTTGTATAATAGATCTTTGCGCGTGTATCAATTTAGTGACGACGCACGGATCACATGCTACACCACTCGCGATTGTTACTAATATGCCACAATTACTAGCACGTATGTCTAGCGAAATATGTTTCAATCAACTACGTACGGCATATACAGTTAATAATTTGCCGAACAAAATGCAATTATGAAGTCACGTCTTAGCTTTATTGTATAATTTAATTTATTGGCGTCCCATTATTTCTGTAAATTATATTTCATTTTTGCTTCATTTATTTTGATTTTTGTTGAATTTATTTAATTTATTTTGATGAAAATATCACTTCCATTCAATACTTTTGTGGAGAACTTTTTCATTACTCTGTCATAGGTTAACGATTGTTACCTGTGACGCACATGCAAATAATCATTATACAAACCATATTTATATATTCGTGAACAATGCAAAGAAATTCGGAACTATCATATTTGAAATAGTACTTTCTAATTAAATATTATGATCCTATCCTAATATAAATGTTCTTCTGATTTAATAGGTAATAAATTTGCTACGTTTATATCCAGATACCCTTGGATATTTACTAATAATTCTTCAATTTACTAGTTTACTAATGAGGGGATTTAGTCCTTACTGAAAATAAAAATTATAATTTAAACAGTGTTAATGTAATAGTGATGTAATCAAGAATGTACCCAATTATTAAATTCATTATTTAATAATTGGGTACATTAATGTAATATTAATATGTTATCATTAGTAAATATACAGAATTATCCACATAACATTCTACCCCCCTTAACTGTGTTATTTTTTAAAATAGAAAAAAATGGTAAACACAAAAGTTGTAGGAAATTTTATTGCGATCTCAAACATGTATCTAGAAGAACAAACGAATCTCGCGTTTCGAAAATCTAGATCAAACTTATATTTTTTTAAATAGAAAAGACTGTTTGTTTTTCGATTTTTGAAATCTATGTGCTTTCCCGATTACAGGAATATATACATGTTATATCTTTGCTCTACTAGTTTGTACAGTATCGCCCTTTGTTAATATCGAATATCAAATAAAATCAAATTGTTGTCAAACGATATTTAGATAATACTTTTATAGAGTGGATAGGTTCAAATGGAACCATTTTATGGCCGGCCAGAAGTCCTGACCTGACCCCACTAGATTTATTTCTATGGGACACTTTGAAAGATCGGGTATATACGGAAAGGTCAAATAATATAGAAAAACTTAGAGAAAAAATATGTCGGGAGATCAGAGATATGAACGATGCTAGTATCTCTTACCTTACAAATAACATTTGTTAAGGAGGTATGCTCTCTGTATTGCACAAAGTAGAGGTATTATAGAACACCTTTTATAATTTATAATTATAGTTTTTAATAAAATGTTCGTTCCATCCAGAAATATGTTTTTTAATATAACTATGATAACATCAAAAATAAAATTTAATTTAAACTATCAAACTCTGTTTATAACAATTATATATATATATATATATATATATATATATATATATATATATATATATATATATATATATATATATATATATATTGTTGTAATCGGAAAAGCACGTAGATTTTAAAAATCGAAAAATAAATAGGGTATTCTATTTAAAAAACATAAGTTAGGTCTAGATCTTCGAAACGCGAGATTCGATTGTTTTTCTAAGTATATGTCTGAAATCAAAGTCAAATTTCCTACAACTTTCGTATTTACAATTTTTTTCTATTTCAAAAAATAAAACAGTTAAGGGGGTAGAATATTATATGAATAACCCTGTACAATAAGAATGATAACTATAAAATATCACTTTACCTACCTAACGAAATCCTGCAGCGAATTTATCAAAATTTGTATTACATATTGACATATTTTTGACACATCTAATATCTATTAATTTTAATAATCTTGGCAATGACAATGATTATATTTGCTTCTTAAGACAGACAAACCATTCGAACATAGTTTGATTATGTTTAGGTTTTAACAATTAAAATAAAATAAAAATAAAAGGAAAATTTGGAAATATTCTTCGTAAAATTTATATGTGTATTATTATTAAATAATCAGACGATAAATGACAAATAACATACACAATATGCATTTACATTACCTTGTCTACTTCATCGTCGTAAAAAGCAAATAGTTCAGGTACATATACATAATATCCATTAGGTGAAATTATCCAGCGACTCACAACATTCAATTCAACACATTATGCAGTCATCTTGGCAAAAAAAAATTATAAACCTGGCCAAAACAATTAATTTTTATTTCTTGAAACATATAACAGCATTTGGACATAAGTTGATTGGTTAATCAGAAATCAGGAATAGCTCATTCACGAATTGCCTCACGTTGCAACAGTATGTACCTGAAGGCTACATGGATGCGTACTCTAAAACAGTTACTACGCAGAGATTATAATCTATCTCCCGCGATGTAAACGGTGAACGGTGGATGCATATTGTAGTGTATTTATATTAATTGTATACCTAAAATGTATGAAATTTTACAATTACACTGGTTAATTATTTAAATTGTTAAATATTATGCCAGAAATAGTGAACAATAAGTTGCATAACAACTGTTTTGAGAAACAAATTACATTTTACAAATTAATCCCATTCACCATTTGAGAATATGCAAGACGAAACTAAAATATACTCGTATTATATAACGTCATTTAGTGTTTTCGCGTTAATTAGACTTACTTAGTCTAATTAACGCTAATTGTACAGCGAACGGTGTACTTAAAATTTGAAAATTTTATTTAGCTGATTTTTTAAATAATCATTGGCATTATATTTTGTATTTTGAAAGTGCAAAATAACCTATACTCACGCTGATATAATTATTACCGTAGTGCATGTATTTACATTTTACATTCCCAGTGGCGGCGCTAGCATTATTTTGCGGTTGGGCGAAAATAGGCTGGAAATATCTAGGGTGGGCGAGGGTGATAAATATATTATTTTATGTGCGAATGTGGTATAGTAGTGTTATACGAGGTTGGGCGACTGGTTGGATGAAAAGAATTTTGCCTGGGCGCTCGCTCACCCGTGCCCGTCCCTGTCGCCGCCACTGTACATTCCGTAATGAAAAAGGGGGTTGCTGTTAAAAAAATATCGATGATGTTATACCTCCTACATGAATTACACTGTATGTATTAATTATATTTTCAAAAACGCGCAACTAAAAATAAAATTGGACGCATCCAAAAGTTTTTCCCAAAAGTTATTCCTTGAATTTTTAACGAATTTATTCATTACTTTAACGAAAACATTGTATATGTATATTCATTTACCTTTATTACCACAGCCAATTCGTCGGCCAATAACGCCGGATCGAACTTGGTGTAATAAGTATGTGGTATAATCCTTGACATATCTAATCTTCTCAAAGTACTTCTTTCGCACACTATAAGGATGGACTCGATGCTGTCCCAAACTTGGTCCGTTTGGGAAATGTTGAGGTCTTCTAACGTTGGGCAGTTTTGTATTAAACTGGCTATCCATCGGGCACCCTAAGTTCATAAGAATCCCTATGAACATTATAGATCATATTCTCCTACATATTAATTATTCGAACTTTTCGCCAATTTAGATTACTTAGGTTTTAATTTTATTAATCCCTGAAATAAGTGTACAGGATATCCTAGCGTGATTTTCGTAACATAAAAATTATGTTTTAGAAATAAGGGAGATCACCACGTCAATTGAATACGTTAATTTAGAAATTGTCTCTAATAATAAAAAGATGAATAAACTTTATTCTACGGGATACTGAAAGGTTTCGTATAAAGCCACCTCATTAGTTTCGATGGGATTGGAGCATTACCCAACAAATTCACTCATCTTTGAAAATGAGAATTTAATTGTTTATTGCAATAGCATCATATGGAGCATTCGTTGTTATACGTTATGTTTTATAAGGTTTGATTTTCTGTTGAAAAGATGTTATTAAACTATATATAAATGTGAAATTCAATTCATCTTTTCATTCTTTTCGCAAATACTTCAGTGCCCCGTAAAATGTTTGTGTGTTTCATATATGAATAATTTCATATATATGTCTCATTAAAAAGTTGACCTGAATACTATGAAAGTAATTATGAAAGATATATCATTCCATCTTACTTTATCAAATGATGAGACTTTCCATTAAATTATGTCTTCTATACATATAACGTTACATTCAGAGAATGCAGTTCCTCAAGACTGTATTTCTAGATTGAAGTAAGTCGGTTGATCCAACAATGATCTCAAGAGTAAAACTGCCCACTGTGAGTGCTGTATCAGTGGTCGAATAATTTCGGAGTAGCCGAGATTCCATCACGTAGCCTTAACATATTTGGAAACGATGTAGGTACAGGAAACTCAGTTTAAATTTTTCGTCGTACTTGATCACCTGTATATTATATAAATGTGGTACTACACGTTACATAAGCTATTACAACTTATGCGTAATTACTTATATATGGAGCCACCATTGATGAGTAGTGATGAAGTATCAAAGGGGGCAGCTCTACTAAGGAATTTCAGGTTATCTATTTCAAAACTCAAAAAGACATTGAAATTATAAAAAGATTATACAACCAGAAAGTAAATTAACCAAGGAGACTATGTTAGTATAGTTTATTTCATCACTACTTGCCAAATAAAAAATTTCAAAACATACCGTGGCTTGTTTTTATGGCTAGGCTTAGGTAGACTGTTCCGTTTATCGGCAATATAAGAGAGTTTTTTATTTGACAAATAACGATGAAATGAATAGTGAAGTAATAATGTCGCGGTATATTCCTTTCTTATCTAAGCTGATTTTATTCATATTTTTTTATTACCGCAAAGCCTATTGGGTTCCCGTTAATCCGACAGCTACGTAATTTTAGATATTCACTTGTTGCCAGCCATTTCATTCCTTCTGCTTTAATGTCACATTGCATTAAATTTATATATTGTAGGTTATTGTCTTCATCGAAGAACTCTTCAGCTAAAATTTTGACACCACGATCTCCTATGTTGTTATAGCTTAAATCGACGCTAATAATTTCACCGACATGATCTTTCATGAAGGCAGCAACCTTGTGCATATCATGAGGTCTCAAACGGTAACTAAAACGTGTACAGAGAAAACTTTAAATATATAATTTGTTCAAGAAAACCTCATTTATTGAAATGGTGTTTACTATAAGTAAAAGTAACATATAATATCGGATTAGTCATCAGTTCTTAAGTCTCCGCACATTTGAACGCCAATTGTGATATCCTCTGATTTTGAAATAGGCTGTAGCACTGTAGGAAAATGTTCTGTATTTTTGGTAAAGGAATTTTTAATCCCGGTTTTCCTATTGTACTCAAAAGTTGTTTTATTTCATGAATATTCTAATATCTTTTGAAATTTACTACGGGCAGTCGTCACTCCATAAGATAGTTTTGTATATTAGAAGAGACCTGCGTGGCTGGAAATGGCTATCAGCTCGTGATATTTTCCTAACACACTTGTTGATATATATGCCTACGACAGATTTAATTTAATAAAAATCTTATAACATTGTAAAAGATAAATTAGATCGTTAACATGAGGCAAGGGATGATAATCAATTTCAATAAGGGAATTATTGACAATTTTAATATTTCCACATATACAAACTGATTGATCAGGTTTTAAAACCGGAAAAATAAAAGTACCCCAATTACTAAAATCAACTGAATCAATTATTCCTGCTTTTACTAATATTTCTAATTTACATTCACTTTATCTCACATTGCCTATATATTTATTACCCTGCGCCTAATCCAGGTGAAAATAGTTCAGCATATTGTCTTATATCAGTCGTATATTGAGGTAAAGTGTTTAGGGAAAATATTTCACTTAAACTGATTTTATTATTGTTAAAAAAAAATGTGAGTAATATTGGAAGGCCTCTATTTTTAATAACATAAACATAACTTTGTATCAATATTTAACGTTGACCTGGATAATTCCCAGAAATATTATTATATCCCAATTATTATATATAAATGTAAATTCTTATCAGAAAATAACATTTTAATTTTTTCAAAATATTAAAATATAGAATTTTTGTCCAATGAATTCTTGACAAATTTTGAAATTTTTCCAGATTCAAAAACAATGTATCCCGGTAACTCATTGGGAGACTATAGGCACATCTTTTATTTTTAAACAAATGATACGACTAAAGAAATCATTTGAAGGTAAATATATTGTTGTTTACTAATCAAAATACCCAAACTACGCGAAAACTGATATGGACTGATAAGATATGTTACTTTAAACTAGCCTAGCATTTAATATTTTGGTTTTCCATATAAATTTATGTTGTTTAATGGAATCTGCTGTTAATAGATAATGCAATATTTCAAATGTATTTCACGTTTAAGGATTTTTGTAACAGAGCTGTTACTACTTTCATATTTTTTTAAATATTTGAGTCAATTAATACAAGACTCCTCTCCTCATAACTACAAATATTCACATTGCCAAGGATTTTATTGATATTTTTTACATATTACATATTTTAAGTAAATAAAGTTTAATTGATTTTTGCTGTTTATTTAATATTATATTAATATATACAGTACGTGTCTAAAATCTATAGTTTACAGACATGCACGGTATATATTTTTTAATATAAAACGTAGCGAAATGATACTAATATGAAACAGTTTCATTTTCTATACCTATCTAAATTTCTATAATTAGATTAATGATCAAACTTCCAAGAAAAACAAATTTAATTCATAAATATATGCTATTTACCTTTAAGGATTTTTAAATATATCTGCAATAATAATACAAATTGTACCTTATTCGTTGATAAAGTTCATTTCCCCTAAGTCTCAAATGTTTCGTGCCATCAGAATTTTTTTCACAAAATAGTTGCAAAAATACATCCGTTATTTTTTCACTCATGTTTAATTGACAGCCTGTGAAGTCATCTTATAAAACTAATTACATTTGAAAAATGTCAAATATGTAAACTCTGCACCCTCTGGATCAGAATATTTTTTTAAATATAAGAAAATGTTCCTTATCTACAAATATATTAAAAATTATTTTGGTCAAAGGAGGTCGTCGATTTTAAAATAATTGTTGGACTTAGTGCCGTATATTGATGTTAATCATAATCGTTTTATTCTTATTGCCAAAATTTGTCAAGCATTTCTCGTGAAGTTTTTATAGTATTGTAACCTTAAGTAGTTTTTGTATTATAATTTTCATCGCAGAACACAACATTTACATGATGAAATTTACATTTATGTTTGGACAATTTTCGAGAGAGCTTCCTAAACTTAGCAATACAATATTTTTGCGCGTACGTTAATAGTTGTGTTAGTGTACTTCTTGAAACACAACTGTGGCTCATAAAAAAGGTGCTGGTAGTACAACTGTTGACATAGAAGAAGTTGCTGATGACGTTCGCGAAAATATGACACAGAAACCTTTTAAACCTTTGAAACGTCTATCTCAAGAAATGTAATGGAATTTACCACATAATTATAAAAAAAAAACTTAGATTTGGAATCACATCAAGCTCTTTTTCTGCTAAACCATTCCAGATCATTTGAGTACTGTCAGTGGTTGATTTTGTGAGTGATTGGTTAATAATTTAATGAATGACTATCTGGTCTAAATTTAAGATTGTTTTCTGCCCGTGATTAGCCCGTGTATTTTTATTGAATCTCTACTATATATTCACAAAATTGGTGTTCGGATGGCAGATTCCCGTAGAAGAATAATTGTATCCGTTTTTTCAATTTTCATCGCCAATGCAAAGCGATACAGAAACAACATTTTAACTGAATTTTTTCAACAACTACACGATGGGGTACTTTAGCATGGCTATTCTTAGCAAGACTATGCATCAATACATACGACACGAGCTACATACCTCTTCTCCGCCAGTTTTTTTGATGACCAGCTCATGAGTTTCCATACACAAATTGAGTTTCCTCCCACGTCTCCATGCTAGAAGACAATGCAATAACAAAACTCGATGCTTCGAATGCTTTTAATAACATGAGGCGTGTACTAAATTGTGCATGGAACAAGAGGAGGAAGAATGTTAGTAAAGCAGTTACATTAACTTGATAATTATTTTTAATTTAATTAATTACTCTTTAATTTTCAAACGTAGTTTATTATTATTTTACCTCCAGAATTAACAACACACACATTTGTATTAATAGATAACACTATTGATGATGTCAGTTTAGCAGGTAACTTAATCAACTTTGACAGAATTATTTCAAAAAGTGGATGTTCAGCTTATCGCTCATTTATCCGTCACGTACCACCACGATGTCTGGAAAGGCATCTGGTACTTTTAAACCAGATTCTGCTGAGAATCGAAGTTCTCAATAACATCAAGTGAGAAGGAATGACAGTAATTGATTTGAAAAATAACAGACGAAAAAAATGTTTCCAGTACTTCAAAATATCCCCTGAAAAATAGTGGCAGTTAGTGAATTTACTGGACATTAACGTGATAGTTCAATACGTTTCAAAATAACCCTTTCCGAACCATACTTTTACAACTTCTTCCTACATATTATCCCGCTGTTGCTGGCTATGGTAATTACTTACACTAATTTCATAATTCTAAATAATTTTTAAGTAATTTACCTAGAGTTTCGTCGTCCATTTTGATACATAGTTAAATACTCCTCAAAATTATGATCTGCTTATGTGATAAGTAACTAAAGTAATAATAAAATGAGCAGGCGGGACGCTGTCACCATCGATAGGTGGTACGCTCATTAGACCGGCACCACACAACGTGTTCTATTTCTTGACGGAAAAACTCCGGGATCCCATCTATGTCGATCTGTACTATATTGCGATAGGACGAACGGGTCAGCGGTTTTTCATTTATTTGTGTAGGTTGAATCCGTACCCTCTCTTAGTGAATTTTGTCCTTCGTTACCACTTTTTGCCAAGAAAATTTTTGCTAACGATATATATCAAAATACGAGTATACATCGTATAAAGCTTTGGTTGAAAACGATTATTCAATATAAATATTGGGTCAGTGGGTACTGTTGGGTAAGTCGCTCAAGTGATGTAGAGAATAACACTCTGACTTTTTATACCAATATCCCGCATTCAATGAGTATTGGCCACTATTCTTCGGGATTTTATTCACAGGACTGCTTGACTTTCGACTCGAATCCGAATGTTGAATGTTTTTAGGTATGACCAGATCTGAGGGTAAATTATTCCATAATTACCTCGAAAAGGGCCCCCAAGTTCCTTGTATTGATCCGGGGTAACGACTCCAGTCACTTGAGGCTGGCCTAGATTGCCGGTTCAGAATAATCCGAGCGTGGGTTCCATTCCCACGTCAGTCGGCTAGTGTGTGTGTAACTGTTCGAGAGAGGTGGAAAATAGCAATACGCTAAACTTCGACCTGATAAAAATGATGTATCGATGACGCTAAAAATGCTGCATTTTACTATTTTGTATGTAAATTAGTTTATCTTCAGGGTTTTTTATTTTTGGAATTAAACATTAAAACCACACTATAAATGAACCAGTAGTCACGAACAGGAGATTTTAGTGTAACATGCAAATCGCATAATAACGACAATAACTTTATTTCGTTATTAGCATTCTGATTGGTCTTTATATGTATATTCAAATTAATTGTTTGGTCAACAATACTCAATGAAAGTATATATCACACTGTACTTCACTGTTTGTGGAATCACTCTTATATTTCCTTTATCCGATATATTAATATTCTAAAATTTCAGTCATAAAAATATACTCTTAAGTTTAAAGCGATTTTTATAAAAATAAATTAAATTTCAACAGATTTCTCAAACAGATATTTATATAGCGCTTTTTGTATACAGTAAAATAATAAATTTTATGAATATCAGAAAAATTTCCTTGTGCCAACTTAAAATCACTATTAAAAAATCTAAATTAAAAATACTTCTTCTAAAAGTAGACAATTAAAAATCTAAATATACAACTTTAGTATAAAGTGTATCACTTTCGTATAACAAGTAATTTGGAAATATTAAATAGTAAAATAACGGCAATTTTTATATTATTTGATACATACCAATATTTAATATCTCCAGAAATCTTACTGTTATGTTCAAAGTTGGCTACTTTAATATGACCAATATTCAAAAATTAACCAGCAACTTTAATGTCACCATTCACGAAAAAATCATCTTTTGTTGGAATATGTTTGATTATATAAGTCCAACAATACATATATTTTGCCAAAAAGGAAGTGATCCCATACAACATCTAATGTATAGAATCTAATACTCATTACTCACGAAATTGAGAATTTGAAGCCATGCACTACAGTCAAATAAGTCTTTACACGACTATACATATACTTATTGTACTCACTGCATTATTGTAATAATGCAGTGAGATACTTTAGACATTCCCCTAAAATATAGACAATTCTGAATTAATTATGCTCTGGATTAATAGAGTATTTTAAGATTAACTGTAAAATTAATTTATTATTACCGCTATTTCACGATAAAATGTACTGAAGGTGTCACCTTCTCAATGGTAGTTGTTGACAAGGATCAAGAATTTGGTTTCTGTCTGTCCTATAATTCGATTTTTTTTTCGAATTATGACGTCATTAATTACTGCGATTACAAATATATTAATTTTTGAGTTTTGAAATGTATTTCGTTGCCAATATAATACCAACAGTCAAAAAGTTAGGCACTAATAATTGGGAAGCACAATTCTCTTATACACTTTTTTGTGATTTTTACATCAATAATTTGTGTACTAGTAAAAATTAAATTAACATGTATTATTACATATACCTACAGTATAATTTGTTTTTGCCTTTCTCTTTCTACAGTAATATAAGTCGGGAACTGAGAAAGGAACTGCCCAAAAACCGCCAAGCGGTTATCAAGTAGTTCGCGAATAGTAAAGGCTATTTACATAATCGCTATACAACAACTACTACTCCTCGGGCTAAAGCCAGGCATTGAATTATACTATACCTAAAAGCGATCCTCGACACCTTTCTCGTGTTTCTGCACAATCAGACGCGGTTTCAAAGAAATAAAAACCGCCACATTGATAGGACATCTGTCCCGATGGGAACCGAACGACAGACAGCTGTTTCGAACTTATTAGTTCTTATCAGTGCCGTACACGGTACGCCGATATAGGACAAATACAGAATGAAATTCGTGGGGGATACATCTATATCGATTCGATCTATGTCAGTAACATATAAGTCGAGAATCAAGAAGGGAATCGTCTGTCGTTCGGTTCCCATCCGGGACAGATGTCGAATCCTACCCGTGGCGGGTTTTATTTTTTGAAACTTTCTCTTTCGAGATGTAATGAAAACTGTTCTGATAAACCAGATTTTTCGATCATTAATGACTTCATTAGTTCATAAAAGTATTTTGATAATAACAGTAGGATTTCAACACATTTAAGCTTAGCGAGTGCCCTAGAAACAAAAAAATTAAATGAAAATATGAATTTCAGAACCAATAAGCATACCTCCTATTTAATTTCTGAAAAGTTAATTCTCCTAACAACGTTGAAAGGAGAAACAATTATTTGATTGTGCTAAGGAATTGGTGAGAGATCTATTATTTTATTTGATGAAACATGTTCAAAGTATGCAGATCTAGTGCCTATAATAATTTATATTGTGTAATTTGCTAACAACTAATGTAAGTGTTTCAATAAACGAAAATAAATTAAAATTTAATACTGCTTCACATCACCCTTAGTTTTACCAATTGCGCGATCTCTAGCAGGTATTGTATTAACTAGTAACTGACAATTCAGAAGAAAGATTGTTCCGGATATTTTGCAATTTTGTCTACAATTCAAGTGTAGAGCATTGGGAATTGTTTAAATATCATTTCATTCTATTATGGCATACAGTTTCTACCATATTGAAATCCAGCCGGCTGAATGGGTGCGATAAAATCTTTATATATTAAAATCTTATCTTAAATACCGTTATACTTCTAAATTATTTTTTGGAAAATTTTACCGTATCTATGGCACAAAGCTCCATTCTGTTGAAATGTAATATCCCCATTATTAAACAATTTTTGTGCACTGGGTAGAATTCTCAAAAATTTCAAATTTCTTGATTATTTTGATTATCTGATTGATATGTGCTAGCTTATATATAGATTTATGTATAGCTTATTGTGCTTTCTATAAATTGTGCCTATACCTCTCGTCAATATGCAACCCCAAATCATGATGCTGTGAGAACCGAGAACTTAACAATCCATTTTAAACGGTCTTTAGGGAAGCTTCTGCTTTATTCTTTATTATTCGTTTATGATGATCTCCAATGCATATATAAAAGTTTGATTCGTCACTGAATATTATTTTATTTACCATTTTCTGTCCATAGAAGTTTAGATTCGGCCTAATTGTATTAGCCTCAGTCAATAAGAGCTTTCTTTTGGCCTAAATAAGAACTTGTACCTATTTTTAGGTAATAAATAAATCATACAAAACTAATTTTTTCTTGTAAAATCTGAAACCACATTTATACAGCTATTTTTGCCAGCACTCTTTAAAAATATTCAATTCAGTTGCCGCATTTCATTAAGCAAGACATTTCTCTAAGACTGCTTTTCACTGACTTGCCTATTTTGTAAATAAGATTTTAAATTTCCTTGAGAAACAACTTGTGATGCCCCTGCACTTTTACCACAAACATTAACATTGTCAGAATCACTATGTTTTCATTATATTAGAGTGTGAAATTCAAAATAGTCAATTGACTTAAAAATATATGCATTGTTATACGTGTACAATTTTGCTAAAGAATGTTATGTAATTTATTTTCTATTTCTCATACGAACTAAATCACAAAAAACCTTTTGTGATTTAATATTTTAAAGAATTCACCAGCTGCTGATAAATTACTTGCAAATTGTCAAAAAAATATAATAGTCAATGAAAAACTGCCAATATTAAAAGGTTTTAATTACAATGCAAAAGGGCGTAGGGCTTTGGAGTATAATGAATTAATTATCCTGAGCATAATTAATGACTCTTTAGTCATTAATTATATTGTGTCTCAAAATGGCCATGCTTTCTATTGAATAATAGTAAAAGTACCCCAAAAATTGTTTCACTATTTCTTATCTATAGGATATATAGAAATCCAGAATATATAGAATAGTACCTAGGATATATAGAAAGTATTTCATTACATTCTTTCTCGACAATACATGAAGTACCTACAACCAATTAAAATCAATTACATTGACTTACCAAAAAAAAAAGCAGTCACCTATTTTTGCATGTAGTGATTCGCAAAAAAAAAACAGCAGGAAGAAAATATTCCTTTTTAATTTTTTTTGACAAAACAAGGGATAAATACTTACCTATAAAACACATTATAAAGGGTTATCCAATTCTGGTTTCGGAAAGTAAATTTAAAAAAAAACACAAATAATTCAGATTTTGTTTACAGAAATTTTTATTTCATTATAAAGTTTGGTCTTTGCCATTATGTGTGGAATACAACATCTTTCAAATGTCCTCCACGGGACCTTTTGCAGGACTCAAACCTCTTGAGGTAATTTTCGATGACTTTTCCGCACATTTCGGGCAATATCTCGGCCCTGACTTCACGAATATTGGTTTTCAATTGCTCCAAATTTAGAGGATTGTTCGCATAAACACGATCTTTTGCGTAGCCCCACAAAAAAGAGTCTAAAGGTGTTAAATCACAGGATCTCGGAGGCCAATTTATGTCCGCTAATCTCGAAATTACTCATCCTGGAAATTTCTCTTGCAATAGAGCCCTACTTCGTCGTGCTGTGTGACTTGTGGCCCCATCTTGTTGAAACCACATATCGTCCGTATCGATATCTTCAATTTCGTGCCAAAAAAATTCCGTTAACATGTGGCAATAGCGTTGAGAATTGACTGTAACGGTAGCTCCTTGGTCATTCTCAAAGAAAAATGGACCGATAACACCACCAGACCACAACGCACGCCAGTGACTTTTTCTGGATGCATTGGCTGCTCTTCGACCACTTGAGGGTTTTCAGAGCCCCATATACGGCAATTTTGCTTATTCACGTATCCACCGAGGCAGAAATGGGCTTCATCGCTGAAGAAAATTTTGTTGGAAAAATTGGCATTCTGTTCTTGTTGTTCCAGTACCCAATTGGCGTATATTCTGCGCTGTGCATGGTCTGCAGGCTTCAATTCCTGTGTGAGTTGGATTTTGTAAGGATGAAGGTGCAAATCCAAATGCAAAATTCGCCATAAGTCAAGCCCAATTGCTGAGCACGACGTGGAATTGAGAAATTTGGGTCTTCAGCCACACTTTCAGCAACAGCTGCGATATTATCGTGATTGCGCACATTACGATGATGCACAGGCCTTACAATATCCCCGACCGATCCAGTTTCTTAAAATTTTTTCACTGTGTATGCAATTGTTCGCTCATTTGGGCGATTATGACGACCACAATCTGCTCGTAACGCGCGAAAAGTGGAAACGGCAGAATCACCATTTTTGTAAAACAATTTAACAATTTTAACGCGTTGTTCTGTCATATGATGTTCCATATTGTAAAATGGCAAACCTTTAACTAACCAAAAACCAGTTTGACAGACAAATACAATTGACAGCTGTCGAACAGCAGGGTCTTGCTTTCCGAAACCCGAATTGGATAACCCATTATATGTCCCAAGACATAAAGAAGAAATGGGGTAAATAAGAATAAACTACAAATAAGTTAAACATATATATATATATTGAATTATTTGACATATCCGAAACAAAATAAAATCCTTGCATGTCATAATTTCATTTACACATACAAGGAAATTTATCAATAAATCACAATCTAGCCAGTCTTTTAGTATGCAATTTTCACCGAAAAAATTGACCCCGACCGCATTAAGACTAGAAGTTAAAATAATAATAAATTCTGAATAATAATAAAACATATACAACTTGTAAGTCAAACCTACCTAACGATTAAAGAATACAATATGCAACTTAATTATCTTCATCAATAACATCCTGAATCCATGAAAGAGCTGAACGAATATTATACAATTTAGCTCGACATAAGAAACTGGATATAAGTAAATATTCAGGGTAAGTTCTACGACCCATTTTCTGTGAAATACCTTGTGTTGGCCTGTTTTCAGTATCAGATCCACTTGTACTTGAATGTTGCGAAAAAGTCTTATTGTTAATCCTTCCTTCACAGAGAATTTTTGTTGTAAGACTTAAAAGCCATTGCAGGATCTACAAGCAATGTAAAAATATAATTATTAAACTACTATTGGATTTAAATGTATTAAGCCCACATTTTACCTTCATATAACTCAAAAATCAATATAAATGTCAATATAGAAAAAGGTATAAAGAACCTACATTGTAAACCTATTAGCAGAAATGTTAATTTCATTATTATTGATGATAAGGTAAAAACTCTTTTTTGAACATCAATTTGAAAACAAAGAAACTTTTCCCACAGAAAATTTGGTGTGGGATGAATCAAAAAGGAAATAATAAAAATATGGGTAAACAAGTAGTTGCTTGATTGATGAAAATTTTGACAAGTATTTACAGTCCCTGCTCAATTTATTAGACTCGCCCCTCATAGCGCGGTTTTTTAATTTCTGGCATATATTAAAATCAGTCTTTGCACCTGATGGGTATGCGTATGTTACAACAAATAAATATTGATGGATGCATAACCAAAAGGTTTCGATTTGATAACATAATTCAGTCGGTATTGCAGAATTTTCATGCAACTGTCAGAAAGTGACTTTTTATGCTCTGTATGTCTGTTCCAGCACAAGCTGGAACTTGTGTTGATTTTGGATGAAAGTTTTGCTTTAAACTTTTCCTATTTTCATTATAGTAATTCAAAGGTGAGTAATGATTTTACTATATAATGCCATTATTTATGCTTTTTATACTTTTTGTTACAAAAACTTCAGTCGACTAACCCCTAAATGGATTTTTTTTTAGATGGGTTAACGTCAAGATCTTTCTTCGGACGAAAAATCGTCTGTAATTGCACTTTTACAAAATACTGGATACAGTCAACGGGATATTGCAAACAAATGTGGGATATCCCAATCATCAGTTCGACGGTTGAGTCAAAAATTGCAAACGGACCTACCTGTTGGTGCGGCTCGGACAGGTCGCTGTGGCAGAAAATCGTTGATAACTCCTAGAGGGCAGAGATTCTTAATAAATATGGCTGTGGAATACAGAAGGGCAACCCACAGTGAAATAAGGAATAAGTTTCATGAGGCAGGCTACAAGGTATCCGTGGCTACTGTACGAAGAAATTTGTACGGTTTGGGTTTCAAATGTCGAAGACCAGTTAAAAAACCAAAACTAACATCAACCATGGTCAACAAGAGGTAGAATTGGGCTATTTTGCATAAAAGGCTTTCTGTCGATGACTGGCAAATGGTAGGTCATTAAAATTTATTTTGTTTTGTGGGTTTTATTATTTTTGTTGCATATCTCCAGGTCTGCTTTAGCGATGAAGCAACTTTTCAAATTATGGATGATAAAACCCAGTTTGTTCGAAGACGTCCAGGTGAAAAGTTTAATACAGATTGTGTAGTAAAGAGAATGAAGCATCCTACATCTGTGATGATATGGTCTGTCATAAGTGGGAAGGGATTGGGAAGGCTCATGTCGTAGAAGGAACCATGCAGTATCAAAATCAATATAAAACGGTTCTCCAAACAAAATTAATCCCACAGATGGGGGAATGGTTTGGAAATGGTCGTAAGATATTTATGCAAGACATACAGCCCTTATCATACAGCCAAGAATATAAAAAATTTCTTAGCAGAACAAGGAATACCTTTATTACCATGGCCAGGGAACTTGCCAGACATGAACCCTATCGAGAATGTGTGGGAATGCTTAGAACGAGAATTAGCAAAGGAAAACATAACCAATAAGGTTCAATTAATTAAGAGAATAATTTATCATTGGAACCATAATGATCAATTAAAGGAAATTGCAAAAAGACTGCATAAACAGCATGCCTCGAAGGGTGGATGCGCTAATAAAAGCCAAAGGCGGTTTGACAAAATATTAGTGGTATAAAAATATGTTCAGTAATTAGTATGAATATATATTTTTTTTGTATAATAAAGAATCAGAAATGTGAAACCACGCTTTATTCTCATGTACATATACTTAACAAAGCCGATATTATTTATACACCTCAAAAAACAACAATTTTGCAAGTGAGTCTAATAAAGTGAGCAGGGACTGTAAGTAACTGGCTAAAGAAGTATAAAGAAGACTTCTAGGTCATTCCAATAAATAATTATGTTATCTATTGAAAATAAAAATGAATTTTGAGAACACTGCTTAAAATATTTTGTTCACCTCGATCGATGTTTTGTTCAAATAATCACGATTTATTTTTTAAAACTATTTTTTCTAGAAAAAATTGTCAAATTTCGCCCTATTTTCCATTTCTAGATGTATGTAATCTGTTAAAACTAGTTAAAAAATAACGCACAAATAGTTTTTTCAATTTTCCCTACTCTTCAGTTGGATCAATTGGTTGATATACTTTAAAATAAATACTCAAAAACTCATATCCTCTCTAGCCTGTCTTAGCTAGAGTCGATTTGCATTTTGCAAATACTTGTTGTCTTCTCTCCTTTCTCACAGTATGCAGAGTCAATTACAGCAGTAATCAGGAAAATCAATAAGAAATAAAAACACGTTTATCTTTATTGCCCTACTTGCACCCCATATTTAATTAACTCCCTAGCTGATTTTTATAAGTATTTTTTCACAATAATTAATTCTTCATTTGTTTAGAAGTTGATATTCTAAAAATGGGTTTTCTCCAGTAATTACTGTATAAACATGGTGATAATTTTTGTAAATACTATCTTTCATACAGTACTACAAACTTTCAAAACAAAAAAAAATAAAAAATTATTACAAATATGTATCCTTTGTCACACCTAAATTTTCCAAAAAAAAAAAAGAGACTAATGTCTGAATGAAACCATGGGTAACATTTATTTTAATATAAATAAAAGTGCTACACCTCAACCTAGCCCTTTCAAACTTCATTGAATGGTTCTCGAATCATAAAAGTACTAATTTTTTCAGTTCTTTTCGATCTTTGAAATATATATATAGTTAAAATGGGAAAGCAATTCAGTTATTACTTAATAATCAATGGGACAATATACTAAGTCCCCATTGTATACTGTTTCATCTAAATCTGTTTTATAGTTTTGTAGAAACATTAAATGTCTTAATTTTTCTATATTTTTTTACAACAACAAATTACTGTTTGAATATCTCACCTCTGCACTAGTTGGTAACTTGATACCAGATTTTAACCAACAACTTGGAGCCCACAAAAACAACTCACATACATTGGCAGCCACTTCTGGATCCAGTCGCTAGAAACAAAAATAAATCCTTACACAAGTACCAAGTAGTTCCTGTAATTTTAAATAATGAATGTCACTAATCACAATGAAAGTCAATACATTGTGAGACAAGCTAGTGATGCCAATGAATTTTATTACCCTGTACATAGGGACAATTACCCTGTACGCGGGTATTCACAGGGATGTCCAGTAAAGGAAAACTCATGCTTTAATTTTAAATCTATTTCTTTCTCAAGGATATTTATTAATTGTTACAGCATATTATTTTTATATACAATCATCAAATTTTCCTTGGAGAAAACTTAATTATTGGCTTTGAATATATGGAAAATTGATTTATCTCTTGAAATATTATATATATTGCTCGTCAATAATAGGAAAAAGTGTGAGATTTTGATGTATGCATAGAAGAAAGAGTAAGGCAGCATTCGGAGGAAAAATGATACGCTTTACGCGTGACCAGATCGAATTCTGTGTACATTCACATTGTATTGTACACTCGATATTCACTCTGCAAAGGTCTCAATGCAACCGAGTAAAGACCAGGCTTACATACATTAATTTGCAATATTTATTTATAAGTGTCTGATATTACTTTAATTCTGTCATTTATTTAATACTCCAAGTTCATATTTTCATCGTGTACACATATCAGCAAGAGTAGTCAAAATAAAGGCAGTTTTACTTTACTTACCTTATTGGGATTGCGCTTCAGGATATTTTTAATCAACATTCTGATAATAAGAGGCACGTCACTAGGTAATTCTGGCAACTCCTCATCCTTATAATTTATGCTTCTTAACCTGTCTTGATTACTACCTCCATAGAAAGGATTAATTCCTCCAAAAATCTCATAAGCTATTGTTCCCGCCGCCCACAAATCGGACTTTGTATAATTAAGTACACTGAATGTGCCTGGTTGTTGTCCTATAATCTCTGGAGCCATAAGAGCCGAATTGCCACCTTTATCCACATCGTAACTGGTGTATGGCAGCATTAAGCCATTTTTTTTATCTGCAAGACAACAGCCAAAATCACTGACCACTAAGATGGGTGTGTCAGGTTCAGAAGTATCTAGAAGCAAGTTGTCTGATTTTAAATCGCGATGAGCAATACCATGTGCTGTAAGATGTGCGATGCCCTCTAGAAGTTGTGTGAATAGCAATACGGATGCTCTTGTGGATGGACGACAAGCCGAAATATAATCTTGCAAGCTTGTATTATATCTGAAAATTTGGTTAGGTAAAGAAAAATAAAAACCGTTGGCAGACAAATACCGTTTCATGAGCAAGAATAAAGACATATTCCTGCCTTCACCATCTGGGTGTATTCTTCTAGGTAATGCAGCTGGATATAAACCCCTACAATCTTCCAATTCGGGTATGTAATCCGTGAATACAGAAAAAATTGTCACGATGTTTGGGTGTGGTGGTAGATGCCTATTCCTTTTAGCCAACCTAATAACCGAAGCATCAACTATGAATTGCGGTGTGTAAAATATGAATTTGTTATATTTATGAAAAATCAATAACAATATACATACAAAGTATTGGGTTTCATGCAAAACACAATTTGTAAAAAACTATTACCTTATTAATATACTTATTTCTACATAAATTGTTTGGAAAATAATGTTAATAAATTAGGGAGCATATAGATGGGGATAAAAAGATGATTAGTAATTCTTACCCTTAATCAAATTATGAAATTTTTGTTAGTTAAGTTTTAAATACATTTTAATACTTATACAAGTGATTAACTTTATTTTTCATTAAACTGGCATACATATACTGACATACAGGAGGGATTAATTAATTTGAGAAATAGGAGGTAAGGGAAGTGATGTTCTAAATTAAATTGAAACACACTGGTGACATCTCAATCAAGCATAATTTGCACGCAACACACAGCACTTTGTGTTGTAGGCCGTTAAAAAACTAAACAAGAAGTAAATTTCTCTGTTAGTAAAGAAGAATATAACCAATACCTGAAGGCAATAGTTATGAGTTATAAGATTATAAGATTCTTATTTCAAAACAGTTCTAGTACCCACTTCTGGACATACCAAAATATGCCACTCTGAGAGCTACCATGTACTTTTTTGGACTATATTTTTTAAAGTTATGACATCACTGATATTTTTTTAAAGTAAAGCTTCATTTTTGATTTTGTCATTTGAAAGAACTCTTTTTTTACATATAGTAAAGTAAAATAACAGATTAGTTACATACATGAACATGTAATGGTTATTGAAATGTAAAACAAGAAAATTGATTTATGCTAAATGTTCACAACGTGCTCTATTCAGAATTTGCAACAACCAAGATAGTGAAGAAATTGTGAAGTGGAAATTACTTTTCTCGATTTAAATTTTCGCGCATTTTCATTTGCTTTGTAGAATTAATACATAAATAAATTAGTATGTAACCAATTTTATTTTATTTTACTGTACATAAAAAAGAGTTCTTTCAAATAATGCAATCCATTTGAAATAATTTCAACCCATTTGAACCCCAAAATGGGGCCTTTTCAATCAATAGCTCTCAAAGTGAAATTTCAAATACATCTTTTAACATTAAAAAAAATAAATTTTTTTAAGTGATTTAAAAAAGCAGTATCAGTTTTATCAAATGTATTCTTTCAAAGTCATTGTATATTATAGTTAGTATTGCAATAATAGTGCTGTTATTGCCATTAGAATAGTCAATAACTACAAAATACTTCTAATGGTCTAATTTACATACTTTTAATCTACAAATAATGTGGGCAAATGGCTGTAGTTAATGTTTTGAAATATATGTTAAAAACTTGTGACTAGTCCTGTATAAAGTGAAATAAAATCTCATATTGTACAAATATAAACACTGTAAAAATCACAATAACAAGTTAGTTATTAGTTGAGAAAGAGTTAAAAGCAAACAATAATTATCATTAATAGACTAAAGATAATAAAGCAATAAAAACAAACAAAACATTTATTTCCATAAAATTCTATTAAGTTATTTCACAGCAAATAAATTGCAATATAACTAGCATTAAAAATAATTTTTTATGCAAAGTAGATAGGGTACCTATATTAGTTATATATTATGTATAGTAATATAATCGTGAATAGTTTGTCAATCTATTTGGGCTATCCTTTTTATTTAAAACTTGTCCACATTAACTTGCCTATCTACATACATCAAAACGATAACAAAACTTTGCAATGCAAATTTTATCTTATTTATAGATTTAAAATATCTGATTAGATTGTGGATCACTGTGTAAACTAGTTACTACTAGATTTATACCAATACAAAAGAAAACCACTTTCCAGTACCACTGCTATTGACTTTTTGATGTGAAAATACTTATAGGTGCTTCCTAGTTTAACTTGCCTCTTTAATACCTCAAATATTTATGTAGTACTGGTTTAGAATTGCATAAGTGCTAAATGATCTATTATATAAGGATGTAATTTCGATATTTTGTTTGTTTTATAAAATTACACGGAATGACAGCTTGGTATTTATGATCAATCACTCTCAGGAATCAGTTAAATATATATAAAACTCTGATCAGTTATCACTTATATGACTCTCATATAAACATTCATTTCTAAATTAAGTAACTCATCATGATAAAAATAAATTTTACTAATACTGCATAACAATAATAACTTACTCAATTTCCCATTCTGTAACACCAACGTTGCTATAGTATAATCTAGATGGTACGGTTTCTCTGTACATTGCTTTTAAAATAGCCATTGCACTAGACTGAATGTCATAATTAAACATCATTTTTAAGGCCAATGGAAATCTTGTAATATCATTGTTTGTTTCATGTTTAACTGGTTTTTGTTCAACTGCGGCAACTGCTTCTGAAGACTGGTTGCTCTGTTCTTCATTTTGGTTTATTATTCTAGCGGCATAAACAACAGCATTTGAACCTTTTGCAATAGGCATGCCAAAAGATAAATCGTTAAGAGTGATGGGCTTATTTTCGAACTGAGCCTCATCTATAACATCAACATCATGATAATTCCATTTTATTTTGGAAACAGCTTCCTGTAATAATAATTATAGATTAATATAATGAAGAATGTACATACCGTACATACTCGGATCTCCCAGCAAACACCTTCTAATTCCTCCTCCTTAGTTAATATTCCAGTTCCAGATGCTAAACTTATACCAACCAATGCAAAAAATGGACCCGAATCTCCATACAAAATCCTTAAAAACATATTTTTCTGCAGTTAGATCATAATTTCAAATGTTCTAATATATAAAGTATATAACTACTTACATATGAAAATAGAGGATGGTAAACAAAGTGAAAATAAAAATAAAATAAACATTTATTATAATATATAACTTATTTTTATAACAAGAAAGGGCAAATCTCACAAAAATAAAACAATACGTCAGCATTATTTTATGGAAGATACATAAGTATCCTTAATAATTCTTCCTATTTTCTTATTAGTGGCGTTTTTATGAAAAGCTCAATATTTTGACCTACATTTTTATTAATTTATATACATATTTAATTAGAACATGAGAAAAATACACAAATGAGTACCAAAGTTACCACAAAAAAGGTGTTGAAAGAAAACTTGGAATTACCTTCTTGCAGCTTTTTTTCTTAATTCTGCAGCAAGGCTGTTTGTTACTCGATTTAGAACATTATCAATTAGTATTCGTCGTGCCTGAACGCCAATTTGTACGCCTACACTCCTTAATCCAAAATATTGTGAAACAATTTGATTATTGAATCTCCTACGGGGTTGAGATGGTGCTGACTGCTGTGCTGCATTAATTTTGTCGGCAATGTTTGTTGTATTAAGGTTTCTTTTATATATATGGCGAACAAATGATGTACCATGTTTAAAAAATCGCGTTCCTAACGCTCTTAAGGACATTTTGTACAATCCAATATATCACCCCCGAGGGGCCAATACCCACTCTCACTACAAATTAATTTTCACAAAAATATACTGCGTACTTTACCTTTGCCAATCAACACCACAAAAAATTTACGTCACCTTGACATTTGTCACGGTTATTTACGTCCAGAAGGTGCAGTTCATAATCATTTCCTTTACTTTCTTGAAAATTTCTTAAATTGAGATAGCACATTATTATGCCTGTCACCATTAGATGGCGCTGTCTAATTTTATAGTAATCATGAAAAACCCTCAAAAACCATGACCACCATGACCATCGAGTTATATTTGAGAGTATCATAGAATAATTGTAAATGAAAACAATGATTCTTAGCTAGTCTAATGTTCTCTATTGCATGTGTAAACTTTAAAAACAAATTGGATTTTATTATTAACAAAGAAAATCGCCATAAATGTAGAAGATAACACTAAAGCATACATAATCATAACGAATCAAGTCAATATTTTAATCATTAGATATAGATTTCTCTATTCTAAATAAAATGTTCTCTTTTTTGCCACTAAAATATCATTGGAATTGATATTCTTATCGGCAAATAGAAGAGTCTATATCTATGTATAGCGGAAAATTACAAGGGTCTTGCCTATTTTGTAAAGTCATTATTATATATAGTATAGATGAATTAATTTATGCTCATAGTAAATATAAGAGATTTATATATAAATTGGCCTGTAAAATTACGCCATTAATTCTGTTCACAGACTGTATATACGTAGGCAAAGACCAACAGCAGTAAATACGTACACAGAATAGAGGAATAGTTTTTATTTCCAATATTCTAGACAACTTACATAAAAAATATATTTTTAATAAAAAATAATATTTCCATGAAGTTTTCTGAATTAAAATTATTTAACAATCAATAGTTTATTTTCAAAATACACATAAAATTATTGAACAGGATAAAACTGAGTATACTTACAATCTTACAAACAAAGGCATCTATATAGTAGGGAAACTAATATACCCTAAGTTTAAGCTTTTTAATTTGCTCATATATTTTAATACATACCATCTCCCAAACATACAACATAAATGCAAAACAAACATACAAAATAAACATACCTTTAAGAGAAGCTTTTTTATCATTATTTTTTAAGTTTTGGCCAAAGGAAAATTTAAATATGAGGTCATCCCTGATATATGTATATTGTTATAGAAAATAAAAAGTTTTAAGTTTATTTTTAGCTTTATACTCTCTCTCTTAAATGTTTAACGTACAAAGGCGTCTTGAGAGAAAAATGCTAACAGAATTTTATGATTGATTGTCTTATCTACCGAACAACTCTATTATTCTAACTCTACATTACTGTTCTCTCTGTATTACTATACTACTCTTCTATTCTAACCCTACAACTATTATTTATATAACTTATCTACTGAACAAAATATTTGATGCGGAGGCGTCGCTTACACCAGTAAGTCCCCTGATAGAATAAAAAACTCTTATTTTGTAAGATATGAACTTCTGATTTGTTTTTGATACATTTAGATTAAGTATTGAGTGTAAGAAGCTGCTGAACACAGTTGCTTTGTGTCATAAACATAGATACATAGATAATATATTTCTATGGTCATAAATATTTGTATGTGGCTCCAGTGATATTAAGATAAAAAGAAAAGAAGTTTTGGAATAAGTCAACGTTCCTCTATACATATATTACATAATAAATTCTGATACTGTGCATAAAAATATAAATCAGGAAAATTAAAATTAACCCAAACTTAGTCAACACGTCGAGGTGGATAGAATCAGGTGATGTCAGTTATGTCAAAACGTCGCCTGAAGTTTTCACTTTAAAATAACATAAATAATTGGAAATAAAATTGATGTAATAAGTACACTTATTCTGATTCAACTATTAGTTTAAAGTCGTAACAATCAGCAGAAGTGAATATATTTTCTATAAAAATAAATGTGATCGTGATTTCGTAAATAACCTCACAAATTATAAATTTTTATATAGAATTATGTTAACAGGCCTTACATTCCAATAAAAATCCTTTTTATTCATCTAAATTTATCCCAAATATTAAAATGTCTCGTAAACCTAATAGTGCAACGTCAAGACTCAAGCAAGACTATTTGAGATTAAAAAGGGACCCAGTACCATATATTACAGCAGAACCGCTTCCTACAAATATTTTAGAGTGGTATGTACACATTTTCCTATTATAAATTTTTGAATTTGAGAGAATTAACATGTATATATTTCCCTATTATAAATTTTCGAGTTTTGGAGATAACATTTATTTTTTGTTTGATTGTATTGGGAATTAAATAGGCTACTTATATTAGCCCTCGTTACTGTCATATCACTAAGTAGTAAGCTTCCTATAAATTGAGAGTTTTCAATGGTTTTGATTAAACTTTTATAATTTCCACTGATTTGTTTTCAAAAATTTTAGGCATTACGTTGTTTGTGGTCCTGAAAATACTCCATATGAAGGAGGTTACTACCATGGTAAATTAGTTTTCCCAAGGGAATTTCCATTTAAACCTCCATCAATATATATGATCACGCCAAATGGTCGCTTCAAGACAAATAAAAAATTATGTTTAAGTATATCCGATTTTCATCCAGATACTTGGAATCCAGCTTGGAGTGTTTCTACGATACTTACAGGTCTTTTGAGTTTTATGGTAAAGTTTTAATAGCATACTAGTATACAATTTAAGCAGTGAACAATATTTCAGATAGAGAAAAGTCCTACCCTAGGTAGTATAGAAACCTCAGACTATGATAAACGGCAATTTGCATACCAATCTCTTGAGTTTAACTTAAAAGATAAACAATTCTGTGATCTATTTCCTGACACCGTCTCAGCAATTCAGGTAAATCTAATATACATATATACCATTTTCTTTTTATTGATCATATATTTTCAGGCTGAATTAGTAAAAAGGAGTGCTACCCATAATGTTGCCCTAGAGAATCAAAGGTCTATTCAAGCTTCTGCCCAACCTAGCAGTTTCCAGTCGTGTATCACAAATTTATGTGTTATTATTGGATTTGCAGCATTTGCCTTTACTGTCAAATATGTTATGAAAACCACAGCTTCTGAGAGAGATTAATTTTTATTATCATTTTATTCCAGTTCAACGGAAATAATTGGGTGGCAACAGGTGGAGTATATTATCACCACCAAGATTTATACTGGTGCACTTCTTGGTGGTGACCGTAAATAATACCATAAAAATACTTGGAAACTCCTATTTTATGTTGGTTTGCCTTTTTTATGTTTTCCCCATTACTTATAAAAATTATTTCAGTTATTTAGTTTATTTGTTGTTTTACAATATTGAATTTTGTCATATTGATTTGTATCCCTAGCATACATGTACATTTTCCACCAGTTGCTACCGAAATGAAAATTTTAATTAAGTCTGTATCCCCAAAATTCCTATTCCTATAAAAATATTTTGGTATCCAGTCATGGTTATTGAAAAAATTATAGTTATTTTATTTTTTTATAAATTATTTAATCACAGCATAATAAGTGATTAGAGAATTTGTATTATGGGTTATAGTGTTTTAATACATGTAATGTATAAAATGCCAGGGGGAATTGGAAATTGGAGGGCTTTAATAATCTACACAGAAGCAATGTTAAAAAATTACATTAAATTTTTACAAGATTGTAGTTTAAAGGTATGACGTTTTATTTTTAACATTTTAATATTTTTTTTTTTTTTGTTAATTGCTTGTTAAAATTATTTAAACTTGAACATTACAAATACCGTTAAATTCAAAATTGGTACCAAACGGTGAAAAAAGTTGGTAGTTATTTAACCTGATAAAAATTGTTAAACAATAGTAAATTAATGGTAAAGCCACTCTAATTTCATAAATTTTCCTTTTTAAAATGCATTTTCAGTATTACAGTTATTTTTAAATATTTTTTTTTTACTTGTGTTTTGTAAATAGAATGTATAGTTGAATATTACGCCTAAATTGGCGTTCAGGTTTTAAACTAGTATCCCTTAACTATTACCTCTTATGTTAATAGCATGTAACTGTTATATCTTTATTGTGAAAAAACATAACATTTCTCTGTTGAATAAAAATATTAACAGAATTTTATACACCTATATTTATATGGAATGGTTTGCAAATTAAATAGATCACATTTAAATAGACCAATCAACAACAAGGAAATACATATTAGGAAATTGAAATTATGGTTAGTATCAATAAAATCCCTGTCATAATTCTTATAATCTGCGGTATCTTCAAGGATTAATGTGTAATCGCATGTTAATTTCAAAATGAACAGTTTTAAAACCTTAAAACGGACTTTTCCGCACGTAGAACATCTCGTAGTTGAGTGGGTGAGAAAAAATAAACCAACACATGCAGAATATGTGTTTTATGCGATAGTTTTACTTTTTTCAATTAATTCACCCTCGTGCTTTCTTATGACCCATGAACAGGGTGGGGTGTGTCCTATCCATCTCAAAATCAATAGATGTCTAGTAGACGTCCCTAATCAGAATCAGTCGAAACCCCATCGATCCGACATGATTTAATTGAGTGATCGTGCTAACAAAAAAAAAAAAAAAATTCAAATAATCCACGATTGTATTTTCTCATGACCCGTGTACATGGTAGAGTGTGTTCTATCCACCTCAAAATCAATAGGTGTCATCTGAGAGACGTCCCCGATCCGAATCAGTCAAAACCCGATCGATACGACATGACTTCGTTGAGTTATCGTGTTAACAAAAACATTTCTCAAATAGTCCACCGTCGTGCTTTCTCATTACCCATGGACAGGGTGGGGTGTGTCCTATCTACCCCAAAATCAATAGGTGTCGTCTAGAAGACGTCTCCGATCAGAATTAGTCAAAACCTGATCGATCCGACACGATTTAGTTGAGTTATCGTGTTAACAAGAATAAATGCCGACGACACACATAGCAACAATTTTTTAAAAACCGTTTTTTTGGTTTTTAGGCCGAAAAACGAAAAATATACAAAAAATTTTTTGTTTTTTCACTTTTTCTTTACACGATTTCATTACTTTTCCGCTTATAGTGGAGTACGGAATAGTAAATATCTGGTTTATGCCATTTATAATCCGTTGTTTCTTTAATTTATATATTCATGTTCAATATAAAAAAATTGCTCTAAAGAAAAAATGTACACATAACTCAAGTCCAAATAATTTTTTTAATGAATTTATTTTTAAATATATAATTTATTGATTCTTAGAATAGATAAGAATCTTATAATAATATTCTTTAATTGGTAAAGTTACTGTTTTCATAATCAGAATAAATTTTGGAATTTAAGAAATCATTTAAATTTAAAAGGCTAATACTAATATATAGTTTACCACATAAAGTCAGTTAATAGTGATAATGGCAGATATTCCTTGAACATTTTGCTAACAACACAGGTATAGTATTTCGAACTTATATATTTTTTTTATTTAGAAACTAATTTGTCACAATTAGCATTAAGGAAAAATGCTTTAAGTTATTAATTAGAAAAAGTGATAAAAACAAATAAATATTTTTCTGAAGAAAATGGTTCTCTTTCCTAAGAAATTTATTTGAAGTTAAATCGCAGTATTTTTTTTTTTTTTTAGTATTTGTATAGTATAAGTCGTAAAATTAGAAAATAAAGATATTTACCGGTTTGGTAGAAACCGAAAAAAGAAGATAATTGTTAAATTATTCCAAAAAATGTTTGATAATATGACATGCATAATTTTGAAACACGATTAAAGTAAAGCAAAGTGATTACAGTAATTAGTTGTGTAAGCGAATTTTAGAATCAGCGTTGGATATAATAATTAGGAATTAGAATCAGCGTTAAACGAAATGGAGGCAGTGTTGACAGAGGAATACGGAATGAGGGTGAATAAAAACAAAACTAAAGTGTTAGTGTGCAGAGGGCGCGAGAGCAGAGCAAAAACGAAAGTACAAATTAATAATGAAAGATTGGAGGAAGTTAAAGACTTCACTTACTTAGGAAGTAAAATAAATTGGGATGGAAGAATCGATAAAGATATAAGACAAAGAATAGCGCAGGGTCGAGTAGCTTTTATCAAAAAGAAAGCACTTTTATGCTCGGGGGTAATAAACTTAGAAAGAAGGAAGAGATTTTTGAAAACGTATGTATGGAGCACGGCGCTATACGGTTGCGAAACCTGGACGGTAGGGGAAGCAAGTAGGAATAAATTAGAAGCTTTTGAGATGTGGTGTTACCGAAGAATGATGAAAATACCGTGGACTGATAGGGTTAGAAACGAAGAAGTATTAGAGAAAGTCGGCGAGAAAAGAAGTATGTGGAAAAACATAAAGAAGAGAAGAGATAGAATGGTAGGCCACTTGCTGAGACATGGGGGAATAGTCCGCGATATTTTGGAGGCAGAAATAGGAGTGAAGAAAGGCAGAGGTATGCCTAGATTAGATTACTGCTCACAAATAGTAAGGGATGTAGGTTGTAGCACAATTAGCGAAATGCGTAGGTTAGCACAAGATAGGAGAAGCTGGAGGTTAGCGTCCAACCAGTCTTAGGACTGATGACCTCATGATGATGATGATGAAGCGAATTTTATGAGGATTAGTTGCTCTAAAATTAAATTTCTGTATTACCAGTGATGTGTACAATTCGTAGTTTTCGCAATTTTTTTTATAACATTATGAAAGTATATACTTGTTTACGATATAAATAGTGAGCAGTTGTTTATAATATATCAACGTTGAAATAAATTGATAAAATCGTCTGGCCAATTAGGGAGGAAATGTTGGGACAATTCGATTTTGTATTTTAGATGCGCATTTTATGATATTTTTTTCACATCGCTTTTAGCCGTCAAGTTTCTTAAAATTATCTTTCATTTAATATCCTCATTTAACTATGCATTTAGAGAGAGCTCATTTTTTATAATGGTGTGTAACATTTTGTTGTAGATTATAAGTATAACAGCTTTGAGAAATTTCTTTAATTTTTGATAGCATGTATTTCCATTCTTTCGTTCCTATGCTGGTTATAAGTACGCATTAGGGCACCATATCAAGACCTACACAACGAATTGAAATTACGATGTAGATTAGGTATGGAGACAGGACTTGTATTATACACAAAGCCAGTTTTGTGGGTAATAATAAATATCCTTAACAAGCAAAATTTTAAAATGTTGGTGCTGTGAGAAAATTATACCAAAGATCGTTTTCCTGTTCCGGAAAATACACAGTTCGATGTGTTACTTAAATGCAAGATATATCGTAACAGGTCAACGTCAAATAGTATTTAGGCAACTCGGAACGAATTAAGACGAATTAGCCTGCTCTCTGGAGTGACCATCTTGCCATTAGATGAAACATCGATAGGCAACAACGATGTGAAAGCGGAGCACCAAGGAAGGAGAAATTCACCGGCTGGAAAGCGAGTGCATTCGATGCGGACGTACTGTGTGCATGCATTGGAGAAGGCTGCGCTGAGGAAACAACAGCAGAGGAAAAGGTTGACGATGTCATGAAAAAGGTAGCAACAGCATGCGACGCCGCTATGCCTCGCTGGAGGAATGGAAACCCGCACACGCCAGTGTACTGGTGGAATGACGCCATAGCACAGCCCCGTGCAAATAACAACGGGGCGCGAAGGCTGGCACGACGAGCCAGGAACAAGCAAATCTTTGCCGCATTGGAGGTTGCATCTAAGCTGGCCTGAACCAAACTGACCAAAGCCATCAAGTGTAGTAAAATGCAGTGTTGGACCATGCTGATTGAGGAGGTGGACAATGATCCGTGGAGGAGGCCGTATAAGGTCGTTATGAGTAAGCTCAAGCGTCAGTCACAACAACAACCTACACTCTATGAGCAACTGGAGAGGGTCGTGACCGCGCTTTTCCCCACACAGGAACCCTTCGTTTACCAAGTGGGCCAAGAAAAGGACGAAATCATCCCTCCGGTTACACGAGAGGTGTTACTCCAAGACTGCAGTAAGGTAGGCAACACCAAGGCGCCGGGTGTGGATAACATTCCCAACATCGCGTTGAAGACGGCAATCAAGGCAGCTCCAGAGCTGTTTCTGGACATGTACAACACATGCCTCGCGGAGAGAACGTTCCCCACGCGATGGAAGCAACAGAGACTTGTTCTTTTGCCCAAGGGTAACAAACCACCTGACGACCCGTCGTCATACCGCCCACTGTACATGTTGGATACAGCCGGAAAGATCCTAGAGCGGATCATTCACAACCGGATTGAAACAGCCATTAGTCCTTCTCTCGAGGAAAACCAGTACGGTTTCAGGAAAGGTAAGGCGATGATTGATGCAATGAACCACGTGGTCAGCACGGCAAAGCAAGCAATCTCTGGGGTACGATGGAAGGGTGAAAGCAAGCAGTACTGCACGTTAGCGGCGTTTGATGTTAAGAATGCATTCAACTCGGTCAGATGGGACACCGTCTGCCAAGCACTGGATAGGATGGAGACGCCGCAGTATCTCAGAAAGATGATCAAGAGCTACTTCAGCAATAGATAACTGACGTACGACACTCAAGAAGGTCCTTGCAGCTACCAGGTTATCGGGGGGTAGCCCCAAGCTCGGTGCTGGGTCCTCTCCTGTGGAACATAATGTACGAAGACCTGAAGTTGAAGCTGCCGCCAGAGATAGAGATGATAGCCTTTGCGGATGATGTGGGGCTCACAATCGTCACGAAGCACTTGGAAGAAAACACTCGTATCTTTGTTGACTCGTATCATGGAGTGCAGCGATGGATGTGCTCAGCCGGCCTAAAACTGGCTGATCACAAAATAGAAGCAAAGCCCTGCCCAAGAAGTGAGTAATTGGAGCCGATTACTCTCGACGTTGGAGAATGTCCGTACATGGAGAGAACCGTACATCAGGTACCTGGGAGTGATGCTAAACTCCAGACTCAGATTCAAACAGCACATAGAACACACCACTGCAAAAGCAGCAAAAGTGGCAACAACGCTGGCGCGTCTCATGCCCAATATCGGGGGCCCTCGGCAAGGCAGAAGGAAACTTGCCTCAGTGGTGACGTCCGTACTTACATACGGAATAACCATCTGAGGCTACGTCCTGAAAATCGAGCAAAATCGGAGAAAAGTCGCTGCAGTCCATGGGTGGCTCAGTGCCCTAAGGGTATCTTGCGGCTTTTGCACAGTGTCCGATGATGCTGTGTGTATCATTGCGGGAATGATGCCCGTAGAAGTGTTAACGGTGGAAAGAAAGCAGTTGTATGAGTACCGAAGTACCGCCCCAGGAGATCAACAGAAGCTTAGAAGGATTCTGAGGCAGGAGAATAGCCTCCAACGGTGGCAGGAAAAATGGGACGCACCTGGATAATGAAGATGGACACATCGCCTGATTCCCCAGGTGGATAGAAGGCTGAAACGCAAACATGGGGAGGTCGACTATCACCTGACGCAGATGCTGTCAAATCACGGATGCTTCAGGGCCTATCTTCATAGGCTCAAACACGTGCCGGAGGATGCGGAGTACGTATTCCTTCGGTGTCCTCGATTCGAAGAGGAGCGACAGGTGCTGGAGGTGCTAATCGGAGTAAAACCTGAACCCGAGACATTGGTAGAGCTGATGTTGGAGACGGATAAAAACTGGGTCTCGATAAGCAACTTTGCCAAAACAGTCATGATGGAGCTGAGAGAAGAGGAACAGATGAGAAGAAAAGCGAGCCGAAAGGCTGAGGCCGCAGTCGCGAAGTAATGCTGAACGGCGGATACGCGGGGGCATCACACAGGCTTATGACGATGAGGTTAGGGTTTTAGTTTGTAGGGCAAATATGCAGAGTCCGACACACGGGTATACAATGCCTACGGTGCATAAAGCATTTCCCCCCTCAAAAAAAAAAAAAGAAACACACACGAAAACAGCCGCTTAGTAAATGGGATTTTTATTTATAGTATTTATATTTCTTAAGGGTCGAATATTGATGTCGAAAATTAAAAAAAATATATTTTGTTTATTGTCTTAACTTAAACTTCCATCTTTTATTCACCATCACATTTAAAAGAACCGCACCTTTACCTAATTTATAAGTGGTTTTTCTTATAAATTTTAGTTGCCGTTGGTTGATTTCATGAATGTACTTTGGTCCTGTTATGAAAATATTTAATTTGGGAAATAAAAATCAACGAATATGATAGAAGAATGAAACAGCTTTATTAAGTTATTGGCTACAATATAATATTGTTCTGAGCTATAGGAAGGTATATCAAGGTCTTCAGTTTCTTCGTAATCGTCGTCTGGCCTCTGTTCAATTATAAGGATTTTGTAATATGTAGCCACGTTTCTAGATAGATGAGGGAAGCCCATTACAACAAAGAAAGGGCGCATTGCTTCCATCTTTTCTCAATCACTCTATTGACATAAGTAAACCTTACATTACAGTCATAAACTCTATTGGATTTCCCTTTAGTCTCCTTTTCAAACGCGAGAGAACTTAGATACGAAATTATGATTTCCACTGCCAAACCAAATCTCCTTCCAGTGAATGAACATATACCTCCGTTACATTTGTAATATTTTAGTAAAAGACCCAAAATGTCATCTAGATTATTTATATTTAGTAAATCATAGGCCGAATTGCTTTCGGAATTATCGGATTCATCAAGTATGCTAAGATTAGTTCAGAACGAGGTCAACGAAGAGCGCCTCGAAGAACTTCAGGAACTCGATGGTATCCCTGAAGTTCTTCATACAGGGATGGTTCTTTCCCTTTCCTCCGCATCAGAAAGTTGAACTTCTCTGTTGCTTTCTTGTACGAAGAAATTTACGAGAATACTTTTTCGTATGACGAGGCATGATTTTAACTTTTCACAGAAACATACAAATTACTGAAAACAACTGTAAATAAACAGTTTTAAAACTTTAAAACGGACTTTTCCGCATCAGCCAAAACCAATACATAAATGCAGTATATGTTTTATGCGACAGTTTTACTTTTTTTATTGGCGACTGCTTCAGTGATTAATACGTTTGTGATCAAACGAAATGATTTTTTTCCCATTCATTCGTATATGATACAGGCCGTGATTCGTATATGATATTCGTATATGATAATATATGTGTTTGTCGTTTAATGCAAAATCAGCAACGCGTTAAATGTTTATGTTTAATATCTCAGAATGAACATAAACATTTACATCGTGCTTTCTCATGACCCATGGACAGGGTGGGGTGTGTCCTATCCACCTCAAAATCAATAGATGTCGTCTTTTAGACGTCCCTAATCAGAATCAGTCGAAATCCGATCGATCCGACACGATTTATTTAAGTGATCGTGCTAACAAAAAAATCTCAAATAATCCACCATTGTGCTTCCTCATGACCCATGAACATGGTAGAGTGTGTTCTATCCACCTCAAAATCAATATATGTCACCTGGGAGACGTCCCCAATCAGAATCAGTTAAAACCCGATCGATCCGACACGCTTTAGTTGATTATCGTGCTAACAAGAAATTTTAATGCCGACGACAACACACACATAAACACAATTTTTTTTAAAACAGTTTTTTTTTGTTTTTAGGCCGAAAAACGAAAAATGAACGCTAAATTTTTTTCCATTTTTCTTTACACGATTACAATACTCTTCCGCTCTGGTATAGTTGAGTGCGGAAAAGTAAAACATGAAGGTTTGAATGCTTAGGAACCCATTGTTACCAACGATAATAATAAATATATCATGAAAGAAATAATATCGACCGGCAAAATGACTTTCCTGGAGGCCGCTGATTGTTAGTTCGAAAACCTCTTGTCCTGGAAAGATAGGTTTTGTCACTTTAGGAACACGAAACATCCAAATTACTTTAATAGCTATATAAAGTAAGGATTTAATATCTATTAATAATAATAGCTATTATAATTTTAAGACCTATTCTTAGTGTACAAATGCCCTAACGAAACCGATTGAAAAAATATTGGTTAAAACTAAAAGAAAAAGTGAAATTTTATGTGTAAATTTTACAGCTTAATAAAATGTACAAATTATAATAAAAATGACAAAAACTTAAAATTTCAAGCAAAAATATGAAAGCTTTTGAAAATTATACGAGTATGTCCCTAAACTTGAAGATATTCCCCATATGGATAAAGTGTGATTCAGTGTCCCATTAAAATTGCTCTGATTAATTTACTAAAATATTTGTTTCTCACAACAGTTGTTATGAATATTATGTAACCTACCACAAAGTTTAACGCATTATACTTAAAAATGTGCCCTCTTAAATGCCATCATTAGATAACGATATTGTCATTAAAAAATATCGATGACGTCATAACTTCGACAGTGATGATTTATTTCATCGCTATTTGCCAAATAAAAAACTCAAAACATAACTTAGGCTTGTTTTTATGGCTAGGCTCAGGTAGACTGTTCCGTTTATCGGCAAGATCAGAGTTTTTTATTTGGAAAATAGCGATGAAATGAATAGTACTATTAATTTCATCGCTATTTTCCAAATAAAAGACTCTCTTATCTTGTCCAAAATCAACCTGTTCAAGCATATTTCCTAGTTGCTCTGTAATGTTAAAGCGTAAGTAGATAGTACTAATCATTTCATCGCTATTTGCCAAATAAAAAACTCTCATCTTGCCGATAAACTGAACAGTCTACCTGAGCATAGCCATAAAAACAAGCCACGATATGTTTTGAGATTTTTTATTTGACAAATAGCAATAAAATAAACTATACCAACATATGATAGTAATACTTCGAATTTGTTTCAACCTTTACATGCTCTCTATATAGTCAGTATCCAGTATAATCAATTTGTTACCATATACATAAAATTTATAGAAATACCTTGATTCATTTTAATATTTTCGCAATTAACAATTTGAATAACTTACACTTGTACTTAATATAGTGAAAATTACTTACCTGCCATTATGTTGAAACTGACTTTTCACAAGGGGCTTCTAAAACCCAAATTTCTGCCTTATATGGGCATCTACTATTCATTTCATCGCTATTTTCCAAATAAAAGACTTTCTTATCTTGACGATAAAATGAACGGTCTACCTGGGCCTAGCCATAAAACAAGCCACGTTATGAGATAAGAGCCGTTTAGGATTTTTTATTTGGCAAATAGAGATGAAATAAACTATACATCTTATTTATGTCGGTTTATTTATTGATATTACAATTATGTAATTACCTGATTCGGTAAGAATGCAATCCCATTGTTAGAGTTAAACTTTATTATACAGAAACCAGGGAAAACATTACCCATTAATGTAGTCATATTATACTTTTATTGGTGTATTTTTTGGTGTACATTAACGTAAAATGAAACTACAGTTATACAATATATTTATTTAAAGCTGGACAGGATGAAACATTTTTCAGTAACACCAATTGGTAATTAATTATATTAGTTTCAGAATAAGGCTAAACTGTTAATACACATACAAGTTTACCTAGTTAGGTACAAGTTAGGTACAATAAATTTTGAAACGTATTAAAACAGTACCCATTTTAATACTTTAAAATATTACATAAAAAAATATAATCATGTGTTTACCAAAATTCAAAAATATGTAACAATAGGTCTTAGAGTACTTACTTCTTTGGTGTAGAAATTTCTTGCTTAATATTACTAACATCCACAACGCTTTTAGAATTATCTAACATGATAGGAATATACCCAACGTCGGTTTGTACAAAATTAGGTTGAGGAGACTCTTCATAAAGATATTTGTTTTCTAACGAGCTAGAAATCGTAGCATAAGGAAAACTATCCCCATCTTCTGTCATGAAATTTAGCACATCATAATCGGGGGAATTTTGAAAATACTTGTTTATATATTCTCTCTGATATTCAGTGTTGTTGGTGAATAAATCGGGTGATGCGCAAAAATTAGTGCAGGAAAGAGGTAAATAAAGCATGTCATTGCAGGGAATATTCTTAGGACAAATATGACAGCTAGTAGGAATCTGTAAGAAAAATGGGATATTTAGAAATAACTTAAATAAAGTCTATATAATTTCCATAGGTCCATTGTATGTTCTTATGTAAATTCATATGGATGTAAGCGAGATTATATAAGAATTCATATCAAATTTAGAACATGAATTAATCATATTTGTCATACTGTTTATAAATACGAGTACAGTATTAATGGTAAACATTACAAGTAGTATACAATTTTTTTTATGAAACTGTGCTTATGGCAAGCTTAGACATGACTTTTTCGATTACCAAATGCTGACTTAAATGCTCCAATGTTCACTTCCAAGAAAACCTTTTACAACCAAAATTATTTTTCCACTTGCTTTAATTTATTTAGCGCTCATAGTATAATAAAAATAATTATTATTATCAGTAGAAGTTGTTTTTGTAAATTATCGTCATCATAAATAACGATTTTTGGTTCAAATCATCTATAACGATTGTATCTAAATTATTAATGTACTTCTCAATCTGTGAAAACTTTTCTGGAACAGTCATATTATTTATATATTAGTTTTGATTTATAATTCGATACTTCGAGTAGGGCACTACTCATCCCAATGGAAAGTGGGATTAATCATCTTGATCCTAAGCCTAGAATGTTAACAGAAGATGTATGGTCATATAGATCTATCACACTATTGTCTATTTTATCAAAACTGTTTGAGAAGATATACTTGAAGAGAATGAAACCACTGCTAGATGTACTCGATATTGTCCCAGAGCACCAGTTTGGATTCTGCGACAGACATTCAACAACTGAACAGATACACGGAGTAGTGATAGTTATAACCAATACATTCAATTGCAAAACTATCGTTCTGCTTCTTTCTTAAACGTAACGAAAGCATTCGATAAAATATGGTATTCTGGATTGCTATATAAATTGAAATCTAAATTAGATATACCTTACTATAAAATACTACTCTCATACCTTAGTAATAGATACTTCACTGTCAAGTACAAATAAGAAGTAACTAACATATAGTAGAATTATTTTATTTAAGACCAAGTCGGCAATAAATCGTGCGACAAAGACAGATGCATGTCTGACTTTCTTCCATATCAATCCAATCTGAATAAGAGACATAGACCTGCCTATAAATCATTTGCGCGCGCCGCTTGTAATAGTATTACTGAATCCCATTCGCGTAGGAGAAGGTAAGCTATACATTGCTCTTTGTCGCATGGTTTATTGCCGACTTGCTCTTCATAAAATAATTCTACTATATATTCTATTTAGTCAGTAGCTTCACAGGGGGGCGTCCTGGGACATGTTCTACATACATCAACTCTTTACAACCGCTTTATCTACTACTTAGACAGCTTTACTGACCTTCGCTGATGATACTGCAGTTATGGCTATAAGTGTATATTAGATATCCTACTTTATTTTCCTACCTACCGATTTACACTAAATTCTATCATTGCTTCATTTTAGAATCAACATGAAGCGCAAACCACCAATCAGGACTCACATCACGAAAACACCACCAACATTCCGACCGCCACGATATAACGTGGAAAATGTCCACAAGTTTCCGACAACCTACAGAGAATAGCCGGTCCTGTAAACGAGGCGATTGTTCTAATGAATAATATGCCCATCAAACCACAACCGGATAGAGACGCGTATGAATTATACGGGGAACAAGTCGCATGCAAATTGAGAAAAATGGACGAAGTAACTAGAATTAAAACACAGCATCGCATCAATTGCATCATTCATGAAACAGAAATGAAAATTCTGAACAAAAGGTATGGATATCCAGGAAACTCAGGGTTATCTCATCCATCGAAGTCGCCTTCTCAATGATCACTTTCTCCAGTATCGTTGGTGGAAACAAAAGAAGTTCCTTATGAAGGAAAGTGTACTATACGTACTACTATAAAATCAGATATAGCTGGATAGTAATTTTTCTAATTATAATGATTTTTGTTTAATTTAATATATAGGTAAGGGTAAATAAAACTGATAATCAGGAATTGTATGAGAGTGGGTTATTTGCTTCGTAATATTTACCAGTAAAGCAGAATCAGTGGAGATCTAACACGTCAACAGCCTACAAAGGGTTTTATACACAATATGATAAACATACCATTCATCAACAGCCTCATTAGTCTCCAAAAATGTATTATTTTACTTCAATAGTCACATTTACTTACCTAATTTTTACATATAAACGTTTGGTTGAAATACTAAAAGATATGTTACGTAAACAAGATTACTTATTTACTTACCATAGTGATATCTATTAAAATAATATGTTTATTGTACCATGAATACAGAATATAATGAAAGACTTTCAATGTTTCCCTAAAAAATTGGCTTAACTACAAACAGAATACAGCGCCTTATATTTGGTTGTATGAGGACCGTTTCTTTGGAGCATTTAAATCGCTGAGTTATGTAGGACATCATTATTTATCATTATTCTCACTCAAAACGAGAGATTTAGCAGCCATAGATGTAACCCTTATGAGATGTATATTTCAAGGTACCCTATTTAACTTTAAATGATAAATCGAGACAATGGTAGTTTGCCTCATTTAAGCAAATTGGAGGATTAGTTATCCTCCCTTCTCTAACTAATCCTTCTCCAATATTCTATAAATAAGATCTTTAAAATGAGTGCTTTAGCATCCAGAGATGTATCTCTTACGAGATGTATATTTTAAAGTAGCCCATTTAACTTTAAATAATAAATAGAGATAGCGGTAGTTTGCCTCATTTAATCAATTTGAAGGATTAATTAACCTCTCTTCTGTAACTAATCCTGCTCCAATATTCAATAAATGAGATGTTTAAAATGAGAGCTTTATCACCCAGAGAAATAACCCTTATGAGATGTATATTTCAAAGTTCACCATTTAACTTTAAATAATAAATCGAGACAGCGGTGTTTTGCCTCATTTAATCAAATTGGAGGATTGTTAGTCTCTCTTCTCCAACTAATCCTCTTTCGACATTCAATAAATGATACATTTAAAATGAGAGCTTTAGCATCCAGAGATGTAACCCTTACGAGATGTATATTTTATGGTACCCCATTTAACTTTAAATAATAAATCAGGCAACGGTAGTTTGCCTAATTTAATCAAATTGGATGCTTAGTTAGCATCTCTTCTCTAACTAATCCTCCTCCAATATTCAGTAATCAATTTATTCTTTTATGTATTGCATGTGCATTAAGAATTATCTTGAACATTCTTTAGAAATAACGCTACTTTATTTATTGTAATTACTAAAAGTAATTATTTGTTTTCTTTTCTCTTAACATGCCATTTTTTTCAGTTTTATGCTACTCTATTTATATTTTTGTATTATACAATAATCCTTTCGAATTACCTATAATAGGATGCCTCGAATTCTTCGATAATTCGATATATATATATATATATATATATATATATATATATATATATATATATATATATATATATATATATATATATATATATATATATATATATATATATATATATATATATATATATATATCTAAATACATTGTGTCTCGTATATCTTTAAATAATCTGCTTTCCATAATCCAGACTAGTTGAGAAGGGTCATCAAATCAATAATCAGTAATGAAGGTTCTAACTGTCTCAGTCTCAGTTGGCCAAAAGTCAATATCGATTTTCCCGGTCAATATTGTTAATGAGTCAATATTATCCAGTATCCGTCTCCGATGACAGTTTTATGGAGGAGGTTACATCCTCCATGAATATTAACTTTAAGCACCGTTGCAATATTGTACTGAGAAAATGGTGAAGTGAATAATGGTCCGGCCTTTCTTACCGGCACCCCAGGTTCAACGCGTGATGGCAAAAATTTGTCAGGACGTTCTTCATATAAACACTTGATTTTTGGTTCAAGTCGGCATTAAAATGGATGTTTATAGACATGACCAGATTTTCTGAGAGTAAATTATTTCATATTTACCTCTCAGAAGGCCTCCGAGTTTCCTGAATTTATCCGAAGTAACGAACTCAGTAGCTTGGAGCTGGCCTAGATTTCCTACCCGGAGTAATTCGGGCGTGGGTTCGATTCCCATATCAGTCGGCTGGGTGTGTTTGTCTGTGTCCGTGTAAATGTCTGGGGATTAGATGGAAGAATAAATAGACATTTAAAATTCCATACCAAAACACTGTATGCCTACCATTATTTTAACAGAAAATGACACAAGTTCTAAATTCACTCTGTAAATACCTACATTTTAAGCGATTTTAAATTAGTTTAAGACAAATATTTAATTACCATTTGCAGATAGTAAATATTTTGGTATTTAGCACCAATTTATATTTTTGTGATAAAGAAAATTAAATCATCAAAATTGATTTGCAAACTTGTTCCTATTGTTGACGAGCTGTACATGAAATTGTTTGTCATAAACTTGTATCGCGTAGCATCTATAGTGAATTCAGCCCCTGATGCTAGAAGTTACATTGACATTATAGTGTTTGGTTTTTGCAATTCTATCATTACAAAATTAAAATATATATAAAATATATTAAAAATAATACTTGCATATCTCTGTACCCTTCCGCAACCAACAACCAGCTTTACTGCTTAAGGGATGTTTAGAAGGACAGATCAGGAGTGATTGAGAAATGTAGGTAATAAAACACCAGCTGATATTTCAGCTAAATTAATATATTCTCAAATAGAACGATATCACTTTGATATGGATTTAACACATTAAAATAATGAAGGGGGTCGGCAATATTGACAGTCCATCAGGAATATACTACGTATATACATATATCAGAGTAATCCATTATGCAAATGATCTTCACTGTCAACAGAACCGACGTTGTTCGGGAACCTGCTATACATTCTGATGTCTATGATATATCAGTCGAGTTACAAAATATCATACATGCACAGACGAAAATAGTACACTTTGTTCATAAAACTCTTCGGTATAATGAGCAGACGTATATAAATATCTCAATATTGTTTATGTTATTTTGTATCCAGTTATTGAATTACTCGCATTCAGTGATGATTTTTATATAAATAATTCTGTAAAAAGTAAATTAATTAGTATTTTGTACACAGCAGTATACACATAAAGAACTGCGTAACGGCAGAAAGTAAGTATAAATAAAATTGGAAAGTAGGAACTTCATATAAGCTTCAGAAAAACATTTTTCATATACCTGCCTTCATGATTTTCAAGGCAAATATGTGAAATATATGCTATTTGAAGTCTTTTGTATTTTTTACTAGTACTTATACCACTACTTAAGTCGGAATTTGATCAGAGACCGCATAAATGGCTGGGCAAGAGACCAGCACAATAAAAGATGGAGTAACGGGTTGTCGAATGACCAAACTCTTCATCGAATACTCAGAGATTGAGAAATGGACCCAAGAATTCATTAATGAACAGGCACAAAGCCACAATTCTGATGGGAATCATTACGAGCCACCATAGTAGCCTGAATGCATATAAGCACAAGCTGAGGCTGACTCATGGCCCGGCCTGGAGAAGACGAGGAAACCTCGATTCATCTTCTTTACACCTGCCCCGTATTGGAGAAGAAGAGGTACCTTATATTAGGGACCCCTGTTCTCTAGAAGGAGGCGAGGCTTAGGGCGAGGGACGTGCCTAAATTGTTCCTTTCATGGAAAAGCATTTTTGGGTAATGACCAGCATAAAACGGGATCGCCAAGGGAATACCCATGCGATCAGTGGCTGATGAGACCCAAAGCCACATAACATAATAATAATATACCACTATTAGTAAAAGTACTAGATTTCTATTAGAAAAAAATAAAGTGGAAGCAGTAATTTATATTTCGAAAACGACAATAGTAATGTTATATGCGTTATAAAAAACTGGAGCAAGTATGACAGTAGTGAATATACTTCAGATGACAATATATAAAACGACGCAATTTCGCAATAAAAAATCACGTGATAAGAATAATTTGAAGTTAAACAGCTAAAGTTTAATGAAGACTAATGTGAATTCCGTATTTATTGATATTGCCAATAATAAAATTATTTAGTACCTAATAAAAATGTATTCTTATTTTCTGGATGAATTCTCCATCGGATAGGTACTTAATTACTAAAGTTTCATCATTATAAATGACATCCTCAAGGTAGTCCATGAACTTAAGGCAAAATATCTTAAGTATTGACCACGGAGAATATTGAAATTTTTTAATAAAAATAGAAGATAAAATCATGAATGTACATTTATTGTTGTAACATTTCAAATATTGAGATGATTCTTGATATCTTCTACGTTTAAAACCTCTAACTATTTTTATTTTAAACGAAATCTAATTGAATGGGATGTGATGTGTATTGTATATCATCTGAATGGTATTTTTCGGATCGTCTGCTTGTATTTACATGCTTTAATTGTTTATGTTGCGTGTAAAATTGATAATATAATTATTTATTATATTCAATTAAGGATATCTAAAAAAGTGCACTATTTAAGTCGGCCTTAAATATTTTGTTACACGACCAAATTATTCTAATTCTAAGTACAACATACAATATAATATAATGGAATATTTAACTTTATAATATATTTGTACAATATAATCTGGTGTTTCATTGTTATTAGCCTAAGTTCTTCTAACTAGATCACGATCACAAGTATATTTATATATATATTTTACCTTTTTAGATATAAATAATGGACCTCAATAAACTAAACTAGTATAAAATAGTTTTTTGATTAATTCGTATTTTAAAGATTTTTTACTGTGTCTTTATGATCTTTTTTTTTGTGGAATATGCTTGTTTGTGATGATAAGGCTGCGTCATGTCTTTAAATGATAGATTATATGCATTATATTTACATCGGCAACAATTATTTTGAATAATTACATTATTTCATGTCCAAAGAAATTCACACCAAAAGTTATCTCGTGATTTTCGAAACCATAAAAAATGAATTAAATTATATTCATAGTGTGAATTTTAGTATTGTTGTTATATAGTTCAAGATACGCAACTTAAGAGGAAAAGTACGGAAATGATAAAATATACATCAAGGAAGCATTGATGGATATTTCTATGTACTATCAAGAAATAATATAATGAGACACTTTGAAATACATTTCTCTAGAATATAGACGAAACTGATTTAATTTTTGAGTTAATTATATTTTTAGTTATCAAAATAAATAGAAAGGTTGACCATTTTGAGACCAAAAACATAATTACCCTAGAAAATGTATTCATTATTGCTTATATTTCAGGGGAACGTATCTCATTACGGTATTTCTCAATGGCACCTAAATTTCTTGTTTTCATAAAAAATTAAAATGTGGAATCTGTTAGCTTACATTTGCTTCTCGAATTTCTTAATGCTAAAATAATATTATTTTATTTTAAATTTGATATACCAGTAGCATCCTTTAGCACGAGTAATTGTATGGAAAAAAATGTTTTTTATAAGTATCCAATAGAGAATTAAAAAAAATCAGTTTCCTTCGATAAAAATTATGAAAAAAAGTAAAAAGAAACAATAAAGTAGAGATCCGATTGAATAGAATTTTGTTGCATCATGGTTTTAATTTTAAGAAATTTTTTCAACCTTCATAATTGAAAAATAATTTTATCTAAACAAAACTTAATGCCTCAAGTTAAGTGATTATCTTGGAATATGTAACACTAATATTCTCACAAGAGTGTAATATCGAGGTGTTTAATCTTACCCAAACATTTTGGAGAATGTAAAACTATTTTCTATAGAACATACAACGAGATTAGACTTAAGAAGTGTACAAATAAGAATTCGTAGAGGGCAAGGTGTTTACGTAAGAGATGACATAATCAGAATGATCATTTAGTTCACATCATTCATTTAGTTTATACCAACTTTTATAAAAGAATTTTTTAAATGAATGTTATTTAAAATTTTTTTAAACAAAAGAAATTAATAGAAGCAGTTTTTAAAACATTGATCTAATATATAGAATATTTTCAATAACTCGACACTAAACTTCTTAGACGATTTTGTAACGCCCCCTTTTAATTAAATTTAATACCCTTTATGGTTTTACATATTTGCATTAGCATTTTAATTTGAACTTTTACCCTATTTTGATTTTGCAATTACGTGAAGCAATTAATTTTAGTAATGTAAGTAAATAATGTAATTTATTCAATTATACAAAAAAAAATTAAAAGCAAAAAAACTATCTAATGCCAGCTCACTATATACTCAGTCTATAATTAATTAGTTCATCTTGAAATGTAGAACATGAAAATATACTAAAAGTCTAAATATTAGACAAAATAAATTTTTAAGATAAAGCTAGGGTAACACAAATTCCCTAGGATCATTGTTGTAACCTGATTTTATTAAGTACTTATTTGTAGCAAAAATTTACCTAAACCATAATGTTGTACTTGATATTGTAAATTTATTTCCCGTTGACAACTGACTTGGATTTCTAAACCACACTATATTTTAGCAAAATGATGCTCCAGCTCATTCTGTCATTAATGTTTGCCGGTATCTATATCAGATATATCCGAGTCATTTAGATTGGGCAACAAGAACCCATTGCGTGGCCACGAGGATGAACAAACTTAAACCCCATGAAGTTTTCTGGGGTCATTTAAAAATTGATATTTACGAATAAGAACCTCTAAACTTGCAAGTGATAGAAGCTGGCATTGAGATTATATGATATATTTATTATTTAAATTACGACTGGTCTAGTTCTACTATTTCAGAAGGACTACTTAGTTAGTAGAACGAATATAATGAGTTGAAATTCTACAGTTCTTTCGGTATTTTTTTTGTAATTAGACAAATTAAATGGTAGTAAAAAAAATTAATTACTGATGTTTAATCCGAACAGCTTTATAAAACAATATGGAATTCTAACGACACTTTATAATACAGTTTATACATAAAAGTATAATTGTTTCATTATAAGTATATCTTTCTTAGTAATGTCAGTGGATTAATGATATATTTTTTGTGTATAAAAAGCTATCATCTTATACAATATGTTATAGATGTAATAAAAAAACTAATAATTTATATAAACAATTAACTCCTTTTCATTTGATCTTAATCGTGTTATGATGGCTCTAATATTTCTCGAGGCTACCGAGAATCGTAGTTTTCGAAAAATGAATACATTGTTTTTATAATTATATACTTAAATTTTCACTTATATATTATTTGGACTTTGGATATTGGTGGAACACATCAGTGCAGCGCAGTCGATGCCTGATGCCCGAAATACATTAGATGGATGGGGTTCCACTACATGGGAAGTAAATGTCTAAACAGAATGCACTATATGGGGTGGATGCAGATGCGACGAATGACATCCGAAATGATATTTCCAGGGTGAAAATGTTTTATTATTTAGCATTTAGATGGCCATAGTGTCATTCTGTTTAGGCCAGAAAATAATTGTTGCCACTTATCTTACCAAAGTTAAAAACTGACGCACCTCGCATTCTCGTAGACGCTAAACGAAGATTTAGAATATATCGCTATTAAACTTAGTTTCATTTTAGGAAGCATATCATTTTTTAAATTTGTATTTACAATACTTTTAAATTAAATACGTAAATCAGGAAGCTCTAAATTTATTTTAATGATTTTCTTCTCAGCAATCTCATTAAATCTCTGATAAATTTTGAATTATCTACTAAGGCACAACCTTATTTTAAGACTAAGTACATTTGCCGCATCTGTACAATTGTACGCAAAAATGCACTTATTATTTTATTATAAATTGTACAGGTCCCCAGGTTCACCTAATTCGGAAAAAATAAATGTGTGTAAAAACAATTGTGTGTCGCAATTAATTATCCGTTTTGAAATATACAACTGATATTAATAATTTGTTTATAATGCACACAAGCGAATAAAAAACTTAGTTAAACTCAATTAAAAGTTTTAGAATGTACCTGGGAAACTGCAGCTGTAATCTCGAAAAATCGAGGATCAATCAAGTTATTTAATTTCCTGGTTAAAAAATTAATATCAAAATTAAATGTACTATCAATGATGGGTATGATTTTTTTAACCTCCAAAGGTACTTCTTTGAAAAAATAAATGTAAAATTACATTAGACAGAAAAGGTACGATATAAATTAAATAATGACGACCGTAAGATGTAGTGTTAACATTCAAATTTGACAGCTGCCAACATTATGAAATACTTTTTATCTTCAAAGCTATTTGAAAACATAATAGATATTACAATAGAGAAAAATATATTAAAATCATTAACGACAACCGTTAAATCTAGCATAATATACATATGTAAACAATTAACTTTTACAGTTTCAAAATTATGAACTATATTATTCAGTTTGTAATCAGATTTATCGGAAAATATTATAAATAATTATTTATAAACTTTATTTTTACAAAGCCAGGAAATTGATTGACTTACATTCTTAGGACATTATCCCTAAAACCTACAGACAAATTATATTTGACTTTTTAAAACTTACAGGCATGATAAAGGCTGAGTACATGTATTTTATTCACAAAACGTCCGGTATTACAACCGGTTTAATATGCATAAAAATTATAATTTGAGGTTATATCTGCTCTTATTACGTGACTTCACTGTATGCCCGTACTACATTTTCCAATATTAGCAAAAAAAAATTAAAACTGAAATTATTTTTATATAAAAATTATTTTTCTTTAAATAAAAAAGAAAATATGAAAAATATTTCTATACATTTTATTTGAGTGTACAAAAAGAAGTATGAATGAATAACTTTAATTTTCAATTAACTGCTATTTTGAATCAGTACAACTAGACTGCCTATATAATTAACAACGATATTTTTTAACAAGAATGTAATTTCTGCAAGAGAATATGACATAGGAAACAAAAATACTTGTTGTTGAATAATGTCATCGAATTTGAAAATCTTAGTAATTTAATGATACATCAAAATATCATTAGATATAAAAACAACTTTTTGAGGTTATTAATTTTCAAAAATTACCAATGTAGACACACGAATATAACTTACTCTTTAGAAAGCCAAATATATTTTGATACCAATTGACAGACTTCCTTTAGTTAAAGTCAAAAAAATCATGTGTTAGGCTGTATATAGTACTATTATTGAAATATTTAATGGTAAACAGGAGATTGATATGTTGCCAGAGTCTAAGATAAATAAAAAAGTAATAGACCGAAAGATTAATTTACACAATTTCCTATAACTTCCCTATTTATCATACTTTCCACGTAAGGAAAAGATTTATCAGTATATATATATATATATATATATATATATATATATATATATATATATATATATATATATATATATATACAGTGCTATTCAAAAGTCCCCTCGCCCCCTCTTATCTTTGGAACGATTATACATAAACTAGTGAAATTTAGTAACTGAATATTAAGGGTTGTAAACTTCCCTACTAGTGATGATAGATGACGTATGCGTCAAAGATGACGTCACAAGGTCATTGTGACCAATAATTTTAAATGGAACCCTATGGCAAGCGACACCTCTTTTAAAAGGTATCGAAAAAACCTATTCAATGATACTAATATTGTTTGTATTTATGGTAGTTTTGATGGATTAAATCAGTAATCAGTAAACTTGGATAATAATTTTAATTACAGATTCAAGAATCAGTACCTACTTATAGTAATTGTTCGAAGTGAGCTCCATCTACTTCCTGACAGTAAAACATCCTATTGCGAAACTCTTCTCGTTCTTTTTCAAATGTATCTGCGGAAATAGCCCTACATTCTGTAACAATACGTTGTTTTAGAACATCAATATTGTCAAGCTGAGTGGCGTAAACCTTCGATTTAAGATACCCCCACAGAAAAAAATCTAAAGGTGTGAGGTCCGGTGATCGAGGCGGCCATTCCATTGAACATCGTCGTCGTCCAATCCATCTACCAGGATATTCTTCATCCAAATACCGTCTTACTGCACCGTAATAGTGTGGAGGAGCACCATCCTGTTGGAATGTTATTTCCAAACAATTTGTTTTAGTGACGAAAGTACTTTCTATCTAAATGGAAATGTAAATACACAAAACGTGAGATATTGGAGTGACGCAAATCCTCACATGTTTCGTGAAACACATACTCAGTATCCCGAGAAGATCAATGTTTGGGCAGGTATACTGGGAAACCACATCGTTGGGCCTGTTTTTTTAAATACCAACTTAACCGGTGAGGTGTATCTGCAGATGTTGCAAAATGCAATAGAACCGTTAATCCTTGAAATTTTGGAAGATAATCAAGATGAATTCGACATTTTGGAAATAACATTCCAACAGGATGGTGCTCCTCCACACTATTACGGTGCAGTAAGACGGTATTTGGATGAAGAATATCCTGGTAGATGGATTGGACGACGAGGTTCAATGGAATGGCCGCCTCGATCACCGGACCTCACACCTTTAGATTTTTCTCTGTGGGGGTATCTTAAATCGAAGGTTTACGCCACTCAGCCTGACAATATTGATGTTTTAAAACAACGTATTTTTACAGAATGTAGGGCTATTTTCGCAGACACATTTGAAAAAGTACGATCAGAGTTTCGCAATAGGATGTTTTACTGTCAGGAAGTAGATGGAGCTCACTTCGAACAATTACTATAAGTAGGTACTGATTCTTGAATCTGTAATTAAAATTATTATCCAAGTTTACTGATTACTGATTTAATCCATCAAAACTACCATACATACAAACAATATTAGTATCGTTGAATAGGTTTGTTCGATACCTTTGAAAATAGGTGTCGCTTGCCATAGGGTTCCATTTAAAATTATTGGTCACGATGACCTTGTGACGTCATCTTTGACGCATACGTCATCTATCATCACTAGTTGGGAAGTTTACAACCCTTAATATTCAGTTACCAAATTTCACTAGTTTATGTATAATCGTTCCAAAGATAAGAGGGGGGGAGGAGACTTTTGAATAGCACTGTATATATATATATATATATATATATATATATATATATATATATATATATATATATATATATATATATATATATATATATATATATATATATATGGATATCACACGCATAGAGACGATCAAATTTAAACTATTTATGAAGAAAATATTGATGATGTAAAAGATAATATAAAAATTTGATTAGTTTAAAAAATATATAAATTACTCAGATTTACTTTTAAATATTTGTCATATGGAATGAATCAATGCACAGGCAATTATCATGTTTTCAGTTTTCAAAATAGTTGAAATTTTATTATACACTGTCTAATTTAAAAGGAAGAAGCGTTAGAACAAGACAGCTTATATAATACGATTTTTACTCTAAGATCATTAAAACGTAATGGTACTCTTGATATTAAATATAATTTGTTTTCTTATGTTGTTTTATGAAATTTTTGAATAAAAATAATTCAATACAAATCCAGTTTTATATCACTAAATATGTATTAAAATCATGTTTCATTTAAGATTCATGCTTTATTTGAATACATGAGACATTTTGTATTGAATAATAATACTAATATTATTATATTATATACTGTATGTATATAATGCTATATACAATATTATTCTTAGTGGTGAATCCCGCTATAAAAAATAAATTTTTTTCAAGGTTTAATAAAAAATGTTAATTTCTATTTACCTTTCGCAATTAAAAATTAAATAGTAATTAAGCATTTGTTACACTGAAATACTATTTACTGAGAAATGTAATGCGGGTCATTTGAATAAATATGTTCAACATATAAGAGCAGTTGGTGAAATTGTGTTATTGCTGAATATAACGAAATAAATTACAGAACACAAATTTCGCAACATTGTTATATAATTACAATGCAGTTCATTTATATAATAATAACTTTTCCGTATTTTAGCATTTTTACATAGATTATTCTTTGGTACACCTCTAATTTTTACAAATTTGTCTAAATGATAGGATATCACCTAACCCTACTTTACATATAGTTATATACTTATCGATCCTAATTTATTTACAATAATAACACATTTTGACTAGATTATGAATGAGCCCTGCCTAAAACCTTAACGTTCATCTAAAATGAAACAAACTAAACGGTATTTTTGGTCCCAAACAATATGCCTAAATAGGAAACTGTCAAATCTAAAAGTGAAATTTCAAAACAACAGTCCTTCCAAAGGCACAATTTTAAATTTCGATATAAGCAAAGTATAAGTTTTTGAATTAGTTTTCCTTTTCAACGATAAGCCGAAAAAGTAAAATATCGGGCAGTGAATAATTTTGAAATATATCCAGTCAATGTTCTTCATATGAGCGTGAAAATTATTTTCTAAATACGGATTTGACCAAATATGGTCAATTGCATTTCTAAACTGTTCCCGAATTAATTTGAAAAACGAAATTTCATGAAGAATTTTTGAGCCAATTAGGAAAATGATTTTATTGAGCCACATACCCAAGTGAATATACAGTGTGTTACAATATATATATATATATATATATATATATATATATATATATATATATATATATATATATATATATATATATATATATATATATATATATATATATATATATATATATATATAGGTTTAATATATATAGGTATTACAGAATATTTATAATTAGTATAGTGTTTTATTCCATTATCAGCTGGATTGGACGCAATTATTGGAGTACCGAGTACAATTCCTATGTGTACAGTAATCCAACTATACATTATCAAGGGAATAATATACCATATCATTTTTTCGTTTGTGCTAATTTACCTTATATTCCACCAATTTCTTCAAGTACATTCAGTAGCGTCTTCGAATTACGTTTATATAAAAAAGTAAAAAGAGGAAGTACTCAATGTTATAAATATATAAAATTAGTAATATGTATGTTGTTTTGTATTACACACAAAAAAAATATATATTTTAGTCATGGAAGGTTATTTGCAATCGGAAGTTCACGTGGACTTCCTTTAGTTCAGAAATCGACTTCTGTCTCCTAAGGTCTCCAATTGGGAAGGAGAGTATTACACAGATAGACGAGGACAAGTCATCTATACTCAGGAAGAGGTGCCAAGCTTTCAACTTGAATTTAAGCCTACAATACCACCCTACACTATGACAATACCACTATGATATAGTACGAGTAAGCAAATCGCAATAATATTGCGCTGCCCCCTCGCTCATATCAAAGGCACCTCCGGAGCATGCCTCTAGAGGCTTCGGATCAAAAAACAAAAGTTACCACGTTGTTCATAAGGGTCAATTTACTATATTGATTTTGTCACAATGCAGAAATTCGAACGAAAAGTATTTCGTACATCGACCTAAAAATTTCGTGACACACACACGAAAACAGTCGTTTAGTAAATAGAATTAATAACGTTATAGTCACATCTAAAGGAAAATACGATAGGCTATCCATCCATATACTGGCTGTGGAGCAAGGTGCTGCACTTTTATTAGCTTCCCATCAGGAAACTGACCTGAATGCTCATCGTATTCTGAATTTGTGTCAAAATATCTTAACTCCGATAAAAATATCTTAAGATGACAATGCCACCTATTATCGGCGTTAAACGTAGAATTATATTTATTATAATTTTTTTATAATTAATTCATATACAATCACGTTTCTCTATAACACTCATTTATTCCAAGGAGATTAGAGAGAAGGAGGATAAACTCTCATGCATGTACCATTGTTCGACGCAGAATTGCCTGCATTCTGCACATGTCGTGAGTGTGTGGTTATAATTTCAAATTCTCCCACCGTTTGAATCCACTTCATGCGCAAAACACCTCAATTGGTTTTCTGAAAACGTTCAACTACGTCTGCAGCGCCACATGGTTTATCGCCGTATTTTATCTCAGCTCAGAGAAGGAGAGTAAGCAGGAACTTACTCTCCTTCTCTCTAATCTCCTTGGTTTTACCAAAAAGATAATGATCAGGGGGATGGCACTCCCTATATGTCACGTAGGGCGATCTTGCAATTACGTGTACAACGGCCGCCAGGGGTGCTAGTGGTGTTGCAGGTCTTGCAGTCTCGTTTCCCCCTTTCTTTTACGTCCCTCACCTGTAGTAACAGTAAACATACTCGCGTACATGTAAACAAACGCGTAATCGCGAGTTGTAATCAATCTGCTTTGTATAAATATAACAGTGAAATTATATTTATTGGAATTATATTTATACAATTACGAAAAAGAACGTTCCGTAGAAGGCGAAAAGGTGCATTATTTCAGAGTACCCTCCAACGAAGAAAATAGAGAACTGTGGCAAAGTGCTGTTCGGAATGATTTAACTCATTTCTTCATTAAAGGATTATTATGATTCGACATTATTCAAAGTTTTGTTTTGTTATTTCAATCGAAGTAATGAATATATGTAATTGCGTTAGTCTAAATACACCTTTTCTTTTGCACAGGGGCCATATAAAGTTGTCCGCTTAAAGAGGGGAGCAATGCCATGTAAAAATTTGTCAAAAGACTCGCTTGGAAATTCTGTAGCGTGTTTTGTTTTCTGTAAAATGCAGTGAAATAGATAGCTTCACTTTCCCTTCAATGATACTTTGATTACTCCCAATTTACAATATTATAATTTGTAGTATATACTACAAACTTTATTTGCCTCTGTTAATTAATATTTTGAAATTATTTCTCTTATTTGTAACAGAAATATTCATAAAATAAGTTTCAGAACATTTCTAACAGATTATATACGTATGTGCACATATTACGTATAAATAAAAAATTATTGCGGGAAAACAAGAAAACATATTTTTTATAATTGCAAATTAACGTAATTGAATTTCACCTATACGGTAAACAATAATAATCGTTACGTAATACATTGTGGCTCAGATAATTTTCCTATAAATAAATTTTGTTATTAATTTTACATCATCTGTTACGTATATATTAAAATTTAAAAACATTTATGTTCAAATTTAGCGACAATTTCACGCTGCATGACCTGCAAGATAAGTAGCGCCCTCTCTACGGTAATTTACCAGCGAACTACCGCATTGCCAAGGGGCTGATAATGTTTGAACAGTGGGATAATTGTAGTTCTACGCTAATCCAAGCCAGTACTCTAATAAAAAATCAAATGTACTTATTTTTTTATAATATATGTTTATAGTTTGGTTACAAAAAAAAAAACGAAATTAATCAGTGTAAAATACAATTACATTTTTTGTAACAAATTCAATCGATTGATTTTAAAAAAGTAAACAAAAAAAACTGGAATACTGGAAATCAGTAGAAAATCTATAAAAATTTAACGAAAAACTGTTAAGAACATGAATATAATAATTCCTATTCAAACTAGAAGTGAAGCGACTGAGGAACTACTCCCTGCGTAGATATTGCATATATTTTATTATCTGTTAGATAAAATAGATATTTCTTATTAAAAAATACAACCATTTTTATTATGATTTTTATGTTGTAAAGCTGTTAATTTTATATTTTACGATACAACAATAATTTAGGATTAGGATATTTAGAGTATATTACATAAAATACATATGACTAGACTCCTAATACAACTTCAAAATATATAGAGGTGCTAATATTTTTAAAATTAATTTGATGTGAGGCTTTTGTAGGATACGGTTACTTTGTACAATAGTGTACATTTTCTAATTGTATCCAAAAACACAGGTAGTGAACTTATTGGTTTCTACCTCATTTTAAAAAATAATTACAAATAATATCTGAACCTACCTTTCGCTTTAATTATAATCTAAATAACACAAATATCGCTAAATTATTAAATTAGATGTTTTAAGAATACAGAGCACACAATGTATGTAATAGTAGTGGCCAACCAAAGAATTTTCCTAAACAAAGCCCGTTTAGCCCGTTTAGTCTGAGCCTGTTTACTCACCGAGCATGTTTTCCACGGAACATCTAGAATACCGATATTCCAGAGTGGATAGAATAAATGCCAGCTAATATACAAAATTATCGGCGCTGATTTACGAGATGTTTTTTATACACTACTATACAGATTGAGTGGTATTCGACTATCGAATAATTAATATCCGTCAAAAAATAGAACGTTGATATTCATTAATGTAACTGCTAATTATATTACGCTTTCGTTAATGTATAAAATTTACAAAATAATTGTATGTTTGAAAACTAAAGTGTGGCATTATTCTATACTCCAAGTCATTCGTCAACGTCCATAAAGAACTACGGGCCTACGTTCCACTATTTTCTTGTTGCTGGACTAGGATTTAAGATTTCCGGTTGATCATCTATCACCACATGTTTCTTGACTTCGTGTTCTTCTTTGCCTTCTTCGTTGTCTTCTTCCTTGTCTTCTTCTTTGTCTTCTTCTTTATCTTCGTCACTATAGTCTTCGATGATTTCCATTTCATTTGTTCCTTTCATTTCCCCTAAACCCTCTTGAATTATTCCCTCAAGCGAGTATTTATCCGCGTCCTCATCGGCATCAATGAAAGGCTCTCTCGAATCTTTCCAATCTATTAGTTTCATTAGAAAATCCTTGTTGTCAGATTTAGATAAAAGTTCAATATATTTGGGAAACAACTCCAAACCACTAGAGATTGCTTCTAAGTTACGCACCTGTTCACTTTCTTTGATAAAATCGCGTTCCTGCAATATTTTTAAAGCTTCTCCTAGTAGAGGTGTGGCCTTTGGTGCCTCGCCAGCATTGAGAAAGAACTCCCCAAGATGTCTGTAGGCTTGTGCTAGATAATATGGCAAATTGAAATCTTCCGCGCTTTCCCTTAATAACAGCAGAGTATTTAAAGAAAGTTGATTATTTCCATCGAGTAAATGGGCTTTCGCCATGTGTATTCTAGATTCACAAATACCTTTTGGGGATCCCAATTTTACTTGAATATAATATGCTTTCGTAAAAGTTCTGACTGCGCCTTTAGTGTCGTTGTAACTTAGCTGACATAGTCCCTTAAGCATAAGAGCTGTAATTTCACCTTCTGGATAGCAAGCTTCGGCAGCTCTCTTCCTCGCTATGACTGCTATCCTACCGGCTTTTGCGTAGTCAGTTTTCATCAAACTTTCCACTTCTCGTATCAAACAAATGTACAGTAAATAATTTACTTTCAAGAACAGTACATCCGACTCTAAGGGGAAAACAATTTTTGTCGTCCAGCCCGTACCGTTCGATAGGTCTCGTGCTATTGTCAGCTGGTCCATTGCGGAACTATACTCTTTAAAGATTTCCATTAAAAACTTAGCATAACAGTATCTACTGAGAGCCTCGTACATATTCCCCAAAAATTCGTATTTCTCACACATCGTGAGGGTGGCTATTAATAGCTGTTCGCCCAGCCACCACCAAGCCTCGCCCGAAAATGCAAAATATACGGCCGTTTGAAGCAGTACCTGACATTCCATTGTAAAATTATTGTCGTTATGATAAGTTTCTACCTCGATTAGACGATCGCACAACCTCTTCAGTTCATCTTTACTATACCGAAGTTGGGGTCGTGCGCATACTGGACTTAATGGACCAGCCTGCTTTCTAAGATCATCTTGAAATGCAAGTAAATATTGAATATGCTGTGCACATTGTTTATAGCCGCGATCTTCCAAGCTGGTGAGTAGTGCTTCACTGTAAGGTAGTTTGTGCTGCAATATTTCTTCTAAGGTGTACACTGGCAAAGCCGCTCGCATCTCTTCAATTAACTTTTTCTTTTGCGCCTTTCGGGCGCGTTCTCGTCGAATATAATTGTCTTCCATTGTATTATACACGTATTAAACGTATTAAACTGATATTTTCAAAAAAGCAACTTATTTTTCACGTTTCAATAATAATAACGAAGTAAATGTCAGTGTCAATAAAAAAAGTAACAAATCGTCAAAAATTTATTTTCAGGATCTAGTTGATGTGTCTGATATATACCGGGTGTCCAAAAAGTCTGGAAACGGTGAAATATCTCGAGAAATACACATTGGATCCAAAAAAATAAAAAACACTTCCTTAATAATTTTAAAAGGGCTATACAATGACACCAAATGCGATCCCCCACCCCTATCCCTTGGGACGGGGCGTGGGAAATCTTTAAAATCTTAAATAGGTACCCCTATTTTTTATTGCAGAATCGGATTCTGCAGAAAGAGCTACGTCAAGTTTGTCTGAAACTTTTTTCCGATTCGTAACAGATGGTGCTGTAATCGCAAGAATTTTTTTTTGTAATTTCTAAAACATTCTACGGAAGAATGAAAAATAATAAAGTACGAGCTGATTTACTTCAAAACAACCATTCAATAGTGTTAAATTTAATACCTTCCCACCACCGTGGGGGAGGAAAAATGGAGGGCAATTTTCAAATGATAAATGGAAACCCTCATTTTTTATTAAGACTGACTTAGTTTTCCACAAAATATCAAAACACTATACACTATACTCAATATGCGTTTCGTCAACAAAGTTGTCATCATCTGGAAATTATTAAAACTGTTTTACTAAGAGTTTTGTGATGAATTAATAAGACGATGTTAGGAAAATGGACAATTTTCTTTCTGACCATCATTTTCTGATGAAGTCACATTTCAATTGAGTGGAGAGGTCAATAGACACAATATGCGATATTGGTCCGATGAGAATCCTCATTGGATGAGGGATTCCCATACACAATATCCATAGAAGCTTAATGTTTGGGCTGGAATATTGTGCAACCGAATTATCGGGCCGTTTCTCATCGATGGTAATTTGACAGGTCAATAATACGTCGGTTTATTGAACAGCCAGATAATACCGGAAATCTAACACATTGCTGATATAGCGTTAGTCAATGTTTGGTTTCAGCAGAATGGGGCTTTATGTCGCTTTGCGTTGATTGTACGCAATCACCTGATAAGTCCTCTAAATTATTACTATTGGAGATATTTGAAAAACAATGTGTACACAACAAAACCGGCAGACATCAATCAATTAAGGGAAAGAATAATACAGTGTTCTAATACGATACCACCACAAACTTTGCACAAAGTAATCGATAATATGCACGCACGATTGGGACACTGTCAAATAGCTGAAGGTCATCAATTTGAAGATCTCATTCAGTAGGGGATTTTGCCGTTATAGCCTCGGCGGTGAAAGGCGAGGGAACTCACCTAAAACAAGCACCCCGATGGTGAGAGGCAAATTATGAAAAAATATATTTTTGTGATTACAGCGCCATCTGTCGCAAATCGAAAAAAACGTTTCAGACAAACTTGACGTAATTTTTGCCATAGAATCCGATTCTGCAATAAAAACTAGGTGTACCCATTTAAGATTTTAAAGTAAAACCCCCCTCCCCACTCCAAGAGGTGGGGGTGGGAGGGTTGTGTTTGGTATCATTGGATAGCGCTTTTAAAGTTATTAAGGAAGTGTTTTTTATTATTTGGATCCAATATGTAATTCTCGAGATACTCGACCGTTTCCAGACTTTTTGGACACCCGGTATCTGATATTATACGTTAAGGTATGACCTCATGCACCCATTCCACGCGCGTCTTCAACAACAGATTAGGTCACGTAGTACTATTTTAAATTTCCCGCCATTAAGAAAAAAGTCTCTACGTCAAAAAGCAGAGTCTACATGGCTGTTTGCAGCAATGAGCCTTACTAAAAATATCAATATTTTTGGATTAATAGTTATTTAATATTTTGAAATATTTACCTCATATGAATCCGTTGCTTAAACGTATTAAAATGCACGACACATATTTAATACTTCAATTATTCAAACATCAATTACCTAACATCGACTTTTTTCACCTCGAATTTACTACATCGCTCTCCATTTCTGGCGATAAAGATCAGTTGATGCAGTTCTGTCGCTACATTTTTTTAAGTGGCGGGAAATTTAAAATAGTACCACGTGACCAAACTTGACTCTGAAAACAAGCGTTGAGCTACCGCAAGAGGCCGTACCTTTAGATGACGAATCGTTGAACAAGTCAAAAGTACTTGCACCTAAATCTCTTAATTTTGGATAATAGCATAAAGATATATGAGCAGGCGTGAGATAAAGGATTTACTACAGTCACATCGTGGACACAATGGTAATTATTCTGATTGCTATTGCATGTTGAGAATATTTTCTTTAATTTTACTAAGGTTACTATTCTGGGGATATGGAAGTTTCTTTCGAACACTGTTTACTATATGACGCTATTCACAGGATTTGAAACAACACGCAACGTCTCATTGCTATGGCATAGAAGATGGGACAGTCAAAAAGTGAACCTATTGCCAATATACCAGCTTGTACAACTCTATGATAGGTAGCTATGTGAAACTATAACACGTCTTCATATAACATCTTACTTTTCCATTGGGGCTTAAATAATTTCGCACGTACATTCTTTCATGAAGCGTACTCTATTTTAGCTTTTGATATATTTTAACAAAATGTCTTCACTGAACTTTTCAGGTATATTTGCAAATTTTGTCCTTAGCATAGGAAAAAACAATTGTTTAGCATTAAAACGTTCACCTAATTGACTCTCAGCTCTATTTTTGATTTAAGTTCTTCTTAATTTAAAGGTCTTCTGAATTTTCAGTTATCCATTTACACATTTTTTACATTCATGAAATAAGAATAAATATTGACGGAAATTTCTTTTCGCAATACTTCAGTCTTAGTTTTGTTATAGTTGATTACTCTGCACTCTTTGACTTAGAACTAAAAGAATTCACTGTATTTTCAGGTGATTGTAGATTTTCTGTTTGCAACTGTGCTACATTATTAACTGTGCTATGCTTTGGAACATAATAACTTGCCAAGATTATATTTTAATGTATATTTTTGTCTATACTGAAATTGTATTTGATAACCTATAAATTGAATTAAGTGATATTGGTTTCTATATTAAAAACTATTAAAATCTTGTATTAAAATCTTTGATAATCGATTAGTTGGAAAAAGATAATTTCTTCTGTCCTGTGTATTTTTTCCTGATTATTCTGACAGGTCTTGTTTTTATTTTATACATGTTCCTTATCATTTTCTATATTATTTCCCCATAGAGAAATTCCACTGGACGCCACATTAACTACAGTATGTTTTAAGTGATACTATCTATATGTAGATAAATAAATGCATGCTAAATGATAAAAATACACAAAAATGTCAAATCTACACTATCATGGTATAACTTACTTAATCTGATTTTATTCTTTAGCGATGTTACTGTGAATGTAATTTAAATAATCATTTCAGGGTGTAATTTTTAAGAAAATTGTAACATAAACCGCATTCAGTCTTTTAAATTAACACAGTCAATGTTCGATTTTGAGAAAATATAAGCTAATTCAAAATAGAATACTAAAATGTAGAATACTTAATAAATTGTCTAATTGAACAAAGACAGTCCATAACGATATGAGAAAATTTACATAGATATTGACAACATGTCAAAATGGTGAAACGGTGACGATGTCATTTATAAATTAATAAATTATAAATGACCTTTAATATGTAGCTAATACACTACTCTTAAAAAATCTGACTCTACATTGTAGATGAACTTATGAAAATCATATGCTTTATGACACTGAGTATTTGAACCATTTATTAAAACATATTGAACGATTCGTCCACAATAGATAAGATTCTGTCATCCACGCCAGACGCTTCTGGGTTTAATACTATTGGAGTTTCATTTATCGATACGATTCTCTTTACACCGCTACCTCCTTCAATCGAATCTATTTCCCTTCTGGAGAGTTGTGTCTTACGCGCCATTGTTTCTTTTAATTCTGCGATGCTATTTTCAATTATAGTGTCAACTGAAACTGCAGATAGACTACTTTTATTATCGTCTTCGCCAAAAGGCTCCCTGGAATCTTTCCAGTTAATCAGCTTCGTTAAATATTCCGGTTTATTTGTTTTGGAGAGAAGCGTTATATAATTAGAAAAATGTTCGAGGCCAATAGAGATTGCTTCTAAATTACGAACTTGTTCGCTTTCTTTCACGTGGCTGCGTTCGACAAATATTTTTAAGGACTCAATTAACAGTGGAGTGGCTTTATGTGCTTCACCACTCTCCAGGAAATACTCCCCAAGATGTCTGTATGATTGAGCCAAGTAATAGGGCAAGTTGAATTCGTACGCGCTTTCTTTTAACATTATCAAAGTGTTGAAGGAGAGTTCCGTGTTGCCGTCTAATAAATACGCTCTTGCTATGTGAATTTTGGTTTCGCATATCCCCCTTTTCGAACCAATTTTAGCTTGAGTGTAATAGGCCCTCGAAAATGTTAATATCGCGGACTTTGTATCATTGCAACTTAACTCACACATTCCCTTTAGCATCAGAGCCGTGATTTCGCCTTCTATGTAACAAGCTTCAGCAGCCAACTTTTTTGCTATAACCGCTATTCTACCTGCTTTTATATAATCAGTTTCCATAAGGCCTTCCACTTGGCGGATTAAGCAAATATACAATAAATAATTAATTTTTATATAAAGTACATCAGAGTCTAATGGAAAAACAATCTTTGTCATCCAGTCTTTACCGGAAGATAACTGCCTGGCTATCCTCAAATGTTCCAGTGCATGCTCGTATTCCTTAAAGTTTTCTATTAGAAATCTTCCGTAGGTGTATCGACTCAATGCTTGATATTTATTATCAGAAAATGTGTGTCCTGATGATGTTAAAAGACACTGAATCAACAGCTGTTCTCCTAGCCACCACCAATACTCGTTAGAGAAAGCAAAACGTACCGCCGTTCGAAGCAGCTCTTCACATTGCTTATCATAATTTCCGCTATTATTGTAATTCTCGCACTTAACCAAACGCTCGCATAGTTCTGTCATTTCTGGCTTACAAGTAATTAATTGAGGTCTCGCCCATACTTGACTTAAAGGGCCAGCTTCCTCCCTAAGATCCTCTTGCACTTTTACTACTTGTTCGACAAACTGTGACGTCCACACATACCCCCTGTCTTGCAGGTTACGGATAACGGCTTGGTGAAAAGGCATCCTGTATTGGCGGATTTCTTCCATATTGTACACAGGCAAGGCTGCTCGCATTTCCTCGATAGCTTTCTTCCTTTCTGCCTTTCGAAGGCGTTCTCTTCTGATGAAATTTTCATTCATTCTGGCCCTGACAAACGATATTTAGCAAACAAAAAATATTTTAGAAAAAATACCCGTATTTTAAAACCTAACTAAATGTTACATTTCAACAAAACATGACACAAAATGTCAAAATTTCATCAATGTTTGCCACCCAGTTTTTTTTTCAATTCAGTGTTCGTGATTGGTTCGTTGAAATTCATGCAACCACGAACTTAAAGTGGATTAGTCACTTTTGTTACTAAAGAGTAAGTTAATTATTAACATATTAAGATTATTCATCCATAAGATTATTCTTCAGATTATCAGAGCGGAGCAAACTGGAGATTATTGGCTGTGAAAATGCTTTTTATGTCCTGTTTTTGAAAAATGCTACTGATTTTGTTAGTTACACCTTGGATGTAAGAAAGGCTTTCTGCGTTAAAGTCTCCGTGCTATTACTGGAGTTTTGTCGTTTGTTCTTTGTTTAGTCCATTTGACGATTAATAAGTCTTGAATTATAGCCGTCTTGATGTAGAACCATTAGTTCCATGGTGTGGAACATTCTACATCAAACTACAAATTCCCAAATTTTCACGAAGGACCTACTAATGGTAAGGTAGAGTACCGTACATTAAATTTTCAACGTATGTTGTTTAGATAATGAATACTTAAACATAGTTGGTGTCAAACTTTGTTGGTTGCAACATGTTTGTTGATAATTTTCAATTCCTTTATGTATGAACTGTGCGGACTCGATGTTGAAAATAATTTGGTCAAAAGTAGACAAATAATCCTCGTAATCTTTTAAGATGGTATCAAGTCTCATTAATTCAGTTAAGTATAGGCCATATACATCTTAACCTCTTTGCACCTTCGCAGAGGAGAACAGCCATCGATACGTCTAACTTATGGTAAAACACTAACAGTAAAATATATTTTGCTTGAATGTATAAATAGTGTCTTCAGAGGAAGACTTTGTGCATGGCGGATGTACTAGGAAAATTTCTCAGCAATGAAATTATACAAGCCGACAAGTAATAAGTTTTGTAACACTCTTTACAAAGCGATATCTACAAAAAAAAATATACACATATATATATATATATATATATATATATATATATATATATATATATATATATATATATATATATATATATAATATGAGACGTAAAATCAGATGAATATATCGAAGAATGTATTCAATTATTTTAAATAGAATATATCGAAGCGGCTAATGACTGAGACAAACGATGCCTTTGCACAAAAAAACATCGTAATTCTGTTTAAAACTCTATAATAATTTTTAAAAGTCTAAAGTGGTTGACTAGCGTACCAATTCTTTTATTCAGATTTTGACTTCTGACGTCATAATAGGATTTTTGAAATTTCAACCCCCACTTTGTTTAACAAAGCTGGATTTTCAAAGTTTTCCGAGTAAAAGATATCCTATAATAGAGGTTTCCTAATATATAAAAAAATACAAATAAAGCAACTACAACTTGACAACAACCATTTCTGACAGAAATTATCTATCAAAGAGTCTTTTTAACTTTTCTAAAGTTGGTCAAAATATCCTCCATTAACAATATGACATTATCTGGCTCTTGTATTCTTTGTATTGAACGTTGAATAATATACTAGCTGATATCTTCTATGTTGATTCAAATTCATTGCTCCAGATCCTCTAAATTATTTGGCCTATTAAAATAGGTCCACGATATTCAGGGATTCTTCTGTTGTTGGCGTCAATGTCTGTACACTTCTTAACTATGCTTTCTCTAGCTAATGGATAGGGCGACAAAAATCAACTGAATAACTAGAATGTTCACTTAAATCGACCGCTAGGCTCTTATTGTGGGGATTACGTATAATTGCGGATTTATTATAATGGGTCAAATAATTTGAAAAACTTGAAACGGCGAATTTAAATGAAATCATCAGGAAATTATTCAACACTTAATATAAAATGTTTCCACACATGTTGGTCAATTTCATTTCGATGATGGAGGATATTTTGAACAAGATTAAAATTACCAGATATCACATATTGGTACCGGAAAAATTTTAGAGAAATAATGTCTGTTAGAGGAAGAAGTAGAGGAGGAGGGAGGATTGAAATAAGAAAAAATACTATGATAATTACAGAGATCATTGGAAAAAATCAAATTTGTACATTAGTCGATGTCATTTTGAGGGGAATCACCACTGTAATCGATCAAAAAGATCGATTCACACATTTTCTTAAAATATGTTAGGAATATTTCCATGAACATTTCAGATCAAAATGTTAAAAATTTACGAAGTAATAGCTATTTTAGTGGAGCAGGTAACGCAGTCGATTCTGACTGTGACACTGACTTATTCAATAGGAAAGTAGATGCGGACACCTGGTATCCTAAATCATGCCCCCCTTTCTTTTATTTTGTTAAAATATCTTTGTGTTGGAGTGTAATATTATAGAATGTTATGCAGACCCTTACATAACTTTCAAAAACTTACTTAAACTGTCTTAAACTTTCAAGCGCGCTTTTTCCCTTGTTTTTTAAAATGCCTTTTTTCAAACGTGGGCAAATGATAATTTGAACGCTAATAGTCCTATGAAATTTATAAAACTTTTCTAATCATTATAGCTAAGTCTATGTGTGGCTTCTTTTTAAAAATTTTGAAAATTACAATTTTTTTACTTTCAAATGAGCAAAAAAAGTGCTTCCATTTTATCGAAAAATAAAAAAAATACCCCTTGATTAGCGATAAGTAATATATACTCTATTCCTAGGCATAAACCATTACCCAGATACTGATGGTACCATGCGGAGATAAATTATTCAAGGGCCACCATTTTGTATATTATAACATTGTCATTTTTTAACATTTTCTAATAAAAAATAATGTAAATATAAACTGCTGAAGTGAGAGATTGTTATACTCCACATCATCTGAAAATGCCTTAGTAGGTTAGTACTAAAATACAGTGACTCAGATTGCTCGAAAACCATAAGGAAGATACAAAGTGTCCTCTGTCTCAGAATATCACTAACTGCAGACCGGTTTCGACATTATCTTGGGTCTCGTCATTGAAGTGTAAGTAAGCATACCTTTGACAAACGAGGCTCGCATCTTGTAGATGCCGTGAAGTTCTACCACAGTAGAGCGTAACCAAGCGCCATCTCTCGGTAGTTTCTAAAACAATCCAAGTCGAGGTAAAACTTGATATCATCAATACGTATAAAGCATTTTCAGATGGTGAGGACTATAATAATTTCCTCATTTCAATAGTTTGTAAAAAATACCATCTGCCAAGTGAAACTTTGCATTGTATGTAAATATAGTTCAAGGTATCCTTAATATCATGCCTCTTCTTTAATCCTAAAGTAATTGTTTAAATGACAAAAAAAAAGAGTAAAAATTAGCTATTTTTTGATCCGTCACAGTGGTAATCTGTGGAAGTTTAGTCCCATAATGGAGCAATTTATTAATTAAATAAATTGTTATTAAAATAATAATTCCTTGGTCGGTGATATTCGCGATCCATTTTCAAATATTGTTACCCATATTTTGCAACACACTGTATACCAGCCTTACCGATACCAACAAATTAAAAACTTACGTACAACGTATAGCGTAAAACAACAGAGAATCAGCTATAATACATACAAAGACTATTTTTACATTTGAAAATCGTCGAATTTCGGAATTTGCGAACTATCCTCGTAGAATAAATTGAGGTAGCCCTTGTTGGGCGCCAGCCTGGGATCAGGTGGGCTCTGAAATCGGCCGCGCTCCGTTGAGCCGAATGCCTCGTTGAAATCGGGCAGCGGTTTAGGTGATGGTTTCTTGGCGGACGTGCGAATTTGTGGCGGGACTGCGGGCTAAACAAATGGTTAGTTAGAACAGCCAAGTATATACATTTCGTTAGGTACGTTACAGGGGGTGTTCCGAAATTCTGCACGTATGGAAACACAACTAAGTAATGGGTTAAATAAAATAAGTCGATGATCTGAAATGTCCATCTGACATTCGTTTTCAAATAAATTTTCATTAAACCTATTCTAATAAAAATAGATCTATAACTTACTTATTTAAGAACTGTTGGAGATTTTTTTCATTTATCACTGGTTACATTTCAGCGATAACGTTCCTAGTTCATTTTCGTTTGGAGGGATGTAAACCATTTGTATTTTTTTTTTGTGTGAGTATATACAGAGTATATATAAAGTATCGGCTAAAGGAGCAGCTAAGCTGCTGCTAAGGAGCCTAATGGTAAATAAAAATAAATAGGAAGCTTAAATTAATTGGGATTTTTCTATTTTATATGAAAATTTAGATCGGTCGTATTTAATAACAATAATAATAATTAATATGTTTAATGTTGAATTTAATAATATTTAATAACATATCGTATTCATCAGTCATGAGTAAGTTAATATTTGTAATGGCTGTTTCCAGTTGATTGTGAAAATATGAAAATTTTAAAATAACGAAGAAAATTCAATTTCTTATTCATTAAAGCCCATATACAATTCCAAGTAAATTATGAGACATTTGCTTGTAATTATTTATATCTGTAGAGTATTTTATTAATGGTAGGAATTAGATATTATAATTGATATATACAATCGAAATTGGATACAAGACTCTACACTCTACATTATTTTCACATATACTAAAGGTCTACTAGCGAGGTGTCACTTCAGTTTCACAAAGTGACGAAACTGTTCGATTTTGAAAGGTTCGAAACTGTGGATGGATAACAAATGGTTTAAGAGGGTGAAAACATATTCCGAAGTTACCCCTTACACATATTTGGGCATATCTCAGGAACGACGTAGAACAAGAACCATAATATTTCACTTAAAAGATCTTTTAACTATTGCACAGGGATATGACGTCACGAAGGAAATAGGAGGTTTTCAAAAATATTTACCCCCGGTACAGCTACATATTTTTACTTTATGGAGATGATTATTTCTTAAATATACTACATAAAAAACAAAAGTTAATAGGGAAGAGGCGCGAATCCCTTTTCCCTATTCAACGATTTGGAAACATACGAGGGTTGTCTCAAAAACAAGGTTCCCAAATTTTTTTTAAATAGACAGCAGTGTTTATTATCAATGTTATTTACATGGTTGGAAAGCTTGAACATTAACTTATTTTTCTACATAATTGCCATTTTTTTCTATGTATTTTTGTAGACGTTCTTCCAACTTTTGTATCCCCGTGTCATAGAACTCCACCGCCAACCCGTCGAGGTAGCGATTAACCTCTTCTTTCATTCCATCGTCGGTTCGGAAGCGCAAGCCACCCAAGTGTTCCTTCAATTTTGGGAACAGGTGGTAGTCACTAGGGTCTAGGGCTGAGCTGTAGAGAGGATGGAGAATGACAATCTAGCCAAACTTGCTCAGTAGATCCTGGGTTTGCCGAGAGACATGGGGACGAGCGTTGTCGTGCAACAGCTTCACACTTTTGCTCAGTTTTCCTCTCCGACGATTCTGGATGGCTCGTTTGAGTTGCTTTAGTGTTTTACAATACCTCTTTGAGTTTATTGTTGTCCAAGGAGACATAATGTCGATGAGCAATATTTCCCTACGGTCCCAAAACACAGTTGCCATGATTTTCCCCGCAGATTCCGTTTGCTTGAACTTTTGCGGTTTAGGCGAACTTGAGTGGCGCCATTCGCGTGATTGTTCCTTTTTTTCGGGAGTGAAATGAAACACCCACGTTTCGTCGCCTGTGACGATGGAGTCCAATAATTCCTCCCTATTGTTGCCACATTGTTGAAGAAATTGACGAGCACAGTCGATGCGTTACTGCTTGTGCGCGTCTGTGAGCATTCGTGAGACCCACCGCGCGGACACCTTGTGGTACTGCAATTTCTCGGACACAATTCTGTCAGTTTAGCTGACAGATATTTCAAGAATGTGATGAGCCAGTTTACGGATGGTGATCCTCCGATCTTCGAGCAGTGGACTCTCGACTTTTGCAACAGTCTCGTCGGAAATGAACGGCGATCCACTTTGCACCATAAACTTCACACAACTGACGATGAATGTCTATGGGTGGAACCTTTTTTGCGTTCAAAAATCGAATCACTGCACGCATTTCGCACCTAGTGGTGACGAATCTCGGAAGATCCATCGCAGACGACTATCAGACCAACACTGCGCGGCGTAGCTTAACAGCGAAGGTGAGGACTGAGAGAAAGAGAAACGGTGCGCACGACAGTGTCGTCAGATTTCACCTAATGCTTCTCCTTGCGGAGTTATCACAATGGGAACCTTACTTTTGAAACAAGCCTCGTATTACTAAAATAAATTGCGGATAGGTGCATAATGGGGAAGAGTATTATCATCATCATGTTGAAGGAAAAACTCATATCTCAGAAGATCAGGATCATCCTCTATATCTGGATTATTATTAGTGAAAGTAATTAGTGTATGAATAAGGTCGTTTAAAAGAAAATCCAAATATATTGCCCTAGTTAGGTTCATGTCAAACAAATAGGTAAGCAAAATTCTGTAGTCCACTATACCGTACCATACATTAACATTTTGGGGATTTTGAGTATGATACTCCATCATCCATCGAGGATCTTCGGTAGCCCAATAACGGCAGTTTTACCTATCGACATGGCTACTATATGCGTACCTATTGCCATGGGGACTATAAACAAGGGTTTATTAAAAAAAATGATGATTTTTACGAAATTATTATCATTATTGCATAGCTGTTACATTTTCTCGCAGAATTGATTTCGCCGATCAAAGTCATCTATAGACAGCCAGCATACATTACAGAATGTATGGACAATGCATACCTTATAAAGATGGAGTTTTTCTTTTTCGGGATATTGTGTACTACAGACACTGCCATATTGGCAGATATCAATTTATTAAGTGTTGAACGATGATTTTGTTGCATTGTCAACAAAACATTAAGTTGATCGTATTCTGATGGTGAAGGTGGATCAGATTTAGAAAGATCACGAACATGCCCAAAATCGGGATATTTGGATTCAAAATTGTACCCTGCCTTTGGCTAATGGGTTGCCGATCAGGATGAGTTGAATTGAATGATTCAGTTAGTTCTCTTTGGATGAGCATCCTGTCTCCAAATCCACTCATGCAGAGAATTTAAATTCTCGTTCAGTTAATTCAGCCATTTTGTACAAACTAACATAGTTATTATTATGTTTTGTGGGTTTGGGCCTCATCAGCCACTGATCGCATGGGTAGTTCCTTGGCGATCCCCCCTTATCCGGGTCATTATCCAAAAATGCTATCCCATAAAAGGAGCAATTTGGGCACGTCCCTCGCCTTAAGCCTCGCCTCTTCTAGGATAACAGGGGCCCCTATATATGGCACCTCCTCTCCTCCAGTGCGGGGCAGGTGCAAAGAAGATGAATGGAGGTTTCCTCGTCTTCTCTGCAGTATCTGCATGCCGGGCTGTCAGTCAGCCTCAGCTTGTGCTTAAATGCATTCAGGCTACTATGGTATGATTCCTACCAGGGTTCTGGATTTGTGCTTGTTCAATTTAATGAATTCTTGGGCCCATTTCTCAATCTCTGAGTATTCAATGAGGAGTTTGGTTACTCGACAACCCGTTACTCCTCTCCATCAACTAACATAGTTACTATCCAATAAATATTTTAAACATTCTACGTTTGCCAAACACAAGACAAGAAATGTATTATTTAAAGAAATAACTTCAAAAATAAAGACTATTTAACGAAGTATGATTTCAAGTTTGTATTTGACAGCAGTAGAATACATTATCGATCGCTAAGGCTACTGTTAAATAGCCAGCGGTGCGCAATTTGAAAATTTATTTTAGTTGATTTCTTACATAATCATTGCCATTAAATTTAGTATCTTGAAACTGCACAATCGTTTTTCATTTTTTTAAATCTAACCTATATTCACCCTAATGTAGCATTATATTACCGTAGCATACGTAAAGAAATGTGCTCCTTCAGATTTCATAATAAAAATAAGGGGCTGCCATTTAAAATATCTATGACGTCATACCTCCTATCCTACACTAATCACCCTGTAATGTTATTTTAAAAAATTCGCAACTAAAAATTAAATTTGTCTGTCCCAAGAATTTTTCCCAAAAGTAATTCCCCGAATTTTTAACGATTTTATTCATTAGTTTACGAAAGCACTGTGTAGTTCTACATATAAATATATTTTATAGGCAAAGTATTATCAATGATGAAATAAACGAACATAATTACAATGATGAAATTGACGTGTTTACCAGTTCATGATAGCATACAAATTCCAGACGTATGTTGGAAGTATTTGTGAGCTTCATTCACAGTTTTCACACATATATAAGTATATTTTTATTACAATTTCTCAAATGCAAATTGTTATTGTTTTAAAATATTGTGGTTTTTGTTCCTTATTATTATCCAATATCATTATTGAGATATGCTCAAATATCTGTTTTTATGGAGTGACATGGGACGTTGTTTTTGTTGACGACCCCCTTAAATTCGATGATCTCGTGCCTCTTATTATAATATTTTATTTTATCTTATATACAGAACTTTCGGTAGAAAAATCATAGTCGAAGGGGAACATTTGTGTCACTTTGCTTGTATGTCGCAGACGTATTAGTGTTTCATAGTCATACAGATGTAGATCAGTGATTTTCTAGATGAGTAAATTTATAGAAGATAAAGACTATCAAAATTAATATCTTGATTTCAATAAATAATATCTTAATTAATAAATTAACTAATGATACACCGTATATTCTCAAACATATTTTATAGGATCGATACTGTCATTCATAAAAAAACTTATACACGAAACAACGCACGTGTATTAAATTCCATCGAGGAAATAGAAATATAGTCGGTTAGAATATGAATATAGCGGTGGATGTTGATGAGACACTGTCATTCTTATTGTGGTATATGTATAAAAAAATCATACTCTAAATGAAAACCAGCGGAAGACAGTGAAGGAAGGAGGTAAAATTGTCCTTACACCTCCTTCTTGCACTTCTATGTGTCCATTCAGTTAGAAATCTTCTCGGAGGATAATTTTATAGTTTTGAAGTTTGAGTTATAGTTATATTAGTATTTCAAGTGATTTGCGATATATCGCCGAAAGTGCCGCTTTAGTAAGGAACCTCGGATGTCGTTTTTACCCTTTAAGCTAAGTAGCAAAACATAGAACAGTGGACCCTTATGTTTGGTCAACTCAAAAACAAGATTCTGTTGGACCTTATTCTTGCAATTTTCTTGCAAGAGAAAAAAACAGAAATATGAAACAAACTGTCGATAAACAAATTTTCACAAAATAAATAACAATTTTACCTTCCTCATCTTCACCTCCTCCATTTTCTCGAACTGCTGGTGGGCCACCTGTCCGTAAACGGGCATAAAGCTATCGTTCTGATGCATGTTGTTGTGCTCCATGAGGGGCTGTACGGAATCGATTATGTGTTTCGTATCGAAGGCCTCTTCGGTAGATTTGCCTACATGATGGGGATGCATGCCTTCGTCGGGTGGCACGTTCTCGTTGGAATGTGGAGGTGTCATGGATATGTTAGAGAGCGGCGGGGTGATGGGTAACGTAGTGCTATTAACTGGGTGAAGAACGTGCGGGGTTTGCCGGTGCTTATCCATCATCATCGGGCTGGGTATGCTGAGTGGCGGAGACGGCTGGTGGTGGAAAGAGGATGAGATTTCCTGAATCATATACGGATTTCCTGGAAGAATATGAGATGTAATATTCTAGCTACTCCAAGAAACTGTAATTGCAAAATAGTTGCGTTTAGGTTTTAACATGTTAAATTCCACGTGGTGTCTGATAAAAAGGCTCAATTGGCTGAATAAATATAATAATAATAATAAATGTCTTTATTTGCCATAGTAACCATAATAAGTACAGAAGCTGTATTAAGCAACCATATATTAAACGCGAAAGGGGGATGTTACATACCAACTCCTCAAGAAGATTTGAGAATTAACTCTTACACTTAACCCTAAATTAACAGTTTAATTAAATAGTAAATGTGTACAGAATAACAGAGACAATACAAACTTGTTACTAATAACAAGAATTATATTCTAACAACTACGAATTCTAATTCAAAATTAAAATAACATACATATTTATAACAGGAATAAATTAATATCGGAGATAATTAATAACAAATAAGATTGTTATTAAGGACTATGAAGAATATTTACTAAAATTTATGTTGCACAACATTAATTATCATTATAAAATTTAAAATGAAGAAATGGAAATCTGTAAAAACTAAAAGTAAAAAAAAAAAACTAAAAATAAAGAAAGCAATAGCTACATGTTTATTAAAATAGGTCAATTCTATTTATTTATTTATTTATAAGTATTCAATTAAGATAATATTTGAGGTTAATGCTTGATATGGATTTTGGTATTTATGTACATACGTATTTTACGAAATATTTGCACTGAATAATATTTCTTTAATTTAGATTTAAAATTGTTCACATTAAGATATTTTAATTAATTCGGTAATTTATTGTATGTACTGTATATATTTTATGTTTAGAAATAAATATAAAAGGACCTCTTGGATAATGCAGTAGAATATTTGGGAACTGTTAAGACATTTTCATGTCTAATATTAACATTATGAGCATCACCTTCGGACTGAATGCAATCATAAAGTATTTTGGAGATTGTGTAGTAATAATTTTGTTACAAGCAGCAACTGGAACAAGCCAGTTTCGTTCCTTAATTTTAAGTAACACTGATTAATGTTTTTTTTCTAATCCCAAATATAAATCTAATACATTTTGTACCTTTTGAATTTGGTTATCATCAGTACTTGTCAAACTAGTATAATAAACTTTATCAACATTATTAAAATGGCTGAAAACGAACAAGTTGTATGAAAAAATGTTACTCTTTTGATCCACTATATATTTATATTCAAAAAGTAACTAGAATCATCTAGAATATGTCAATGCAGACGATCAATAATAAATTTATTCATAATTACTATTTGGTTACATTGTATACTATGTACTGCCCCAGCAATTTTTTCTATAAATGACGGAGGCGCCAATGACATTATAAAGTGTTTAATATTATTGTGTTTATTTAGTCTTTAAACTTCTAGTAAATAAAATATCCATTGATATTAAAATCACATTGACCTCTCCGCCAATTACAAAAATCATTTTCTGTAAACACCCAATGGGCAGATTGCGAGAACAAACCTTGCTTTCCTTTAGAATGTATTGATGTAGATCATCAATAATAAACCTATAAATACTGTTAGTTTTATACATTTTATATTATGTTCTGCACCAACAATTTTTAAATAAATGACGGAGGCGCCAAAGATATTATAAACTATTTAATATTGTTGAATTTATTTAGTCCTATCGAATCCTTTCCTTCTAATTTGTTATCACGACTGGTATATATTCATACATAACCGTTATATATGAAGATTATACAGGTATGTTAGAAGAAGTATTATTAAAGCTTTTATTAAATAAACCTTTATTTAATAAAATGTTTATAGATAGGTACTAAAATCGCAGCGACCCAATTCTTACAAAATTATTTGCTGTAAACACCTATTACGTAGATTGCGAGAACAAACTTTACTCTCGCCTAGAATCTATCAATGCAGACCATCAATTACAAACTTTTAAATACTCTTCATGTTATACATTATATGCTACGTGTTGCCTTACCCTAGCAAATGGAGGTAAAATTTTAAATAAATGGCGCAGGTGCCAAGGATATTATATAGTGTTTACACTGTTGTCGAGTTTCTTTAGTCCTACAGAATTCTTACCTGCTAATCTGTTATCACAACTGGTATCGTAATGCGGGGCAATTAGACATAGTTTGAGAGGTTTTTCTTGGCTTAACGTTTTATTTTTTACAAAAAATAAAACGTCAATTCGATATCACTATAGCTTTTCAAATCAATAGAACCTTTGGCTTTAAAATCTGTAAGAAATGGCACCCCTTAGACCCCCAGTTCTTTTTTAAAGGGTGTCAAAGTAACCTCTAGTCCGGGGTTGCTTTCACATAGCATTATTTTTGAATAGAAGTCAAAGTTAAAAATAGTACGAGTTTCTTTGACACCTTTTAAACAAAAAACGTATATATTTCACGTTCTTATAATTATTTAAAGGGCGCAACATAATAAAAGACATAATATAAAGAAGTTTTGGAATAAGAAAAATCAGATATTTATTTAAACAATTTCATACCCATTAATAGGACTTTGATTTTAACCTTATAATCAGATTTCTCTCAAAATTTGTCATTACAAATAATTAACAATATTATTAACAATCTCTTAGAAACATTTAAACTGTATCAACGTGTACAAAAATAAAAAGTAGAAAATTAGACTGAATGTTCACATCGCTCACACTCGTAAGTAAATTTTTTAGACCCTCCGTTACAAGTGCCACATACCCACTGGAGATAGGTGACGCAGCAGATCCAGTCTTTTGTTGAATTATAGTGCTTGTAATCACATTTGCAAATTGTGCACAGGTTAGCCTCGTCTCTATTTCTCTTCATCTCACTAAGTGGGATGTTTTCATCTTCAGATGAACTAAAACTGCCATAAAGCATTTTCGCTTTGTATCTTATTCTTTTCCTTGAATTGGGTACAAATCCAGCAGGTATTTGGGAAAGTCCAGAAGTTGATGTAGTTGTTGGAATATTCTCTTTATTCTGCTCAATAATAGCTTCTTCTTCGTTTTTCACCGAAATAGACTCCTTTTCGTTTTGCTCAGAAACTGCTCCCTGTTGATCTTGCCCAATAGTTGCTTCAGCTTGTGTTGCCTCAAAAGACTATACTTCAATATTAATAAATTGAGTTTCTGGTCTGTGGAGAATTTTTTTACCACTTCTGTGGCGCAATCTCTCTGAATTGTAGGCCCTCGTTTCTTTGAGGAATTTGAGTAAGTATATATTCATGTATAACCGTTATATATGAAGATTATATGTTAGAAAAATTATCATTAAAACTTGTTTAATTAAACTGTTCTTTAAGAAAATAACCACAGATATTAAAATCACAGTGGCCTCTCTGCCAATTGTTACAACATTATTTGTTGTAAACACCTATTACGCAGATTGCGAGAACACACTTTCCTTTCGTCTAGAATATATCAATTCAAACTATTAATAACAAACTTCTAATACTGATCATTTCATACATTATATGCTGATTTGTCTAGCAAACAATTTTTAAATAACTGGCGGAGGTGCCAAGGGTATTATAAAGTATTTACTATTGTCAAGTTTCTTTAGTCCTACAGAATCCTTACCTTCTAATTTCTTATCACGACTGATAGATATTCATATATAACCGTTATATATGAAGATTATGTGCTAGAAACAATAATATTACAACGTGCTTAAAGAAACTTCTATTCCATAAAATATCCATAAATATTAAAATCACAGACCATCAATAATAAACTTATAAATATTATTCTTTATTTAGAATTTCTTTAGTCCTACAGAATCAATAATTAGTTTAAAAATAATATTCGTTTTATACATTATATTCTATGTTTTGCATTAGAAAACAATTTTTAAATATGGCGGAGATGCCAAGGCTATTATAAGGTCTTTCCCATAGTCGAATTTATGTAGTCCTACAGAATTCTTACCTTCTAATTTATTGTCACCACTGATAAAAAATTGTATATAACTGTTATATGTGAAGATTATGTGTTAAAAACAGTATTATTAAAACTTGTTTAAATAAATTCCTATTCAATAAAATATCCATACATCTTAAAATAACAGTAGCCTTTCCGCCAATTATTTTTAAAATTATTTGCTGTGAACACCTATTGCGCAGATCGCAAGAACAAATTTTACTTTTGTCTAGAATGTTTCAATGCAGACCATAAACAATAAACTAATAACTATCATTCGTTTTATATATTTTTACTTTTGTCTAGAATGTATCGATGTAGACTATTAATAATAAACTTATAAATACTGTTCATATTATACATCTTATACTATGGTTCTGGCCCAGCAAACAATTTTTAAACAAATGGCGGAGGTGCAAGGGGTATTGTATAGTGTTTAATTTTGAATTTCTTTAGTCGTACAGACAAGCAGTCTGTCGGACTAATGAAAGGACCTTCTAGTTTGTTATCACAACTAGTAGATAGTCATGTATACTCGTTATATTTCCTCCTCCTCGTTACATATTTCCTCCTCCTAGATTCAACACCGTATTTTTGCAAAAAATCAAATTTTACAGGAACCACAAAAAATTGATTTCATTGTATTAACAAAAAATTATTGAATAGTCGTTGTTTGTTTGATACTTCATGGATACAAAAGTAATTTCCCGAATTAAGGTTTTGTATGTTTTCAAATTCATCTAAAAAAAAATTCGATTTTAAATTTGAAATTGAATAAGTTCGATTTTGAGTCTCATCTGAATATTCCCAGCCTTATTGAATAAGGTATCCATAGAAATTACAAAAGCAGTGACAAAAGGATAATTATTGTTCTTCAATAGGTTTGGTAAACTTCATCAATATCAACATTGTTAAACATTCTTATTAAAAACTATTCATAATATTTTAATAAGATTCTTATTATCAAACCATTAATAATGTGGTATTCTAATATAAACTAAAGAGAAAATAAGACTATTCTTCACGCTGGTCAGACTGTGGCTATGCACTGACTATTCACTGAGATTCAGAACAACATTATTTTTTCGCTTTAAACATTTTTGGTAACTCGCGTATGGTAAATCGTGAAATTCAAACATCTTTCGGCTCGTTTACCTGATAATCACAGTCTGGTCAATCTCCTGCAGCATCTTCACCAGAAAGTAAGTTTAGGTAGAATTGCAAACTATCAACATTTTTTCAATCATCTCCATGTCGTTTGGCAAGAAAGTTGTGGATATCTTTCACTTTGGCTGGTGTTATAGGACTTCCCCGAGCAATCTCCATACGGCACATATTTTGTGGTTTCGTTCCTTTTTTCAAAACGGTTTTGAATTCTGCTATAGCGGTATTATAATTTGATTCTGCTTTTATTAGAATATTATTATTTCAAGTCTCAAACTCAGTGAGGACGATTTTGAAACTGAGGTAGATTTTCTAATGTCTATTTAATAAGGAAAGAAGCGAGTTTTGAACTTAATAATTGTACAGGTATATACATATGTCCAACTATTAAGTACAAATTCCCGTGAAAAAGAAGAATTTTTTTATTTTTGCAAAAATTCAGGTTTAAATCTAAGGGCTTTATATATGAAGATAATGTATTATGATATTAAAACTTGTTTAACTAAACCACTATTCAATAAAAATATCCGCAGATATTAAAATCACAGTAGCCCCTCTGATAATTCTTACTAAAATTATTTTCTGTAAACACCCATTCATAAGCTTGTAAGAACAAATCTTACCTTCACCTATAGTGTATCACTGTAAATAATTACTAATGAACTAATACATACAATTCATTTTATACATTCTATTCTGTTGTCACAGAATTTTTAAACAAATGGCGAAGTTGCCAAGGGTACATAAAGTATTTAGTATTGTTAAATCTCTTTAGTCCTACAGAATCCTTATATTCTAAACTGTTGTCACGACTGATAGATATTCATACATAACCGTTATGTATGCAGATTATGTGTTCAAAAAGTATTATTAAATCTTATTCAATAAAACATCCATAGGTGTTAAAATCAGAGTAGCCTTTTCGCAAATTCTTACAAAAATTACTTGTTGTAAATACCTATAGTGCAGATTGCAAAGACAAACCTTACTTTCGTCTAGAATGTATCGATGTACATTATCAATAATATACTTACAAATACTATTCGTTTTATACATTCCATACAATATACTACTTCAACATTTTTTAGATAAATGGCGGAGGTGCCAGGGATAATATGTGTTGAATTATGTGCATTCCTTTAGTTCTACAGTATACTTACCTTCTAATTTGTTATCATGATTGGTAGATATTCATATATAACGATTATGTACGAAGATTATATGTTAGAAAAAATAATATTAAGATTTGTGATGTTTTAATAGGAATTTATCCTATTAAAAACATATGTATTAAAATTAAATATTAAAATCATAGTCAATTCCGCAAATTCTTACAAAAATTACTTGCTGGAATATATATTATCTCTTTCTTTTTTATTAAAATATGAAACAGTACTATGAAAATATATTTTATTATCTCAATTCTATCATATATTCAATTCTATCATATCAATTAGATTCATGCATAAAATAAATTAAACGTGAAATCAAATTACGTATATGGGGTATGAATTACTAGCACTAGCGATCCCTTTTAAACGGCAAAAAGCACATTTTAACGATACCATACTGGCTTCCAAGTGTTGAAACGTGACAATATTAGTAGATAGCCTCATGGACCGCCGCAACGTGGTAAGACAGACGGCTAGAAGAAACGGCTCTTATGGACCGATATGCTCGTTAACGTGTTAACAGATAATAATGTCTACGGGAAGCAACATTGAAAATATATTTTCAAGGGATTGTGAGTGAAATTTCATCGTAACTGAAGTCATATGTTATTTAACAGCGCCTTATGCAATTATTTTCCATAACAGTAGAGGTTATATGATCATATATAGATCGACCGTATTTCAAATGGCTGAATATAATTTAAATAACTCAACTGTCAATGTAAAGAGATATTTTTGTGGTCTTTTCTTGACAGAAGTAATTGTCAGAATGGTAATCAAGCAATAAAATACATTATTTCCCAAAAGAATACTTTCGTATAACAAACTTTAGGAAAGTAAAAATAAACGATGATGTTAAATATACGCAAACGACAGAAATATACAGCGTGATGACAAATTTCTGCACGATATTCATAATTTTTTCATTATATTACTATTCCCAAGCACGCCTAATTCTTTAAAAATACATTGACTGGCGTAAAAATTTTATTTTCTTTCAGATTTGTAAATGTGATTTCGTAGTATTTTTTAATTAGCCCCTTTTTGATTTTCCCAGTATATCATCTCATATTATGGGTTTTCTATTTATCGTTACAAGATAGGGGGTGTTATTCTTAAAATCGTAATATACGGTTACATCGAAAGAGAAAAACAACTACAGAGGTATATTGCATCAGCACCTTACCGCTTATTTCAAGATAAGCAGCAAATAGACTATTTAAAACGAATTATTTCCATCTAATTAAATCTCAGTTGGGAACACCAGGCTGTCCCGAAACTGCATATCGCGATTTCATTATTAAGAATCATTAGGAATCAGTACAAGTATAATGAACTGTACCTGGCGCTCTAAGAATATTAAATAGACCTTGTACCAAGCATAAGCATACGTGTAGATTGGTAAAACATCATCTACTTGTAGATTACCAAAACTCCACCGTTATTACCAAAAGTATGGAAAAACACAAAATAGCCGCATTATCCTTTGTAATAGACTTTAATGGGCTAGTGATATTTTCGTCTTCTCGCATTTCGTGTTCGTGAAATAATCATCAACTTCATTTTCTTAAATACAGACCTGGACCATTTGTCCAAATTTTTCACGCACTTTTTCTAAATTCACTTACGTATTATACATAGAGCATAAGATATGTTTTCTCTAGTTATAATCGTTACAAGGATTTATGTAGTATGATATTTACTTTAAAACTTACAAGCGAAATCTATTATTCATCTCAGCTTTCAGTAAATTAAAATGTTAATAAAGGTATTTTAAGCTATTTATTTTTATATATTGATTAATGAGCAGGTTAGTTATTTAAAAATAACAAGAATAAAGCCTAATAACAATATTTTGGTAAGATTAGTTAAATCAAAACGAGAATTTTCGATCATGACTTATTTCTCTCTATTCTCGATATATGATTTATTACCTCTCGCTGATATCCAAAATTATTGGTTTCCACAAGACGATGCTCTAGCACAGTGGTGCGCAAACCATGGGTCACGACCTCTCTGCGGGTCGCATGAAAATTTAAGTGGGTGGCCAAATATAACGAAATGTATTTAATAATAAAAAATGTACTGTCTACTATCTATCCAGGGCTCGCGATAAAGTTGTATACAAAATGGGGGATCGAAAATAAAAATAGTTTGCGCACCACTGTTTTAGCACGTAATTTTAGAGTTGTTAGTGAATGGAAAATGGATTGGTTGGTACTGATTCAACAGACTCGTAGCCTGCACGATTGCCAGATTTTTTGCTGATTTTTTTAATATATTAAAATTTTCGTATATAGGCATTATTGTAAAAATGAACAATAATTACAGGAATATGTCACCACAGCATTTAACAGCATTATTGTCTAAATGCTAACTATAGTTTTAGGATCCACTATACGAAGATGCTATCTTCGTTTGGAAAATAATGGTTATTTTGGACATTTATTAAAAGTGTAATTAAAATCTAGGGTTTTAATAATGTTGATGTTTTTAAGTTATCGAATTTATTGTTTGTCTAGTTATTTAGGTTAATATATTATGTGTGTAATGAATTATCTATTATTCAGTATTAAACCAATTGTTTTGATTTATTATCCTTTTACCAACTAGATGGACGAGTACTTAATATATTGTATTTGCATCCAAACAAAATTCATGATTTATTTATTTCATAAATCCTAGTAGCAACTATAACTAAATAAAAATGTATTTTAAAGCACATAAGTGAATTTAGGATAAGAAATGCATTCAAAATTCGTACAAAAATCCATCAGTATTTAAAAAAAATAATTTGATGATGATCTTTCGACCATTGAAACCTTGATCGATCCATCGAATCTTCAAATGCGAAACGTCGGAAAACAAAAATATCATTAACACGTTAAAGTTTATTACAGAGTACAATGAGGCTTTTTGGTTTTTCATATTTTTGAAAATAAATTGATGAAAACCTACCTAAATACGTAGGTAGATTTTTAGCTATATAGGTAGCATACATAGTTATGCATTCTTATCTTGGACACAGTGTATAGACGAGGCAAATACGCCTATCCACAGATAGTGCTAAATTTTCCCTACAACACACAATAGAGGTATTGTAGGGAGAATTTAAAAATCTCTTATTCACAGGTAGGCAGGAGAGCCTATCACCATTAGTATAGTACAAATAACGCTGTTATAAACAAGAATATCATTTAAGATATACAAATATCACATTTTCGAATTCATATATTGAACAGCTACTAAAAGCCGCCTGCTGAGTTTTCTACATTGATGTGACTCATAAGTGATCTTCTCTTATTAATAAGTCTGTTCATAAGACAGACTTATGGAACAAGAGTTCCAGTAAAGAATGTTAAATGAATAAGGGAGTTTAAGGGGTAACATTATATATTTTTCAAAATATCGATTTTCTTTTATTAGCTTAAAAAATTCTTTGAACCTTTTAATAGGCCAAATATAGGAATACGAGTATATACCGACAAATTTTTTCCTTGAAATTTCGCGCTCTTTCCTGAGCGCATCAGACTACTCGAAACGACACCTGCGTCAAATAAATACCTGCTGAGAAGGTACCGGGTTAGTCACCTAAAATTGACCCCCCCCCCCTTTATTTCTCTTAATTTCAATCGAATTGAAAAATTCAAACCAGAATTTTACATGATTTTTTATAAATTTCTTGAATATTTAAACAAATTTTCAGAAACTCTGCAAATTGAAAGGGGGCGAACACCTTATACTTAAAAAAGTTACCTACAGTTTTCTGATCACAAAAATATATAACTGTTGTATCTTGGTAAGTATATTTCTTGAGATATTCATACAAATATATAGTCACATCACAGGAATAAGTTTGGCATAAGACCATAAATCAGGAGAGCTATGTTTTTTAAGAAAAAAAGTATGAAAATTATTTGATGAGCCAACACATAATAATTATAATAAACAAATAAACCTTTATTAAAATGACAACAACAAAGTTTAATGAACACAAAACATAAATAACGAAATAATGATAAAAAAAACAATGCGCAACAATAAATAACATAAAACTAATGAACTTTATTAAAATTAAACATCTATATGTTCTCCACGTATCCTCCGTTTCTATCAAGGCACAGTTGGCATCTTTTAATAAATTTATTTCTAACGTTTTCAAATAAATGAACATTTTGCCGCAAATTTTCTATTTCTTGACTGATACAGTCCTTCAACTCATCCGAGTTATTATATACCGAATATTTGTATATGTTTTGTTTTAGTGTTCCCCACAAAAAGAAGCCCAAAGGATTCAAGTCTGGGCTATTAGCAGGCCAATGTATAGGACCGTATCTTCCTATCCAAAATAGATATTTGTCATTTAAATATTCCGTTACGTTCCGTAAAGAGTGTGGAGGAGCACCATCCCGTTGCCAAATAACAGAATTCCTGGTTGCAAGGGGAATATTATCTAAATAGTTCTCTACTTTACCCCGAAAAATATTCAAATATTGAACTTCATTCAAGGACCCATTAATGAATACGGGACCCACAATTGTATTTTGATGAATACCGCACCACACATTTACTGTATTATATCCTTGGGTTTTTATCTTTTTTATAATATGTGGATTTGCGGGCGCCCAATAATGTGCATTTTTCCTATTAAAAAGTCCAGCCGTTGAAAAGCTACTTTCATCGGTCCAAAATAAGTTTTTTAAAAAGTTATTGTCGTTTTCTGCTCTCTCAATCATCTCTCTACAAAAAGCTCTTCTGTGGGCAAAGTTATTTTCAGTTAAAAGCTGAACTGGCAAAATACTATAAGGCTTATATTTGTGACGTTTTAATATACGTATTATACTTGCTTGAGAAATATTAAATTCTTCTGCAGCAGCGTTAGTAGATTTATTGGGGTGTTCGGTAAAAAGAAGTAAAACGTCCATTTCCATATCTTCTCCTGTTTTGGGCTTCTTTCTTTCTCGTTTCTTATCTTTTAAGGATTCGCTGTCCCCAAACTTGAGATAAATATTAGAGAAAGTGTTCTTGGAGGGAACGCGTCTTTCAGGATATTTTCTTGCATATTCTCTTTTAGCTATATATTTGTTTCTATTGCTGGTTAAGTAAATTTCTAATATTTCTTTCCTTTCGGCTAATGAATATCCCATATCAATATATTAGATATATTAACAAGTGTATTAAAACTTAATTTAAAGCATATTAATAATATAGCAATCAAACATAAGTCAAACATAACATAACTGTCAGACGAAGCATTATTGTTTCTTTAAATCATTTCGGTTCATAGCTCTCCTGATTTATGGTCTTATGCTAAACTTATTCCTGTAATGTGACTATATATTTGTATGATTATCTCAAGAACTATACGTACCAAGATACAACAATTATATATTTTTATGATCAGAAACCTGTGGGTAACTTTTTTAAGTAAAAAAATACAGGATGTTCCATTTAAAAAAATAAAAACCTAAATAAAAACATGTTCGCCCCCTTTCAATTTGCAGAGTTTTTGAAAATTTGTTTAAATATTAAAAAATTTATAAAAAATCATATAAAATTCTTTTTCGAATTTTTCGATTCGATTGAAATTAAGAGAAATAAAGGGGGGTCAATTTTAGGTGACTAACCCGGTACAATCTATGTACAGCCTAATGTTTTATCTTATGATTTCTAACTTCTCTAATACACAACAGATGCCGTTAAAAGATGTTTAGTCAGTAGCTTTTACGAACAAAAGTATGTTAGTATAGCGTCAGTACATGTACAAAGAAGACAATTTCCTCGCTTAAAATCACGGTTTTAGTGAGCAGCGCTGACCTTATTTCATAAGTTTTTAACCAACGAAAGTCTGCAGCACGAAAAGTGCTCAGAATCTTGGTATGACTGGAAGAAGGCGCAAACAGCGGATTCCTTGAACACCTTTTATGGTTAAAAAACTTACTAAGCCACCGCTTAGTAAGTTTTTTAAGCCATTAAACCAATTTATCTGAAACCTGAGCCGAAACAAGTTGCCAAATCGTGTTTGGGAGGCTACACGCAAAATAACAATTTTCAACGCTACTATTTGGAAATTGGCTCCAAAACCTTATTCAAGGCAAGAAAGTTTTGAATATAGCAGCGACTGATATTGCTGTGTGCACTTTTCATATTCTTATCAAAGGTTTGGAGATTGATATTGATGTTCAACAATTTTTGACTAGAAGCGGATGCTAATCAAGCACGTCGAGGTGTTTTTGACAGATGCAGCGACATACAATGTTCGAGGAAAGAGAATATGGAAGAATATCTAAATATAGAAAGGCAGATTTATAATCCTGGGATTGCAGATTAATGGTAATTTTTTTTTAAATAGTCGGATATTTAATTTTTTCATGTCTATAACATATTTCAAAACTTTTAACGCACTTTTCTCAAAACACGATTTTTCAAAACGGCACGCAGCATCACTCCAACAACTTTCATTATTTTCATGCAATTCTTTAACAATAATATTAAAATAACATTTTGAAATAAAATACGTACGGAATTTTCGATAAATTAATTTAAATATTATTTATTAATAAATGATTGCCTTTTTTGTCGAAGACTTTTTTTATTTAGGTACTTAACCTTTTAGATGCTAACCTTTTTTTGTTTAGACACTCGTTAATCACACAAAAATCGATATTTTAAAAATCCTCTACGTACTCTACTAGCTATAAACATATAGATTAAATATTTTCTTCCCAGATTCAAATTTGCATAAGTTACACTGCGTACCGCTGAGCGCCCTAAATTAGACATGTCCCGCGATAATGGCTTCAGTGTCGCCATTTTAGAATATTTTTTGATAATACTATTTTGTATTTTATTATACTTAAATATATGTCTAGCAACTTTCTTAAATATTACTATCTTATTATCTTTTCTTCCATCCAAAAAAATTAAAAAAAGAGCGTTTTTTAGCTTATTAAAATGGTGTTACCCCTTAAATAAACCATTAAATGGTACGGAAAACTAAACGTATTACTACTACTGTAATAATAATAAAATGAAACGTCACTCACCAGACGACCTTGGCCTTATATCGTCTTGGAAATTGTGCCACATATCCGTCTGTTGCTGCAACTGTGCCAGTGGATTGGGCTGAAAAGGGAAAATTAAATTACAAAACGCTCCACTCGTTCCCCGTCACCCTAAACGTTATCACAATTCTTTACAGCCATATCAAATAGAGTGTTGTAAGGCATTAAATCGTAAAGCGTAATATACCGAATTTAATATACATTTAATTGGTATTACAAATTCCGACCACTTGTTGCTTATCAAAGGCCAAACGGCCCGTCTCACGTTCATTATGAATAAAAAGGAATTTTAGCACAGTATATTACATGAAAATTTTACTAAAATATTTCTCCGTCTGGTAGTTTCGCGCTACCGCTTCCATGAGTTATTTGAAACTTCATAAAAGTTTTATACTTTTATACAATTTTACTTCTGCTGAAGCCTTATCTGTTCTATAAAACGTTTTATTATTATTTTAATCCTAAGCAAAAACTCGTTTCAAAAAAGAATGAATTCTGAACAAAGGTCATTTTTACAATTAAGATTCCGGATGCGAGAGAGAAATTTGATCCAGAAATTTAATGCTAAATAGAATAATTGTAAATGGAGCGATATGCGATTTCAAGTTATTTGATATGAAATAAAATAAGGAAAATCCGTCAAGTCGTCAAACAGATTATGTATTTTTCCATGATAATATTAAATTACGTTTTTTTCAAATATTTTTGTATGTGGTATGTACTACACAGAGAATTTTTTAAACCAGGCGCATGCATACTTTCTTATGCCCACAAGTAAAATATGAAAAATATAAACAAAAATTGGCAGCTGCAATGAATACTAAATATACAAAATTAAACAAAGACAAAACCTGAATATATTTTATACAGTTCTTATTATTTTTATATTCCAGATATCTCATACGTTCAACTATTATTACCTTTCCATAGATTCATTAGCTCAAAAACTGAATGAGTATTACAGCAATCAATGTTCAAAGGTTACATTGAATGTAAAATCTAAAAGGAAAATACTATGTTGTACAACCACTTTCTGGACGCAAAGATAAGTGCTTGACTTTATTAGTAATGCTCACAGCACTGAACTGAATGTCGACTATATTTTCCGTTTCATTACGTGTCTACTTTTATGGAAGCAGAATTCAGCTCAGAGAGAATACTCATCCACTTAACCCTCAGACAGTCACACACATACAAATAAGCAGATCCTGCCGATTGATGTGGGAACTGAACCCACACCTGTATTACTGCGAACTGGCAATCTATACCAGATCCAATCGATTGGCATTATTGTACTGATTCAATTCAGGGATCCTGGAAATTATAGAACAATGTAAAAGTAGTGAGAGTAGTCCTATAAAAGTCGTAGTTGATATATATTATCTCTGTTGATATATTTCTATAGTCAATATTTTTTTCCCGTTTTATAACGAAAATGAATAAAACAACTACTAAGTTTGATACCACTATATTGTCATAGAAACGTGATTGCAGTTTCGATAAATTTTATGTCATTTTCAAACGATGATTCAACTAAGAATAAAATATAAACATTCTGTTTCTATAATATATACCATCTCAATACAGAGACTAAGTGTTATGACAATAAACAGGTAATTAAGGTTTACAAGAAAACGTGTCTTATAAATGGTGCAATCCCGACTATCAAATTGTGAGTTTTATAACTTTTATATCTCTTCCCAATATATTTGCCTTCCTGAAATCCTCTTTGTCATGATAGCAAGGATTCGCGTTGGCTTGTATCCTTGTTGGGTATCCTTCACCATCAGTTACATCAAACTCAAATAATGCGTTGAATCACAGAAAGAATCTCACAATATTATTTACGAAGTCATAACATGTAAGACATAACTTAAAGATACAGGCAAAAATCTAGAAATGATGTACCAGTTCCGTCAGGTGTGACTTGACATTACATCTGGTATAAATCGTCACTCCAATATAACATGGAGTTCTTGTTAAATACCAAATAGTACTTTTATGGTTACTCTAACAAGATATGAACCGGTCATCCATCCAAGTGTTGTCTACATAGTCCTGGTCCAAATCGTTACTCCAACACAACATGGTGTTCTTGTTAAATACCAAATAGTACTTTTATGGTTACTCTAACAAGATATGAACCGGTCATCCATCCAAGTGTTGTCTACATAGTCAATTATTTTATATTGGTACAGTATAGAGAGTACTGAACAAACTACCATATACTATTACATACAAATAAAATTTTACATAGACTTCCTAACTAACTTCTGATTCTTACAAGAATCACGATTCTGAATCCTTGTATGGAATTTTCCATTTTGTGTTAAGGTAATTTGAGTTTCTCTTTAGACCTCCAGCTTCTGTTAATTTAAGCTTTAATAAAAATTAAATTTCAAGAACATTGTTGAGAAATCTTCATAATACAATATTATTCTACATTGTACGTAACAATATTTGTAAAGAGTATAAAATTGGATATGAAATAATTTTAAAACACTGTGCTATGCGAGAAATTTGCTATTCTCGCTCCACCCTTGTTAAATTAAATAACACGCTTCGGGTTTGCACGGATGCTCATAAATGGGGTTGATGATATATTTTAACTTAAACGCCGCAAATAAATCCAATTTTCGGTGTTTCCTTTCAATAAGAACAACGTGAATTTCTGTAAATAATACAAAACTGTTTTATTGTTCAGAATAATATTGTTTTGTAAGCACCTTTATCATTGCAGAAGATTGTTTTACTTTATAATTTAATGCTCATTACGATTATTAATTAATATTTTTAGACAGGAATACCAATAGAAAAATAAATACATATTAAAACTAAAAAAACCACTGAATTAGTTGCTAATCAAGCATGCTATAACCTACTCTCAGAAAATATATATAATTAGAAGATTCAGAGGATATAAGACAATATTATTATTTATCAATAAATATACAGTAAGTCCGAAAAAGTGAGGGAGAAAAGTAGTATATAAATTCGATAAAATTGGTATTAATGTTTTTTTAAATCACTTAGACATGTCAAAAACATATTTGAAATTCCATTTTAGAGACTGTTTTCTTTTTCATTAAAATAATATCGATGATGTCATGGATTTTAAAAATACTCTACGAAAAAATTAGAGCATGCTTCTCAGGATATTATTTCAAATGAGTTTGTTGATATGTCCGAATGGTTTTAAAAAATATATATTACTACCAATTTTAAAGGATTTATACATAATTTCGGATTCTTTGTATTTCTTTGTTGATCATTAATTTTTATACTTGGAGTCAATTTATATACTGTGTATCGATGGTGTAACAATGTAGTCATGGGCCTATATTCAACAATTTTCCTGTAGAGTAAGAACATAAAAACAATTAGTAAAATACTCAACATAAATATAATAAATAAGAACTAAATGTAAAAAAGCAAAAGCATGAAATAAAGAATAACACTAGGCCAAAAGGAATTAGTATATCATAATGTGCTGTAAAGTACTAATTTAAAAAATCAAAGTTTAAAAGATTAGTACCATCTACCGGGTGTCTTATATTGTATACATGTACGATAAAAGATTCACCTGCCGAAGAAATATTGTAATTAATATATACGAGGCATATTATGGATATCAGCGTGGAATGTATTTTTATGTTTTGCATCAAGATATTATTATAAATATTTAGCCTAAGATTATATAGTACAGAATAGAGTCAAGGGAATAAATAAAGATTTTAAAGTAAGGATTATATTCCTAAACCGTCCGGTTCTAGCCAAAATCCAATGCACTTTTTTTTATTATTACATACGAAAAATATTTTACACAATATTAGGCGTTATATATATATATATATATATATATATATATATATATATATATATATATATATATATATATATATATATATATATATATATATATTCTGTAAGACATTATGTATTGTGAAATTAATAATTATAATAGATAACATAATGAACAACAACATGCAAGCAATGATTTCATATCTCAAACTGTTTTGATGTATTACAAGAGAATCATTCCATCTATTTTATTCTCGATGGGACCATCAGACACGAGACAACATATCGCGATTTAATCCTTACTGAGAATTTTCAGTGCAGCGTGCGCGATGCCTGATGTCCTAAGAAAAGTAGACAGCCGTTTACTGATAGATGACCATTGTGCATCATATGCGTATGATGATGTGATTAATTTCTTTTCAGCAATAACCCCCATAGTTGAATTTACTTAATAATCTATGTTATGTTATTAATCTTAAAAATACTTAATAGTCTTATAATAACTGTATTCGAGAATACTATAAATAATCCTGTAATGATTAAGTATGGTGAACGACTTATTACACGCATAACTTTAAGTGAGATAGAAGCTAAACTTAAGAGTTTCGATCCTGAAATAAACAGTTATACTAAACGCTGTTCTGTCATTTAAAAATACACATAATTGAGCGTTATATTAGCTGAACAGGAAAATTCTTATTAACTTATTCGCAAAATCGCTTCAAGGTTTGGAATGTGTCAAACATCTGTTTTGTAATGCAAAAAAGAGTGAGTACACCCATATAAAGTACAATTAGTTCACAGACTTCTGGAAATGACTCCGGAGATTGAGCTAATGACAAAGCGATGTAGTAATAATACTCAGTTCCTAAACCAGGTAGTATTCTCTGACGAATCCACTTTTAATTTAAATGGTTCACTAAATAAGTAAAATATCAAGTATTGGATCTCTGATATCCTCATTGGATGATGGAAGGGTACATCAGATTATAGACAATCTTGGGCTGGAATTATTGGTACCACAACTGTAGGATTATATTTATAAGGTTTATTAGTTACTGAAAAGTGTCTCGAGTTGATACAACAGCACATATACACTTCCTCACTTATTTATCCAAATAATTAGAATCCCAAAATTTAAGAACAGTTAATATGGTACCACCTCCTGATGTCACCCTGAAAGCAGAAGTTGCAAAGGCAATGCATAGGGTAGGAAACATGAACAGGAACGTAGGGGACCTAAATAGACTCTCAAGAGAGCTAGCTGAGGAGGGGCTCCTATGGATGCCCTCTGACAGTACGGGTGTCCACTTCCTGTTTGACAAGAAATATAAGATTACCCTCACCAGTAAGACCGACTGGATAGAAAGTCGAACTGGATTGCCGCTCAATGGATACATCTCGTACATGGATGGAGCCAAGATTGGGGACAGAGCGGGTGCGGGGGTGTATAGGCGACACGATGGGATAGGAAAAACCTTCCCCCTGGGTAAATACACTACCGCACTCCAGGCCGAGCTAGTTGCAATTACATACGGTGTCCTGGGGGCCAACCAAAGTCGGACCCAGGAGAAGGTATGAATCTTCTTGGATAGCAGGGCGGCGTTGGCAGCCCTGAATTCAGCAACGACAAAGTCGAAGCTGGTCTATAATTGCTATGACGGACGTATTGAACCACTTAGCAGGGAAGGGACCGGTGGAACTCTTATGGATACCTGGGCATAATGGCATTAAGGGAAATCTAATTGCAGATGACCTTGCCAGACTAGGGACCAGGGAACGTGCAGTGGGAATAAGTCGGAATATGATCAGAGACCGCATCAATGGCTGGGCAAGAGACCAGCACAATAAAAAATGGAGAGGAGTAACGGATTGTCGAATAACCAAACTCTTCATCAAATACTCAGAGATTGAGAAATGGACCCAAGAATTCATTAAATTGAACAAGAACAAATGCAGAACCCTGGTGGGAATCATAACTGGACACCATAGTGGCCTGAATGCATATAATCACAAGTTGAGGCTGACTGACAGCCCGGCATGCAGATACTGTAGAGAAGACGAGGAAACCTCGATTCATCTCCTTTACATCTGCCTTGCACTGGAGGAGAGGAAGTGCCTTATATTAGGGACCCCGATTATCTTAGAGGAAGCGAGGCTTAAGGCGGGGGGTGTGCCTAAATTGCTCCTTTTATGGGATAACATTTTTAGATAATGACCCGGATAAGAGGGGATCACCAAGGAACTACCCATGCGACTAGTGGCTGATGAGGCCTAAACCCATATAATATAATAATAATAATAGTATGGTACCAATATAACTGGTATGTCACCAAATTATTCACAAATTATTCGTGGTTCCCGTAACATTGTCTTTTCCAATAAGCGTATTAGTATAAAACGAGCTATTGAGAGGAGCTCTCTAGATCTCAAATAATTTTAATATACCAAATATCATTGAGGTAGTAAAAAATATAACCGCATTCGAACCGAAATAGTACTAATTACTGATCAATAATGGTTTATAAGAATTTCAGATTCGACTTACACATTCTCTTCATCTGACAGACAATCTAAATACTGTATTTAATGTTTTTTGTTTTGTATTAGTTACTGTTTTTAACCTACCAAAATGTTTAACACATGATACGTAAATAAATCTGTTCTCTTAAATGATATCATGAGAAAAAAGTGTTGCTTTGAAAAACTATTCATTACATCATAACTCCAACAACGATGAAGTAAAAAAGAATCTATGTACACCCAAAATGCGCATCTAAAAAATGAAATAAACCAATCCGACCATTTTTTTCTTATTTTCTTAATAATGACTTTATCGAACTCCAACACCCTTTGCTTTCTCACTACATAATGCACCTACTAAAGTGAGAAAATAGATTCGAACTATTTGTAGAGACAATAGATAATTAAGAATTAATTACGAAACCCGCATTAGAACGAGTACTACACGTAACACTGCTTCCCGTTTGTTATGTAATCAATGCAATATCGCACGTCGTACTTATGGTGTGGAAATTAGCGACATTAGTAATGGGGTTATCTTCAATCGACTTGTTCGTTAGGATGTTCGGTTATCTCGAGGTATCTTCTTTTTAAATCTATTGGCGGTTGGATAAAATACCGCATAATTTGGACATTTTTGTTCTATAATATTCATAATGTTTTAACATTTATTGTGTTTCTATAAACATATAAATATGTTTTCGAAATATTCATGAAACAATGCCACAGGAATTTGAGTGTATCTTTAATACAGTTATATTATTGTTAAATAGTTTTCGTGAAATGATAAAAATACGTTTCTCACGTTCTTATTACTATGTTCGTGTTAATGACTTCACTATATTTCTCATATTTTAATATTTGTATCTAGGAATTTATTAAGTACGATAGATAATCCAAACACTTAAAAATATAGGATATTCTACCTAGAGAAACTATTAATAGCGTCACACTTATTGAAGCTGAGTAAACCCTGTTAATCTGATTTAAGAAAAAACTTGGATTGCAAGGACAACAAACACTGAATTTTCATTGTCATTAAAATTTTATTGTGGAATAAATGAGAAAAAAAAATAAATAACAAGAAAACAAGAACATTAGTAAAAAATTTTCTATGGTTTCACAAACGACATTATCTCTGCATAACAAAGTTTGCTATATATTTGATATATATTTGGAAAATACACATTTTTAACTATTATTAAGTCATCTCTATTAGTATGTTATGTTCAATAACTTCAAATATTTCTATCCTATTAGAGAATTGTATTATTTACAATATTTCTAGATCAGTTTGAAGTTTTTAAAGAAATGGCGAAGGCGCCAGTGCGGTGTCATGTACAACTATTATTCGTAACAGTGACAATTAGTAAAAAAGAAGAGTAAAAATATATTTAAATAAACTCAAATAAAACAAAATATCTATAGTCCTTTCGTAAAATAAAATAAACTCCTCAAATATTCAAGAACTTTTAGGAAAAGCTTTCGGACCCATCAAATTTAATGTTAGTTGCAAAGTTTTGCAACTTTTTAATGTAATTAATATATACATTATGATTCATGTAGGAGATATGACATCATCAATATTGTTGTTTAATGGTAATAATTATATTAACGTGAGTATAGGTTAGATAAAAACAAATTAATGAAGACGATTTTACAATTTCAAAATATTAAATTTAATGGCGATGATTGTTTAAAAAATCAACTAATTTAAATGTTCAGCTTGTGCATCGTTGGCTATCTGACAGTAACCAGGATGATTAATAATTTTTTTGTCATAACTTCAGGAGGTATACGTTGTATTTCGTGACAAATTCTTGCTTTTGAACCTTCTAAATTATATTGCCTAGTAATGTATAATTTGCCTTTTAAGTATCCCCACAAAAAGTAATTCGGGGATATCAAGTCTGGCGGTCTGGCTGGTCACTTCAATCAGCCCTCTTCTCCCTACCTACCGATTCGGTACAGGACGGACAGATGCTTCATAATGGGGATGTGTACTGTGTTGTTGAAAGAAAAAGTAATTTTTCGGAATATCAGGTTCCTTGGTATATACATCTGGATATAAAGTTATTAGTGTCTAGTATTAAAGAATCTATCGAATTAAATATTAGTGTCTAGTATTAAAGAATCTAGTATTAAAAGGTCGTTTCGAAAGAAATCCAAATATCTTGTACCAGTTAGGCTCACATTAAATAAATAGGGACTCTTGGACTCGGAATTCTTCCATCAACTATGGAGCACGAAAAATTCACTTTCTGGGGATTTTGAGTATGATACTACATCATCCATCAGGAATACTTATCTAACCTATATTAACGCTAAAATAACTATCACTGTAACAAATTTAAAGATATTTATGCTCTTTTATATTCCGTAATAAAAATGCGAATTACTATTACGAAAAAATATCGATGACGTCATACGTCCTCCTACAAGATTCACCCTGTATGTATTAATTAAACTTCAAAAAATGCGCAACTAAAAATAAAATTTGACGGTTCTCAGAGTTTTTCCCAAAAGCTATTCCTTAAAATTTTAACGAATAGATTCAGTACATTACAAAGGCACTATATTATTACAAGAGACTTTATTTAAGGACGGGATTTTCAAAAATTATAAAACGCAATGAAAATTTGCTAACATATTATTCAGCCTATAATAGAGCTTCATGAATTTTTTGAGAACTTTTTACCATTTGGATTAAGAGAAAAAAATAATGTAGAAGAGGTAAAATACATCGATTCTTATGGCGAGACTTTTCGAATGACGGGAAAAGTAAATTCGGAACAATAGAAAAATACCATGTTTGTTACAGTGATAGATCGTGCCTTGTAGCTTTCAATGACGCAACCGGCATGAAAATTGACCATCTGGTTTATTTGATATTGCAAATTAAGCGTTTAGCGTCGTCGGCTGATTTGGTCACATAACGGCAACGCCGCGAAGCACGGGCTATTCGAATAATTATATTCCTTGGCATTCTTGTACTGATTGGAGGTCGAAACTTTGTTCAGTAATATGCAATTGTGACATTTTATAGTCAGTTCCGAAGCAAGCCCAAATTTCGTTTCATTTACGATATTTTCGAAGAATAAATACACCTCACACGAGGAGCATTTCATCGTTTGTCCCAAGTGACTTAGGTAAACAATGCGCTATCCACTGACTTTGCCAACACAGACATTCAACGATTTTGAATTCTTTACTGATTCGACTATCGCTATTCACCCCGTATTACCTTTCCCGGTTTCAGACATCATGTGGATTTTATTTAACTGACTTTTGGGAACGAAGCGCCCTATAACGTAAATTTTTATGGCGATATACTGCCACCGAAGACACACCAAATCCGCGAATTTTACAGCAACGTTGCCGAGTGTTGTACTCGCAGATAACAGATTCATAAATTTGTCAGTTTGCAAAAACGCTTTGTCTTTTATAAGAAATATTGAAAGCTACACAATCAAGTACTAATTTCGAAATTTACGGGTAAAAATTTTTCGTTTGTAAGTTGGAACACTAACTCCTTATACATGGCGAGCATAGGGCTAATCCCCTTACCCCTTACCACTCGTTGGAACCTCCTTAACTACTTTTTAAGTCTGCAAGAAGGATGTCACTTATAACTGTTATATGTGACAGTGATGACTTAAACATAAGTAAAAAATAATAGTAAAAACATATTTAAACAGGCTCTAGTAAAAGAAAATCTATAAACATATTGTACAAGAAATTGAAATGATATTGGCGCCTTCGCCATTTACTTTAAAATTGCTAAATGTAATTCTTAGTTTTTAGCCCAAATTGCAGTTAAAAAAACGTTGTGTGTTTCAATGTTTGCCTAATATTTTCTATTATGTAATCTATTATCTCCATCGTCTGTTGTATCTTTGTAAAAATGTGCAACAATTTAGTTATTAATACTATTAATTATTAAACAACATGATAAATAATTTGACTATACCCCCTTCTCAGATAATGGCACTTAAAGGAGCACATCACCACTGCAATTTAAATTATGAAAATTAATTTTTAGGTTTTAATCAGGAGTCTATCAATTCATAGATGTTACAGTCATCTTTCAATCGTTATTTGATAACATAGAATTCACGTTCCCAGTGTATAAAGGAGCATGCTGTACAGGATATTGAAACAAAAACAAATCAGCCTCTTTCTGAAACGTGCGCAATATTTGCTACGAACAGGAAGATTTGTGTGAGCTGACATTCTCGTCATGCATGTCATTACGTGCGCGAACTTAAAATATGCATTCCGCCAAACAATTCAAATTAACGCCTCAATATTCAGACTAATTCATGTGATCGATTGTGAGGAACAGCGTGCAAAATGTGCCGCACCTGCATGTAGCTGGGGTGCACCGAGTTCGTCGGAGGCGGCGGCGGAGGTGGCAAGGGTGATTCCAGTTTGCTGTAGCCATTCATCGGTGGCATAAATTGGCTGCTTCCGGTTCCGGTGGAAATCGGAAAACAGACGGGTGATTCCATGCCCGTGCGCATGCCCGGCGTCATGGGGGACTGCAACAAAAATTCAGGTTCCACGTTATTATTAATCGTCTCAATCAGTGACATGACTAATTTAAAAAAAATGTCAGGGTGCCAGAAAATCTAGAATACGCAGCCAATATCTCCTGAAATACATTTCTTATTGCATTTTAATTATCTTACTAGATTGTGAAAAAATAGGTATACTTGGCAAGTTTCAATATTTGTTAATTTGAACTACGAACTTTAAATAAAATATACATATAAACTTAATAAGGTATACATAGGCAACTTATATGTATACCTTATAACGTGTATATATGTACAAGTTACCTAGTACTGTTCAATAATAAACAACTTAATCCACAGTTAAAGTTCTCCTTTCCTATAGGGTAGAAATCACTTGTAGAATAAAATTATTTTGGCGTCATTTTTGAGATTCATGAGAGACAGCTTGGACAAGTCGATTTTTATTCTAACGGGTGGAATCTCTAAACAATACTTTAAACATACAGGATGATTTATGTAAGTGCAGTACATGAGAGATGCTTTCTGTTTATTTTTTAGTAAGAAAGTGTATTCTTAAAACAATTATTATACATAATTATATAGAATAACATGTTTATAGTCTATATTTACTAAACGGCTGTTTTCTTGTGTATGTGTGTGTGTGTGTGTGTGTGTGTGTGTGTGTGTGTTTCACGAAATTTCTAGGTCGATGTACGAAATGCTCTTCATTCGAATTTCGGCATTTTGATAACATCAATACAGTAAATCCCTTGCGAACAACGTGGTAACTTTTGTTTTTTGATCCGAAGCCTCTAGAGGCATGCTCCGAGGCGTCTTCGATATGAGCGAGGGGCAGCGCAGTATTATTGCGATTTGCTTACTCGTTTTATATTAAAGTGATGATTAAGTGTTATCTTCCACAAAAAAAAACGATTAGACAAGTAGGTATTTGAATTGATTGAAGCATAATTTGTACACAAATTTCATCCCCACCATACACTCACTCCATGTGATAGCTACTTTTTTAGTTCTTTTAATTGGCAAGACAATATTATTTTTGGGGTCCTTTTTGAAATTTATGAGAGACTGTTGGACAGGTGGATTTTTATTCTAACTATTGTGGCTATCAAACAATACTTTAAATATACAGGATGATTCATGTATGCAGGTGCGAGAGATCTGTCTTATTAACATTCTGTATATTTTTAATTATTGAACTCTCATTGACTGAGCTGCTGAATTCAATTGAATTGAGCGGCTGAATTCACCAACAGATGACACGTTTGGCTTAAATGATAATTAAAAGGTTATATTTACGCAACAATGTAAAATACACAGATAAAACGTAGTCTTTAATTAAAAAATGTCCTACGCTACAAATAAAACCCTTATTTTAATACAGTCAATAAGATATGTGTATAAAGCATTAAACTTGTTTCTTCGACACAATTATTTATATTAATAAAATTCCTTATTGAATCATATATTGCTATATTAAACTTAATAATATGTAAGATTTAATATCTCAATATTAAGTCAATAAAACATTTTTAACTTATATCTATATTAAGTATATTTATAAAAACGAAATATGCTTATATTTAATAAAAGCCATTTATTCTTATAACAAATCCATTTTTATTCAAGTAAAGATTTTTAAGCGAAGAGATTTGTTTTAATCGAATAAACTGATATTACAGAATCGAAAAGTCTCTCGAAAATCGAAAAGTTTCTTTGTGCAAATAATGAGAGTATTTTTAAAACCAAGGTTATTTCCTTAAGATAAAAGCAAGCTAGGCAACTACAAATAATAATTATATGTATATAAGTATAACACAGGCCTACAAATGTTGACATTTTGAAAGTTGATTTGGGTTTGATAAGTGATTATAAGTGAGTTATTTACGCTGATTTCATATATACCTTCCGTTTTTGTACCTCACGTAAGATTCTTGATCAACTGAATAATCAGAATAAATTAAAAACTACAGGAAAAATTACATTTTAATAAACATTATATTCAATAAACATTAAAAAACATAGTAAGGAGCAACAACACAAATAGCTTTGAGTCTCTAATTTCCTTTTTTATTGAAAATCTCTCCCTTTATAACAAGAAACTTCGCTTTATAGTTTTTCTTGTGTAATAATTAATTGTATGTCCTTTTTTCAGCATCCAGCAGTAATCTGTCATTATCGCTACATCTCATCGACCCTGGTACCTCCTTTCCATCTCCTTTATGTCTTAGTGGAACCCTTCACCTTGCTCCTCACTAACTGCACCAAGATTTTCTGGAAAGTAGTCCAGATGAACATGCAAAGCAAATGAATTTTTATGCTAATATTATAACCAAGTTGCATATTTCCTCATTTCCTCAAACTGCGGATATTTATAATTTCCTAAAAAATTTCTGTTACATTTTAAAGCATATCCAAGATTCATTTTCAATTTCTGTCATTGTTTCTTTAAACTGTTGGTCCTACATTAATTTTCTTATGTGTGGTCCTACGAAAATGCCTTCCTTTAATTTTGCTTCAGAAAGAAGGTTAGAAATTTGCCACATAAGTACTTAAAACAATTCCCATTTTTATCTATAGCTTTTACATATTGCTTCATTAATCCTAATTTAATATGAAGTGGCGGCAAAAGAATGTTTTGTGATTCAACCAAATTTACATAAAAAACGTTTTTTGAACCAGGTATTTAGTTTATAACGAAATATATTTGGTGTATTTTCACAACTTCTAGGCATTTTTAGAACAAAATAAAAGCACACGACGCGGTGTCACGGGTAAACGTACACACATTAAAAACGTACTACAGCGACTATGTAAATACCCGAATAGTATAAAACCGTCCAAAAATGTCCTCACCGACCAACTCTGTTTCGGTATATCCTCCAAACTTGATGTACGTTTGAAGCTGATTAAACACAGGGGTGTCGCAAAGATTGAGGCAAAATTAAATTTTATAAAACCTCGGTTTTAAAAACTTCAAATTATTGTACAATGTACATTTACAAATACTGGTGGGTGATGGAAAGAAAACAGAGTTTCTTTAGTTTATGGTATGTAACTAAGCCAAAAATTCAAAAAAAGCCCGTTCACAAAATCTTTGTTGGCCTATGTAATCTACCTCAGGGATTTACTAGTTTATTAGTAAGTACGGGTATGGCAAACCCGAGGCGCCCAAGCCTCTGTGTCCCCTGCGTTAAAGAGGAACCTAAGGGAATCCAAAGATGTGATCAACCGCGCTGAGGGAATGTATCCAAAAATCGTCGCTAACGGTGAATTTCGGACGCCACGCGACATCCAGTTTTAAGTAACCTTAACCAGAGTGCTGAACACCCTGCTGTAATCGATTTTCATTTTCGATTACCCGTGGAATTCATAAGCATGTTTGCAAAATTCAAAACTATCTGAGACATTATCCTCTTTAAACACGGATGTGGATAGGTATCCACTCCACAAAAACCAAAAACAACGAGAACCACGAGATAATTGTTTACTCTCAGTTTCTGGTCGTGATTAAAAAAGGGGATTTAATAAAATTGAATCCGTTACCCCATATCCCAACCACGTGCTTACCTTTAATAACTATGTTCTATCGAAACGAGTTAAAGGGGCCTTTTATTAGTTGCAGGTAAGAATGTATGTACCTACGAAATGTTTTAGATGTCAGAGGTTTGGCCATACATCTTCTCGATTTAACGTGGGTAGAGCTGTATGTGTGGTAAATCTTTAAATGAAGGGAGTTCATGTGAAAAAGCACCACTATTACGTGTAAATTGTGAAGGTTCTCATTCCACTAGGTTCCGCTACTGCCTGGTATACAAACAGGAAACTAAAATTCAAGAAGTAAAAACTAGAGATAATATACCATGTAATATATCATAATATATCATCATATAATATATCATAATATATCATGGAGTAGGTGTCTAGAGACACCTACTCCAAACATTACTTATGATACAGCTGCAGCTCCTCCAATTAAAACAAATTTCACCTCGATCGTTGATGAGTTAGTTCCGGAAATTGTTGTAGTAATAACATCCGCAGTTGCCAAAGGATACATAGGCTAACACGAACGAGAAAATCACCTATTAGTTATACAAAAGTGCAAATGTTCGACTGTCTCTCAGACAAACATAAGACGGGTGACTCGGCTAAGCAAATGTCTTTCCCATGGGAAGGCGAACTCTCTTTATACCTTCTGACCACAGATGTGACAAAAAGAACACCAAGAAAACCTAGGTTGGCCAAAAGGAAAACCGCGAAACCCAATAATCGAGCACTGGTAACAGTATACTGGAGTAGGTTGGAACCTTTTGTGTGAAGATAACACTGACTTAGTTTTCCACAAAACACCAAAACACTATACATTACACTCGACGCGCCTTTCGCCAACAAAGTTGGCATCATCTGAAGATAATTAAAACTAATATTATGCTAACAATGTATCCTATTTATACCTAAATTATTGCTGTTGCTCAGTGAGTCTAGACAGTCACGGCTGCAGCTCATTGAATTAGCTGTGGTCCAGTGAGCTGTGAGTAACGAACCAATATAGGGGGTTATGTAGAATAGGCCCTCTGTCACTATTCATACTATTTTTACACTTTTCAATTTCTAAACTTTCAAATGCATCCAGCTGTCTAGTATTTGTTACATTCCTAATTAATCTTAAGTTGCTAATATTTATCTTATAGTTGTTCTCGAAGGCGTGTTGGGCAACACTATACTTATCTATTCTATCATATTTGAGATGCGCCATGTGCTCTATGAGCTTGGAACCATGTGCTCTAGGTTCATAGATGGGTATATCTGCTAAGGATGCTTTGCAAATGAGAAAGCGACGGCTACTTGAATGGAGTTCCGCTGTGTATCTTCGCAAGTCCAAGGTCCAATACCAATTAAATTAAAATAGGTCCACCTTGGGGCTCTACTTAACCCAACGCAAAAAGAATAATTAAAATCGGTTTATGAACTCAAAAGTTATACCCGAACATACCTGTACATAAAAAATATATATACAGACAAATTGAGAACCTCCTTCATTTTTTGAAGTCGGTTAAAACAATGGCATATTATCGCAAATCTAGAACGGAAAATAAGACCACTGCCTCCAAGAAGTTTTCAACACATTTTCCATGTCTCTTAAACCTATCTTAGCACTTACAAATTCGCATCGCGATCGATATTTGCCTTGACATTAGGCGAGGGTGATGTCGAGGGACACAACACGCCGACCGGGATTAGATGAAAGTTGTTGGCTGATCTGCCGGGTAAATTCTGACATATTTGACTGATAGTATCAACACAAATGAATCGATATCCTAGGAGTATTGAGATTACACATGTGACACACTCTAGTTACTGTTGTGTTCACCATATGACTCGATTTTAATGAAGGCTGATGGCTATTTTCGCTCACAGGCGTGTCAACAGAAACGTATAATAAACCAAAGGAAAATTATATTATTTCTGTATACGCAATGTTTATACACATAATGCATGTAATGTTCATTAATTAAAAGGCCTTTAACTTACACTTATATAATAATATACAATGAAGGCCTAAATTGAAAGAACAAAGAAAAGGCAGGTCATTAACTTTCTCCACGCGATAGCTATCTCTTTAATACTTTTAAATGGTAAGGGGTATCAAGTTGTACTTCTTTAAGTAACATATGAATTTATTTGTTTGTCAGTGTGAAGAAAACGAAATGTGGTCAAAAGGTCACTGAAATAATCTAAAATATACTCAAAATATTGTTGGTTCACTTATTGGCAAAAATAAATTATATTTTGTCTCTTGTTGTAGTCTCTCCAACAATTTATTATAACTCTTTTTAAAATATTGATGACCCTTTGACTAAATATCGAATTCTTAATATATATGAATAGGTAATTTCAGAACTTTTTAAAATAGTGTCTGATCCTCCTGGTAATTTAAAGAATACCGAAATAATAGCTGTCACGTGAAGGAAGTTTGGTGATGTAAAAATCATACCTCAATGAATATCAGCTTTTTTTAATTTTTATTTTTGTATAATGGAAACATCTTGTTTGCCTTTTTGTAGTTTGACATTTGTTTACCATTCTAATAATATATATGCAAGAAATTAATCCGTATTAAAAAAATGTACAGCTGGTATACAAATTTTGTTATACTTCTGCTGAAGATATATTTTTAGTAATAAAACATTGAGTTAAATTAAAAAGCAACTATAAATTAATTATTAATACTGTATTCACGTTAACCTCAATTAAATAAAAGTTAAATGAACTTTTCATTGTTACACGTAACAGTTATTTCTCAAGATAATTCCCAGTGGGTGTATATTTATTAAATTAACTAGCTTACTCAAAAATTTAATCTAATTTAGAATGCCGATATCAATTATCTATCTTTTGAGGAAAGTCTCACGAAACCACTTATGAAAAACCATTTATGGTTTTGTCTTTCTATACTAACTGTAAAAGGTGACAAAGAAAAATTTTTAAAATAGACCACTCCCTTTTCTGTTTTTGTTTTTGATTTAAACAGACTGACTCAGCTGTGACTCAGCCTTTCAATCAGAGTAATAAAAAGATTGAGCCCTTTGCCATTAATTGTTCTACACTCAACCAATAGTTTATTTCCGATAAGAGAACGCATTCACTTCACTGAAGCTAAAGGTTTATAATATTTAATAACTCTTTGAGAGATAGACTTACACTAAACATTTAACTAAGCTTTGCCTCAATTGATTAAAAATGTTTAGTTCTGTAATCAAAATCCTGACTGTATCTTTTGAGGGTAAAATCGACGCTGCTCCTGCCTGCCTATAAAATATTATAACATAAGGTAGGAAAGCCGTTGATGATTTAAACGTTTTGTTAATTTTGACATAAGGTAACTTTAAATCATTTTTATGTCAGAACTCGCTTCTAAATAGGAATGGAACGGTGGTATATAGCTACATAGAATAAAAGTATGAATTGATTGTATCTAGCTAATTCGAATCTACGCAACAATCTCAATTATATGCGACGGCATCTCGGCTGCTACAAAGTTCCTCGAGTGAAATACCACTGATACGGTACTCATGACACGTTGGGGAGATTTAACTATTATAATTAGAATATACGTATAATGAAATGCATGCCTCAATATAAAACACGGTGATTTTTAAGTCTTTTACTAATTCAATAAAATTAAATCGTTCAGTGTGAATTCTTAAATAAATTTATTGTATTGTTAATCATTATATATTTATAGGTACTGTATACGACCACTGTGAATGATCTAATGGTATCAGTTAGATAATATTTTTGTGGAAATTCAAAAGTGCCTGTCTTTTACATATATTTATAACTACGTACGTTAATATTTTAGTTTCAAAAAGGCAATATTCACCAACGGAAAAAATTGTTATGTCGAAATTACGACAAATGTCTTAATAAATAAAAATGAAACTAATAAACTATGTTATTGCTAAATATGAAAAACCGTGTTTATTAATGTCGACAAATTACGACAAAGTGTACTTTAACAAGATTGCTAATTTTACATCCCGCTTAAGCTCCTTACATCGTTATTTTCTTCATATTATAAATTCGTTTCATTGGTCACTGTTCTCTTCATACTTCATCCGTAAAGTGCCTGTTCTCGAATAGTGCAATATTGTAATGTAATAAATCATCTCTATCCAACATGCATGCAAATATTCGTACCTATCAATATAAGGAAAAGTAGCCATGTAATTACGATGAAACTTACATATTACTACAAATATTGCTCCTGCTACTGACGAACAGAGTGTCAGCTCTCTCTCTTTCTCTCTTGCTCACTTTGCGTACATCCTGAAATACTCTTGATTTGCATTGAAGTATTTTCATTTCTATTTTAAAGGTCTAATCTAGTGCAATAATGTCGCTAATTTAGGAACCGATTGCCATATAATGAACGTTTTAAAGTGTGGAAACAGCTATAGTCTCTATATTTAATATTTGGAATTAGTCAGAATCGCCGAAATATTAAAAATTATCTTGATTTAATGTGATCGCGGAGTTTAAAATAAAGTTTAGAGTTAATATCTTATATTTACCTCAATCATTTTTGAAGTGAATACTTCTTTGGCGGCGTTCTGATATTTGACGAGAATGGAGAGTGAATTGGAAAGAATGTAACGTTTCGAGATTTCGTTACACGAGAGAGAAAAAAGATATAACGTAGAGAGGAGGAGAAAGAGAGCTATACATCATATATATATATCAGTTTAGGCTATCCGCGTCTCCCTTTTGTGCGGTCCTTGGTCTTTAACGCCTACTCATACGCTAAGTCCAAGGTCTAAGTTGCTTGAAGGGAGAATAGTTTAGGAAGCATCGTACGAGCAAGAGAGAGAGCCACGTATTCATTGAATACTAGACAATAGAAGTCAGAACAATAGAAGAAGAATACTAGACAGTACGAAGCGATAGAATAGGATAGATAGATTGTCGCGCATGCGCGCGTTATAGATGTACGCGTCCAGACGCTATATATTAACAGCTGAAGCAGCACGCGTGTTTACCGAATATTTATCATTGTGTTTTGTAATTATTTACGTTATTTACATCTGTGTTCTGTGATTATTTGATAATATCCTTGAACCGTTTAACTTGTTAAGATCTAGAAGATATAATATATTTCATTCACCGCTCCCTACTGGTTTACAGTCACACAGGTGCAAATGCACTTGGAAGAGGCGAAGACAAAATCCCTTTGATTCTCGGGGGAGATTTCAATGTAAATTTCGGATCCAATGATTCTTTGACGTTGATTAACTTTCTTCGAGAAACATTTGGTCTACTTATAAATAACAATCCCAAAGAATCAACAACAAAATCCGGAACAACAATAGATGCAATTTTCACACGTTATCTAGAAAATATCGAATCACGAACATATATTTCATATTTTAGTTATCACAAACCAATCATATCAGTATTACCAATTGATCCACTAGCCGATGATAGTGTAGATAATGAATAAACTGAATATTTTTTACACAAATTTTATATTGTTATATTTCTTTTGAAATTATCCCTCTTCCTTTCGCTCTCTCTCTCTCTCTCTTTCAATCTCTCACACTTAATCTCTCTCATTCTCTATTCTAAAGAAGTATTCACTTCTATCACGTGTACTGTGCTGCACATGATATTTTTTTATTATCAAATTTCTTTATCAGAGCTGATAAATTTTATAGTCAACACTTATATACAAACTATATACAGGGTCTTAATTTAGAAATTTCCCACCTCATTATTTGTTACAGTAAATGACCTCTAGACAAAAAAAAACCATAAATTTATATATCTAAGGGGCAAATTAAAAGTCCAACGTCCGTTACAGTTTAGATTTCATCCCCTTATCCCCAGTTGCTCCCCTTAAACAAATTTAATAGCACTCTCTATCGAGTAATACAGAGTAGTAATGCATATAATTATTAATACATTAAAGGTCTTAAAAATTCTGATTCAACTTCATTTATAAAACTGAAATCGGTTGATCTTTATTGTAATAGAAGCAACTTGCACTTGAATAATCACTTGATTAAATACTCAAAATATCCACCATTTTTGGCCAAACAAGAGCCCAATCTATTCTCAAATTCTTGTCGGATTTTTTAAAATGTCTTTACTAACTAGCCTCCATATCTAGGTAATCGTATTTCTCAAATTTTAAATATTCTGATACGAATTCTTTGTATACAATTGTCTTCAAATAACGACAGAAGAAGAAATCCAGTAGAGTTATATCTGAAAATCTCACCTGTCATTCTAGACTGGCTCTTTTCTCAATCCATTTGTCAAGAAACCTTTGATCGAACCATTGTTGCTGATTATTGTATACGATTATTGAATGCAATGAGGATATTGTGAAAGACCAATGCCTGCATTTGTGATATTGTATTGTGACGTAATATTTGATTTAAGCAAGAAGCCACTTTGTCAGGACAAACACACTTTAAATTAAAAAAAAGCACTTTTATTCCCAAATTTATGAAGATTTTCGCCACAACGTAACATTAGTATCATCGTAAAATTATATAAGACCATATGTGGATCGTCTTCATTCAACAATGCGTAGTGTGGTGGCGTGCTTTCCTTGAAAATGTAAATTTTGTTCAGCTTAATTGAGCTGGTTCTTGGACTGCATTATTTGGATTACACATTAAATTTTCTTCAATGAAAATAGATCATATTATTTTATTTCCCGATATTCCAGTTGATTTTTTTCAAACTGAGTAGTCATTATCCAACTGTCTACAGTTATTTAGAAAGTCATTAAGAACAAAATGTTGGTAAGTCACTGCAACAAATATATTTCATTAAATTCACATCACTTTTGAAAAGCAATCCGTGTAGTCAAATTAAAATAAATTTATTTTAACTTGTTTACATTTACCTTATCGGTGTTGAGGCTGCGGCAGCGATTCCACAAAAACGGTGCCTCCTACTTTTGTTGAACACATAACAGTCCGTGGAATCCTTTCCGCTAATTAATTTATTCTGCTTTATTTAAATTATTTTATGTTACTTCTATCACGAGAACAGATCAATCGATTTAAGTTTTCTAAGAAAAATTGAATTTGAATTTTTCAGATCTTAAAAAATGTATTGCAAAATAGAGAGTATCATTTAAATTTTTTAAATGGGGGTAGCAGAGGGTACCGGGGTGAAACTAAAACTGCAACGGACACTAATTTTAAAATTCCCCTTCGACATATTATTTTACACATCTTTTGTCTACAGCTCATTTTCCTTTCTAAAAGAAATAATGGGGATGGATAGTTTTCAAATGAAAGCATTGCATATATTTAATATTAAACCAAGGGGATGATATGTTCTCATTTTTGTGATAACAATGTGTCCCTCAAATGGAGAGTTATTACGCCAAACTCTTCAATTAAAGATACACTGCCATAAAGTGGCCGGTGTAATGAGGTGTGAGATATAATGCATTGTAGCCACGTTGCAACGTTGAAGACTCCTGTACAGTTCAGTAAAAAAAGTCTTACTCCGAGCTAAAGTCTACCGATTTAACGACGTGTCACCCTGCGCCATTATCGACAAGCGCATTCCGCGAATTAAAGTGCAGGATTGCGACCTCTACAGTTTGGTAATACTATCGTTTAAAGTCTAAAAATATAAACTGTATAACAACTGACAAGGAATTATCAAAACGATAAGAATGAAAGTTGCCTGTAAATGTATATAGTATCTCTCCATAGGAAGGAATAACATTCATATTTTCTTTTTGTCTGTTTTGTTGAAAAACATAAAAACAGCTCAATTGATATTCTCATTTTATCAATTTATTGTGTGTCAAGTAGTAGATTGTCCCACTATGATTTTAATTAGTCTTTGCATATAGATACAGGATGGCAAATAACAAAATAATGTAAATTGTGCCTAAAATGAATCCCTAATAATTATTTTGGACTATATCTTGAAGACCATTAGAAATACCGAAATGCAATAACAATCATAATAATTCTACATTGTTGAAAATCAACCAGCGTAAAACTTTACAACTTTTAATTTTGTAAATGGTAAAGATATATACCATCATAATTGTGAACTTTAATACTTTAAGTATGTAGATCACTAAAGAATGGCAGAGCCCCAGGACCAGGAAATATTCCTGAAGAACTTATAAAATATGGAACAGACAAACTATACCATTCACTGAGAGACCATTTCCAAAGATGTATGAGTAGATCAAAAGTACCAGAAGAGTGGAAGGTATCATATGTATCCATAATTCATAAGAAAAGGGATAAAAGTGAGTGTGACAATTACCGAGGAATATCTGTTACAAACTCCATCAACAGAATATATGGGAATATATTAAAAAACCGTATGGAGAACGAATATTGTGAAATGGAGGCAGAAGAACAGGCCGGTTTCAGAGCAGGAAGATCCACAATTGATCACTTATATACAGTCACACAAATCTTGGAGAAGAAGATAGCATTTAACCAAGAAGTACATCTACTATATGTGGATTTAAAAAAAGCATATGATATGAAAGCACTGCATTCGTCTGGTAAAACTCTAGGAAACTTTACAAAACACTAATATAAATGTAGAATTAATAAAGGCTGTAAAGTCTCTGTATGATAATACCAGATCTAGAATAAAAATAGGACACAATATAACAACGGGATTTATAGTAACTAAGGAACTTAAACAAGGATGCTGCCTATCTCCTACACTATTTAAGATATATCTAGAACGCGCATTGAGGACTTGGAAAAGAAAATGTCACAATATAGGCATACCAATAGATGATACATCAACACTATACACATTATCCTTTGCGGATGACCAAGTTGTTATTGCGCAAGATATCGATGATATGGAATATGTGACACGCAAACTTATCGAGGAGTATGAAAAATGGGGTTTAGAAGTTAATGTGAAGAAAACGGAATACATGTGTATTGGAGGACAACAACAAGATCTACTGCTATCAACCGGGCAAAACATCAAACACTGCAATGAATATAAGTATCTAGGCATGAAAATATCAAACGACGGGACACTTGATGAAGCGATTTCGGAAAGAAACACTCAAGGAAGGAGAGCAATTACAATGTTGAACAGCATTCTATGGGATAAACAAATAACAAGAGAAAATAAAAGAAGAATATATAATTCAATAATTAAAAGTATAGTAACCTATAATTGTGAAGTGTGGCCAATAAAAGAAAGAACAGAAAGAATGATAAGAACTATAGAAATGAACTTCTGGAGGAGGTCAGTTGGAAAATCAAAGAGAGAAAGGGTAACAAATGAGAGAATAAGAAAAATGATGGGAATAACACATGACATTGTAGATGATATGAGAACTAAACAACTCATATGGTACGGACATGTTCAGCGAATGTCAAATGACAGAATACCCAAAAAAATTTTAAACTGGAAACCAGAAGGAAGAAGAAGGCGAGGAAGATCACGAAAAAGCTGGAGAGAAGGCACTGATAATGAAATTCGGGAGAGAGGTCTGGACGAGGACATGTGGAGAAATAGAGAGGAATGGAGATTAGGAATCGGAAGACGGCGAAGGACGTTATAAACCGATATGATGATGATGATAATACTTTAAGCAAAAAACTGATATGAAATACATCACAATGTATTATTCTTCATATGGGGTATATTATAATTGGTGCGAAATCCTACAGTACGCATGCACGTTGCATTTATATTGACTTGAGGCAATATGGCTGTGCGTGATTTCTGATTAACCAACTTTTGCACGAATGATGGTATATGTTATATTATATGTTATTAACTATGTTGTGTTATATCCTTACGTCTTAAGGCACACAGGTTAAAAATTACTTTTAACCTTTAAAAAAAAAATAAATAACCAATCTTAAATTTTAACCTTTAAAAAACCAAGCTGAAAACAAAAACCAAGTTTATTAAAAATAATTGCCTGGATGCTAAAAATCGCTGCTAGATTTCAGTACGTATTTTCTAAAATGTATTAATATTTATACCGTATTTACCTATACCATACAATATATTAACTATATTATATAATATTTATCTAACTTATTTGCCTTTCACGATAATGCAATGAAGTAAATATTTATATATATTTTTTTTTATAAGTATATATTTTATAATATACTTATTATTTAATATGTAACTAATAATATATAAATGTTACAAAAAATATAAACTAATTGCTATTTTCAATGAAAACTAAATTTCCTTTTTATAAAAATAAATATCAGTTATCAACAGAAATAGTTTACATATTTTTTTAAGGATATCGCTGTATGTAGTTCCTTGTACACTAAAAATATTAATCGGTGCTTGCTTTCCTTTATACCTGTTGCATTATTAATACGAATATAAATCGACATATATTAGACACGTAATTTGAAAATACGAGAGACTAAAAGCACCATAAATCCAAAGTGAACCTCAAATTTTATACGTAGACTATTAGACTTTTAAGCATTTAATTAGTTATTATTAAAATTATATAAATATTCATTATTTACTAACATATAGTGTTGACATAAAGTTATAATATGCATGTATTTTTTTTATAATCTAATTCATTCATTCCATCATCATTTACTAAAATAAGATATATAATTAAATAATGCCTGCTTTATTAATTCATTTGTATAGTTGACAGAACAATATAGGGGATACTAAGACCTCGTAAGTAAAAACTTACGAGGTCTTAGTACAAGAAAACCCGTATTGCTAGCGACAGAAGTACAGAGAATGCAAAACGATGTTGGCTCTAGATATTATTAAATGTATTTTGGTAATACATGTTTAATGTTACATTTTTTTTGGCATAGTATTAGACAGTTATCTCCCATCCATTTACGAATTTTCATGTAGGATAGATAAGTGAAATCGGTTTCCTTTATTTCTACTATGCATTATTTTCATTCATTCAATCGTCCTCCCCTAGAAATATCATGACCGTTAGGTCTGACTGTGCAATCTAAATAATATATGAAACTGTTTTCTTCTTTATATTTTTTAATATTATCTATGTAATCTATACACCATTTCTCAACTCTGACTGCATTATTCTTGTTTGCTTATTAACCACTAATAACAATCATTTTCAAAATACATCTTAACATTTTCTGGCTAACAAAATCTAATCATTTCCTATTAATTCGTTTCTCATCTATTTCCTGATAGTTTTTTTTATTTACTCTAAATCATGTCCCCAATTAAATAATTAATTAGTAATCTAACTTTTAATAAACCTAATTTTTGCTCTTCCTTTGTTTTTGGGGTACTTTTCTTTTTTTTGTTTCTTTCTTCAACAAATTTCTCATGTGTCGATTGAATAATTCCATTTCATTTCACTATTCATTCAAGTATTCAGTACTGTTTCTTGTGCTTTTCGTACATCTATTTTCTTTTTCATCGGCCAGTGTGATAATTAATATTATATAGTAATTAAATATCGTCGGCTTAATTATAAAACCACCTAACTCACATTTTCCAAATATTTCAGGAGACACTAAAAACTACTTTTCTCAACCTCGATACCACATACTTTATTTTTTGCACTTTATTTCAAGCAATATAACACTCCTGACCGACTGTATAAAATAAGGACTGAATAATATCTCTGGAGCAAATAAAATTGTGAGTTAAGAGCTTTGTTAACTCAGAAATATGGAGATAAGTGATTTGTTCATAGAGTTGAGTTTTGCCAAAACAAATTTCAAAATATAATCATAGATTTGTAGCAATAATTATTATTTATAGTTTTTATAATAATATATCAGAAGTTATGTGGCCTAATAAGCATTATAAGCATTAAAATCTTTTGTTTTTAACTTAATGTTAACTATTTTTAAAAAATAAAACCCGCCACAGGTAGAATTCAACATTTGTCCCGGATTGGAACCGAACGACATACAGCTGTTTCAAACTTGTTAGTTCTCATCAGTGTCGTACACGGTACGCCGATCCAGGACAAATGCCGAATGAAAGTTGTGGGGTATACATCTTTATCGATTCGATCTGTGTCAGTAACATATAAGTAGGAAATCAAGGAAGGAACTACCAAACCGCCAAGCAGTTATCAAAATAGTTCCCGAATAGCAAGGCTATTACATAATCGCTATAGGAAACAACTACTCCTCGGGCTGAAGCCCAGCCAGGCGATCCTCGACCCCTTTCTCGTATTTCTGCACAATCAGATAAGGTTTAAAAAAATAAAACCCGCCACAGGTAGGATTCGACATTTGTCCCGAATTGGAACCGAACGACATACAGCTGTTTCGAACTTATTAGTTCTCATCGGTGCCGTACACGGTACGCCGATCCAGGACAAATGCCGAATGAACGTTGTGGGATGTACATCTTTATCGATTCGATTTATGTCAATAACATATAAGTGGGAAATCGAGGAATCCATGACATGGAACACAATGTGTTCTATGTCATGGAACCTCTGGAGATAGAAGGTTAGCAAAAGTAAAATTTCCTCCTTAAAAGTTAGGTGAGTTGAAATTTACCACTTTTTCCGTAAAGTAATTTTTTTTAGTTATATTGTATTACACATAAACGGGATCAAGTAACGTCGTTCTAATACAAAAAAAAGTCAAATCAAAAAATTATGATTTTGGAGATAGGGGATTTTACAATTAGGCCGGCGATATATAAAGAAACTTTACCTATGGAGATAGGAACCTCTGGATGTTTTCCCATTGAATATCAAACAATATATTGCCAACAATACAGCCAGTAGGTGCAAGGAAGGCATCGCTATGTGCCGTAAAAGTTTTGCAAAGAATTGGTCATATATATTGCATTCAAAATATATTACATTTGCGCTACAAAAATAACCTACAATGTAATTATAATTTATTAATCAATAATATGAAGAATCTTCAATATTTCGACGCGTTCTATCATTTAAACAAATAGACGTATGGAGAAGTGTTTCAGGAGTTATTTGTGGGAAATTTTGTGCTGATGTTTACGAGAATTGACATCCTTGGATTTAACTGAGGACTCAGTGTTAGTTTCTTGCCTGATCTATAATATAGCAGCAGATCTTTAACTAACAAGGCAGTCAACGAACCAAGGCTTATTAAATTCCCCGTTCGGCAGACTTTGCTGTAAAAATCCGGCAACGCCGCGAAGGAGATGAGCGGCCGCATGTTCGACCGCGCGCCTCGTCCCATATCGACGCTGGCTTCTGCCGGTTACGCAATTCGGGCGCCGCAGCGGTCTCGTGCGTCGCCTAGCAACCGAAGGCGGCGTCGACAATCTACGTCGCCATGGTAACGCGTCGTTGTTCGCTTGCGAATTATTGCAAAAACCGTCCAGCATTAACCGGATCTTGGAATCCTTCTTCTTCTTGTTGAGAAATACGTCGGATGACAAGCGGGGATATTCTCGCACCAGTGATCCTAACATCTTGCCACTCATAGAGGGGCTTATGTGGCAGGAATTAAGCCCCTATATCTTTGACACGCTCTCGAATTGAATACGCGCCGTCTCTATCGACTCTTATCTTCAGATACGTCTCATTAATGAAAGTGTTGTTCCTTTGTTCAAACATTAATATCTAACCATTTCAAAATTATAAAGGGAATTGAGAGCCTTGAAATACATCCTCAGCTTTAAGGTTTGACTTGGTTTGATTATTAATACTCATTCTTATCTAGATCATCTTTGCTTAGGTTCTACATTTAATTTAATGCTCTTTTACTATTAATGGTCAAATGTAAAAGACGAATGAAAGCCTTATTGATGTTTCCAAACTCTAATGTCTAACCATCTCAAATTCCTTCCAAAGGCGATCCTTGAAATACATCGTCAACTTTAAGGTGTGATATTTATGTTCATTTTTATCTAGGGCTTCGCAGTAAACGTTGAATTTCTCTTTACGTTCTATGTTTACTTTAATGTCGTTTTTACTTTTGATCATGAAACATCAGTGTCTAATCATCCTCAAATGATAAGAATTGAGATCCTTGAAAAACATCATCAACTCTAAGGCTTCACTCAGACGTACCACTTTACAACGACATTGGAATCACAGAAAAGTCGTCGCTAGTGGGGAGTAGCAAATTAGTATGGAAACACAGGTTAGCACTCACACTACCGACACTGTGTAGTCGGTTTCGACGATAATCGCAATGCGTGGTTGATATCACCCACAAATTTGTCGCAAATAACAACTGAACCCAACTCACACGTGCGACCTATCGGCCACAAACCAACCACGGCCGAACAGAACCAAAGACTGCCGACCATCGTGGTAGTTGTTCATTCATTCCATTATTGCATTGCGCGTCGATTGCATGTTGTGGTTATAAAGCACGACAAAGTTGTGGTTGTAAAGTGGTTGATAGCTGCGACAGCCAAGCGAGCATTTTGTCATTGGAAAGTGGTACGTTTGAGTGAAGCCTAAAGGTTCACTATTGCTGTACTATTTTTGTCGAGAGCACCCCTGTTTATGGTCTATGCTTAGTTTACCATCGTCTTTTGCTTTTAATCATACAGACATAGTCATGGTAAAAAAGTAATATACGATAGCTGTTTCTGTCCAAAAATAAAAAATTCCAAGGTAAGAAGTAAACCAAAGAGATTATTCATGGAGGAAATTGACTTATTGATGCAGCTGTTTTGGGAAGTCATTAGCAAATTAATTTATAGTAAACTATTTTAAAGGTAGTTAAAGATAGTTTATGTAGGGATTTCTCAAATGTGGAAAATGTAATAAATGACTTTCACAATTGTTCTTTCCACCAATTACGAACATGTATGTTGGAAAATACATACCTGATCAGTTTAAATTAAAGCTGTATAATGCATGCAGTTTCAAGTAGATTATAATAAATGGTGTAATGAAGAATGTTCTGCATTTAAGCCGATAAACAGTGGTCTGAAAACTTCAAAAAGTGGAACAAGGAGATTTCAAAATTGTTTACTATATACAAAATACATGATTTCTAGTTCTCCGATGTTTACTATAATGATTTATGACCTTAATTTAAAGACAAAAGTAGAATATGGTTTTATATTGATTAAGGATTGGTTACAGTACAATAAACTGGCGTTAAATTGTAAAAAGAGAAAACAAAATGCATATAATTTATTTCATCGCTATTTGCCAAATAAAAAATTTCAAAACATACCGTGGCTTGTTTTATGGCTACGCTCAGGTAGACTGTTCTGTTTATCGGCAAGATAAGAGAGTTTTTTATTTGGCAAATAGAGATGAAATAAATAATACTTTTCACCTCATATGGAACTAACTTTTTGGTAAATTAGGTCCTGTTGGGGTTTCACACCGCCTCAACAAGAGGGCAATCCGGAAATCGCTGGAGATTGAAAGATTCAATCTCTAGTAGAACACCCAGGGTTGCGATCAGGACTAACTGCACGAAAAAGCTCCCGAGAGATGATAGGGAGAGTGTCCGAGAAGTCACAGGGTTGTTAACAGGACATTGTCATTGGAACTACCATCTTAGCAAGATTAGCTTGAACGCCAACACATGGAGGTGATGTACAGGAGTGGTGGACACTCCTCAACATGTGCTATGCCAGTTTCCGTCTCTGGAATTGCATAGGCACCTCCCGTTTGGGATCTTTTTCTTCGACCTAAGCGAGCTGAGAAGGATTGGCTTGGAGCGGATATTGAGTTTTTGGAAGAAACCCAAATTTAAACTTCAGCGCTGACTGCTTTATGATGACATGCAATGGACGACAGCCTGAGTATTGCAGGACTTTACAGCCCTCCCCAGAAACATAAACCTAAACCTAGATCCGTATGACCTCTAATTTAGGATCTAGGGCCTCTAAATATTAATTTAAATATAATTAGAGGCACAGTCAATATTTATTAATTATGACAGATATACATGTGAGATAAGATTTACAAAATAATAATAAGATGGGAAAAACTAGAAGCTTATTGCCACATATCTGTATCACTGTTATTGGGCGAAGTTATTTATTTAGTTATATTTTTAAGAACATATTCCTACATCTCCAGAAAAAGATATATCTCCGGATTTGCCATACTATTTCTCTAGGGCACTTGTTTCTATATCACTTGATGGAATTCTCTTTCTCTTTTAAATATTTCTGTAGTGTTGGTAATAGACAATAGCTAAAAAGGATCAAATTTGGTGTTAAAGGGAAGGTCGCCCAATTTAACGCTCAGTTCATTGACTTCTACGAAACCAAATAGTTACACTACTATCCAAGAAGTTGTAAGAATCATTTTGAAAAAGACGACAAAGGAACTCTAGGTATTATTTGGTATACAGTCCATCTGCTGCGCGTAACAGTATTTCATTTTGTTTATTAAAAGCATGCTAAGTTGATTAGATCAATACTACGGATAAAAAGATAAAGATAGCGAAATAGACAAGTTTTAACAGGAAAGATAATTTACACATATATACACTTACTTTAAATACAATACCAAAGATCTAGATTATACGACCCATAATATGTTAACAGACCACAAATGAATCATATTTCTATATAAAAGGCGTTGCGAATATAATGATTGTTGTGCCATAATTGAGACTCCGAGGGTTATATATCGAAATGAAATTGTTGATATAACAAAACTGCAAAAAATTGGTTTGAGAACCCTTGTTTAACAAATTATTAATGAATCTACTCAGAATATACCAAAAATGACCAATATACGATTAGAATATTATGGCAAGTTTATTAATTGTTACCCCTTAAATAAATAAACAAAATTGTGGATAGTTTTATTCTACCGCTATGCATGTCTATTCTGGAAAAAAAAATTATGTTCAAAAAAATTCAATATTATGAATCAATATTTTCCGTTGTAAGTATATAAATAAACCTGCTTCTCCTACATCGCTAACATTGACAAAGATGTTAAAATAGAATGTGTGTTCATCTACAAGTTAATTGTATTAAAATGTATTACGTTAACATCCATTTACCACAAACTGCCGACAAAGATAAAAGCGTTTCACGATCACACAATAATTAAACTTTATTGTTATTTAAATTATTTCATGCATTACATGTGTATGGATTATATTTTGGCGTATATAATTAATGGCAGTAATAATGTACATTTAATTAATCGTTGATAGGTTAATAAACCGAGATTAACATCAGTGCATGAGTTTCTAGATTACTACTTTTTATACAAATTTTTCAGAGAAATATTTTTTAATCTATGGTTTAGAAAATGTAAAATTATAATATATAGTATATACAACGATTGAAGATTAATTTGAGGATGTACCAGAGTATTTGAAAAAATTTGTTCGTCCTTCGACTCATTTTCAACATTTTTTTTTCAACATCCTATACAGCAAAATACCACTTATATCCACAAATAATTTGTTGTAATTATTATACTTTAGTATAAATATATATATATATATATATATATATATATATATATATATATATATATATATATATATATATATATATATATATATATATATATATATATATATATATTAATAATGATTTACTAAGTGTACGTTTACTTATATTTTATAGTTTTCAACTATATTCAGGTGTTTCAATATATATATTAATATTTCCAATAACTTAAATTAAGTAGTTATACTGTTGTAATAGAAGTAGGAATGGTAACTCTACTTTCACATTCAAAGCTGCCAAGAAATAAAGAAAAGAGTGACTGATGATTACAGTATTATTTTCTGTATTAAATTTTCAGTATCTTCTTGATTTGAACAATTACGGTGACTATACTATACGTTTAAAATTGTAAATAAGTTTTTCGAATAATTTACACATAGCTTGACTATTCGTATACTTCACTAGCTATATTCATTTCTATTGACTATATCCTACTGCTACTTATAAATTTACTGTTTAATAATGTATATTTCGGTTTATATTGCATACTTTCAAGGCTTTCAGTAAGTTGATTATGAAATTTTACGTAGAGATAATAATGAAAAAACATTAATCTCAATAAATAATTGAATAAGAATTAATATTACTTATTCTACATATTACGTAACATGCTAATTTCTTGGAATCGGTTTGTTTTAATTATTTAGTATTAATTATCGCAGTTTTAATTTTATTCTGATTGTATCAAAGAAACACAACAAAGATTATCACAAAAAACTGAGACGTATATATTTTAGAAACGCAAATTTCGTCAGCCAAACTGACATCATCACCTCAATAAATATATTTTTATTTAAGTTTAGTAAATCATCAAAAAATATTACCAAGATAATTCTAGTGTATCGATCAGTGACTAAATCATAATTATTTTCCTAATATTGCGATACTCCTTACAAAATTACAAATTTTCGACATTAATTAAATAGAGAGAAATGGTCGGTTTCATGTGTGTTAGTGGTGGTCGTTAAAATAATTTCTCTTAGTATCTCCCTTTATTATTTATAATTCCTCTATTATATATATATATATATATATATATATATATATATATATATATATATATATATATATATAGGTGAGCAATATCCCTATTCAATATAATTTTATTCAACAATTCCTCTAAATCAAAAAAACCTATAGAAAAACCATTTTCGAGGTAACTAAAACTAGGGCAACTAATATCACAATTTTATTTTTCTCCTATTTGGCATAGAAGAAATATTTTCTAGCAGTATATTATTATTGATGTTCGATTAAAGTGCACTAAAGAAAATTCAAAATCTTGGTGAAAATTTCCTCCAAAATGGTATTTTCGTATTTATAATGACTCCCAAAATATAAATATATAAGAATGTATAGGATGATGTATTACTAAATGTAAATATTTAAAAATATACAGGACGATTTATTAAAAACAACATATGTTAAAAATTATATTTTTAATGTGAATTAATTGATATCTATTTGTTATTAAAATTTCTAAATTTGAATGTTATATCTTAAAAATAACAATATTATGAAGGTCATCCGAAGATCGTTTGCACTCGGTATACCTATGAGATTAATTTTCCAAGTTTTCGATAATTTTTCTTTTGAAATATTACTATTTTGTAGTTTTATTGTGATATAAGTATATTTTTGCAAGCATAAATATAAACTATGACTTATTATACTAATCTATTAGAGTAATACTAGTCACAATCTAGTTATAATATGCTTGAAAAATATACTTATTCCATTAGATTATTACATATTTTATATATAATTTAATTATAATAATTTTATTATAAGTTAGCATACTTATATTTTAATGTCACAGCTATAAAATCACGAATGAATGTCCCTTGGAGTTTACGAGGCCAAACGAATGACGGAGTTATTAAAATACTAAAAAGGGGAAAGTTTCCGAATCTATTATTAACGTGAATGAGTGATAGAGCAGTTACAGTCTTGATAGAGCAGTTAATTTGATATCCGCCGTTTATTCGTTTACTACAAAGGGTTTATTTACTTTACCGTATATCATTATTTAGGCCAAGAGCGTAGTGAAATATACAAACAACTGCGTTCAACTGGTGTTCATTCAATAAACAGCTGAGCGAACTTTCGAAACTATATTCTCTTTATCAAAGAAACTTCCCAACTCCCTACTCACAGCAGTCATATATTTATGCATCAATGATCTTGGCCGAGGCGGTTTTAACAGTGTTTTATCTTCAGCTTGAGACTCGAGTGGGATTTTCAAAGAAATATCTGAAAAATATATACAGTGCGTTTACGACGAAGGAACAACTTCGATATAATTTTCATAAATAATTTTTGCAACAATAGGTTAGTAATATGAGTAACTAAGTCGATAATTCCAGTAATACCGCTTTATAGTTTTAAATCATGCAGCAAGTTAGTTTCAGTTTAGATTTTTCAAGAAGTGCTATAAATTTCATGTATTGAGTAAATTCATTGACGTGTTTATTACGAAAAGTATTTATACAAAAAATGTATCGAAATATTAACATACATAATATGCCTTAAAATATCCTCCTACGTTACTGCTCTCTAATATTCTAGAGTAAAGCATATAATAAGAAAGGATAATCCGAATTAAGTTATTAACGATTCATTGTGGAAATATGACTCGTACTCACCAAAATTCATATCATTTATTTAATAAAAATGATCCTTACTGACCACTAACTACTTACTTTATTGTTAATAATATTAAAAAAATGGTAGCAGGAAGTTCTGCTAGGAAGAAGTGGCTAAAAAATTACCTGTTTCCGCCACTGGGTCACAAAATGTCTAGAAAAAGATCAAACCCCATAATGGCATTTTACTGATCTAAATAACCATATATTGAAAAATAAAGAATGAAAAAAGTCACCCCTCATGCAGTATACTTTATACCAAATGAAATACCTTTCCATGCTATTTACAGTAAAAGACAAACTTGAAACACAAAATTGTACTCTATACGAGTCGCAGATTAGTGAAAAAATCGTAACTACGATAATTAATCAAGAAAATCTTTCTAACATTACCTAAATACATTTTGATTGGAATGTAATTTTATGTAGATAGGATGAATGCGATTATTAACATTTAAAAAGTTTTCAAAAACTGAAAAGTCGCTAATTAAATAGTTCACTATGTCTACTCAATAAGTCCCAAAGACTGGATATTATTTAAAATGAGTATTATTCCGCAAATAAAAATACCTATCAATTACTTTTTCTATATTGTTTTTGTAACTTTTCTCGGCGTACCAAGTTCTGATATGTTCAAGAGTTTTTCCGTGCCATTCTTTAGACTTTTCTACAAGTGTTGTATAATTTGTACAGTTGCTGGACATCCTGCATAACACATTTCTTCAAGATCGGAAACATTACTTTCTTGCATCATGTCACACGAAATTCTAAATTTAATAGAAAAATTAAGAATCATTGTTACAAACTGTGAGTGATTGATTTTCGTTATTTACTAAACAACGTGTCATAGTCCAGTAATCATTTCACATGCTACATGAGCAACTAAATTTGTTTCTCCTATGTTATTCTAAATAGAATTATACTTTCATCATGCATATATATAAATACAAAGCGTATCTCATTTCAAGAAAATGGCGAATGCGCTCGGGTGAAATATATAGCATCTATCAAATTACCCATAGATGAACTATATAATGTAAATAGGTTAATCTTTCAGATGTAATTGTATATTTTATGATGTAATATATTACAAAGACTTACTAAAAGAATAAATTACATATTAAATATTTATTTGTAATATTTTTATACATTTTAGTCTGTTATACTGAAAAAAGAGATCAGTACCAATAAATCGTTGTTTAATGTATTGTAAATTTAAGACCACCTATTAAGTGGATAATAATTCATGATAAAAAATAGTAATTTGCAAATACAGTTTACAATATTAAAATTTTTAACCTATAAGTATAACTGTTAAAATAATTAGTTAAAACTGTTGTGAACAAGTAAATTGTTGTAAATAAAACAATTTTACAACCTGAACATTAATTCATTATATATTCATCATATAAGTAACACCTATACATGTTATATAAAATATTTATTGTATACATTTTAGACGAATAATTTCAGTTAGATTTATCTCATTCTCACAAAGACTTGCTTGCGGTCAGCAACTCATGCCTAACTTTTCTCATGTAAACTCAGCACATGGCACTTTATATAGGCAAAAGCGTGCGACCAGAAGTTAGTATCCTGTATAACTTCATATTAAACACTTCAAATTAAAACCTCCGGTACCCACACAATACGTATTGTTATAATAATATAATGTTCTGCAACTTGTAACAAAACGTTCAAGTAGTGTTTCAGAAATGAATTGTTTTCAAAAATTTATTTTTATCAACCGCTATATAAAATACATAAATAATCTCGTTGTCTAAGAAATGGCGCATTCGCACGGATGAACTAACTAACATCTAACTATAGTTACCCATAACGAACAGGAATATAGGGAACCTGAATGACTGGATAGAGGGTCGAGCTGGATTACCGCTCAATGGAGACATCTGGTACACGGATGGAGCGAAGAGTGAGAATAGAGCGGGTACGGGAATGTATAGGCGACGTAATGGGATAGGTAAAACCTTCCCCCTGGGTAAATACACTACCGCACTCCAGGCCAAGCTAGTTGCAATTATATACGGTGTTCTGGGGGCTGACCAAAATCGGACCCAGGAGAGGGTATGTATCTCTCGGATAGCAGGGCGGCGTTGCTAGCCCTGAATTCAGCAACGACAAAGTCGAAGCTGGTCTATAATTGCTATGAAGCATTGAACCACTTGGCAGGGAAGGGACCGGTGGAACTCTTATAGATACCTGGGCATAATGGCATTAGGCGAAATCTAATTGCAGATGACCTTGCCAAACTAGGGACCAGGAAAAACCTCTATGGACCAGAACCTGCAGTGGGAGTAAGTCGGAATCTGATCAAAGACCGCATCAATGACTGGGCAAAAGACCAGCATAGAGATAGATGGAGAGGAGTAACGAGTTGTCGAATAACTAAACTCTTCATCAAATACTCAGAGATTGAGAAATGGGCCCAAGAATTCATTAAATTGAACAGGCAAAAAGCCATAATCCTGGTAGGAATCATAACGTGCCAGTATAGTAGCCTGAATGCATATAAGCACAAACTGAGACTGACTGACAGCCCGGCATACAGATATTGCAGAGAAAACGAGGAAACCTCGATTCATCTTCATTACACCCGCCCCGCACTGGAGGAGAGGAGGTGCCTTATATTAGGGACCCCTGTTATCCTAGATGAAGCGAGGCTTAAGGCGAGGGACGTGCCCAAATTGCTCCTTTTATGGGATAGCATTTTTGGATAATGACCCGGATAAGAGGGGATCGCCAAGGGACTACCAATGCGATCAGTGGTTGATGAGGCTCAAACCCACAAAACATAATAATAATACCCATAACGAACTATTTAATAATAACAGTTTAATGATTCGAGTACTGGTTCATATTACGTAAGGTTATGTATTATATATTACACGCGCTCAAGGTTAAGAATATTTGGATTTTTTAATTAGGCTAGGTTAGTTATGTGTAACTGTTATGTAACCGGGGCAATTCAGCTAAATAGTTAAACATAAATTGCCTGCAATTCTAGCAAGCTTCACAGTTTTGCAGTATAAAATTCAATAGTTCTCCATTGGAGCACAATTGAGCTTTGTAAAATATGACAAATTTAATATACGTAAAATATTTCATACATAAAGATATTATTATTGCAACTACAATTTCATAATAATAATCCACAGTCAATTTCATCATTTAAATCATGGATTTGTTGAATATGAAATGGAATAAATACGATATATTTAATTTTCACAGCGCTTTTAGTTTGTGAAGAAATACGTACTGTTGTTATACTACTTGATGAATGAGGTTGCTATTACGCATGGCCAAGAACAAGTGGATATGAGAATTCTTAATAATGAAGACGATCATAAAATCCAAAATTGTGCCCTATACGTAATAAAGATAATTAATTAAATAATCTTTCTAACGCTAACTAAAATTTTTCCGATTGGAATGTAGTTTCGTCGTTCTATCGCTGTATCGACGTTAGATGATGAGTTTTTATTAAATTTAACAAAGTTAAAGTCGCTAATGAAGAAATTCACCATGTATTCCCAGTAGGTGTCATTGTGTGTCTTAAATACTGAATAACATTTAAAATAAGCATTATTAGGCAGACTAAAATACTTAATCATAGAATGCGCTCGCATTACATTTTCTATGCTGTTTTCGTAATTTATCTCTGTGTACTAAGCTTTAGACTGCAGGACATGCAGTTCTACTATAATTGCAGGACATGTTGCATGCCAGACTTCCTCCAAGATCATAAACGTCACTGTCTTGCATCATATCTTACACGAACATCAAGATTTAATGGAAACGTTAAGAATTATTGTTACAAACTTTGAGCAACCAGTTTTCATTATTTACTAAACAACGTGACACGATCTAATAACCACTTTACATGCCACTTGAACAATTAAAATAGTTTCAAATATAGTGCCACTTTTAACGTTTTTGTGTTTCTTAAAACTGAAATTATTTTAATCAGAAAAACAATATATTGATCATTCCAAAAATATTACATATTCTCACCTCGAATGTTAAGGGCATTTTGAGACAAAGTTTGACATTAAATTTTTTTCTTTGGCCATTAAAAGTCCCTCAATCTTAAAACTTATCTATCTTAACTACACTATCGTGTTTCGTGTTTTAATTAACATTAAATTCTAATTATTTTACAATTTATTTTATTCCTTGTACTTATGCCATAAAATAGTTAAATATCTGTTTATTACACAGGTATATTTAGAGATATATTTTAAACATTGAAAGTATACAAAAAACCACAATTTGTACATTAAACTTATTTTCAAAGTACCATAATTAAGAAGAAAAAGAAAGCGATCCAAACATTTCTATCTTTATCGTAGAAGGAGGTCAACTCCTTTTAATATATATTTGGGTCAGCCTATCTATTCTTATCAATACTGATATATAATTTCTTTTTACTTTATTTAACACCACTTAATTGAATAATAATTCATGATTAAAAATAGTAACTTCCAAATACAATTTAAAATAGTAAATTTTTTAAATTATAGGAATAACTGTTAAAATAATTACTTAAAACTACTATTAACAAATAAATTGTTGTAAATAAAACACAAGTTTTCAACCTAGTTATAAGTTCATTGTATTTTAATCTTATAAGCAATATGCATTTAATCTCGCTGGCTATATATAAAATGGCGAATGCGCCGAATGAATTAAGTAATATTTAAATATACATATAGTTACCCATAAACGAATAATATAATAATAATAGTGTAATCAATCAAAGACAGTTGTATATTTCGTGGGGTAATATATTAAAGAGAATTATTAAAACTTATTGCATTAGAAGATTTTACATGCTAGCAGTCAAGAATATTTGGATTTTTGATTTAAGCTAGATTAATTATGTGTAACCGTTGTGTAACCGAGGAAATGAAGTTAAATCATTAATAATAAATTGCCTGAAATTCTAATTCTAGCAGGCTTTACAGCTCTGTGGCATAAAATTCAGCGAAGAGCACAGTGAAGCTATGTGAAATATGACAAATCTAATAAACGTAAAATATTTCATACATAAAAATTTTATTATTGCAACTACGGTAAATCCTTACTTTTGAACACAAAGATATAACATACTTAATATAATTGCATTTCTCCATAGAATAAAGGACTTCCTAAATAAACATTAGCATTGTAATATCTTAAAATACTCGTATTGTTTCAGGAGAATCAAATCCTTCTTCCCAGCCCAGATTTTCGTAGTGAAATTTAAATTGGTACTAAATAATAAAAGTATTCTATATTTTCTACGTGATTAATAATTATACTAAAATTAAAAACAAACATATCCTTCGCATCTCTTGTAAGAAAATAAAGATAATCGTTGAAATTAGCAACAACTAGAACGAAATCACTATAAATAAGATTCGAAATATCATAGCAGTTCCCTGAGTTGTATACACGAGATCCTTGAGATAACCCCACAGAGCACAAGAAAAAATCTAATAACGTAATTTCTGGGGACCTTGCAGGAGAGTAAATCTATCTCATATTGCCAATACATTTATTTTAAGATACGTTATTAAAATATTCAATAATGATTTGTGTATAATGGGGAGGCGCACCATGTATCAGCATTTTGCAAGCTTCTAGATCATTATGATCGATCCACGAAGTGCTCTTGTTATAACCCAGCTGCTTCGCGATAATTCATCGTATATTTTCCATAGGTCAACAACATGTCCAAATACTGATCTATACTAAATAACATTTTTGTATTACAATTAAATCACAATAGTCTGTTGCAAAATAATTCAAAGCAAATCAAAAATCAATCATGAAATGGTTCTATCCACAATAGATAATTTAATTATTTTACATTCGTATCATACATTCCTGATATGCAGCAACGTATGGTACATTATGCAAAGGAAAAAACTCTATATTATTTTATATTAATTTGTTTATGTACAAGCTTGTGAAGAATAGAAACAAGTCTCAAAACTTCGACTACAATACTGATCTATACCAAATAACATTTTCGTATTACAATTAAGTCACAATAGTCTGTTGCAAAATAATTCTATCAAAAATCAATCACGAAATGTTTCTATCCAGAATACACAATTTAATTATTTTACATTCGTATCATACATTAGTGATTTGCAGCAATGTATCGTACATTATGGAAAGGAAAAAAACTCAATAATTTTTTTTATATTAATCTGTTTATGTACAAGCCTGTACAGAATAGAAACAAGTCTCAAAACTGCGACATCGGACCGCCCATGGGGTATGCAGTAAATAGTCTGGTCTTTACTCAGTCGCATTGAGACCTTTGCAGAGTGAATATCGAGTATGTATGAATATACACAGAGTTCCATCTGGCCGCGTGTAATGTGCATTATTTTCCCTCCAAGTGTTGCCCCACTCTTTCTTCTAGGCATACACAAATAATCTCACACTTTTTCCTATTCTTGACAATCTGTATTTAGACGCACATCATTGTCAGTTCCGAATTATTACAAATTTAACCAGTAAACATTATACTATTTTCAGTATTTACATTACAGTTTATTTACTGTTTTCTTAATAATCAATTAAAACTTTTTATGCAGGCTTACAGAGAAAACTAATTTGATAATAATGCTCTTAACTGTGGGAAATTGTACTTAAAATATTAAGTATACTGTATTTATTATTTTAAGTATATTTAATATGAAGTTGGAAAAAATGTAGACGTACAATAAGAAATTGAGGATGGTTTACTAGGTGTCTTATAGTTTTTTTTAACTATAGGTATAATTCAATGACTGACGGGGCTTTATCCCGAGGAGTAGCTGTTTCCTATAGCGATTATGTAATAGCTTTACTATTCGACAACTACTTTGATAACTGCTTGGCGGTTTAGTAGTTCCTTCCTCGATTTCCGACTTATATGTTACTGACATAGATCGCATCGATAAAGATGTATACCCCACACTTTCCTTCGGCATTTGTATTGGATGAGCGTACCGTGTATGGCACTGATGAGAACTAATAAATTCCAAACAGCTGTATGTCGTTCAATCCGGGACAAATGTCGAATCCTATCTGTGGCAGGTTTTATTTTTTTAAAACCTTATCTGATTGTGCAGAAATATGAGAAAGTAGTCGAGGATCACTTTTAGGTATAATTCAATGTCTGTTGGGGCTTTAGCCCGAGGAGTAGTTATTTCCTATAGCCATTATGTAATAGCCTTGCTATTCGGGAACTACTTTGATAACCGCTTGGTGGTTTGGTAGTTCCTTTCTCGATTTCCGACTTATATGTTACTAAGGCGTATTATAGGTTTACTAGGAAAAATCAAAAGAGTTTTAAGTTAGCTTAATCGTCAACGTTTTTATGCAATTTAAAACAGTTTAATTAAAACAGGTTTCAATTTTGATTTCCTTATCTCTACGAATAACGAAGATATTGGCTATAACAAACATTCTGGGACCCCTCTTGAAAATTATGGTACGTCAATGGTAGCGGATGTGTTGTGCGGGCAAACGCAATCAATATGCAGTGTGGCCTATCACTGAATAAAGCTGGAGATCCTGACTCTGCGTCCGTGACAGCCGATAGGGAAGATCTTGGGTCACTACAGGGGCTTCCTGGGAAATAGGGCGTATAAACGTACTATTGTTGCAATTGTCCGATCAATAGAACAGAGCAAAGATAATTGACTAAAATACGATATAATTTCTCTTCTCGCAAACGGTAGAAATAAACATGAAATGAATATGAAATATTCAGTGATTTTTATAGAATGCATGTTTAATTCTCGTTTGTGCTAAATTAATATGATACATAAAATGTGGAATGTAATTATTTTTCTTTATTAGAATACTGGAATAATATTGGAATAAACTTGCTAAAACTTTTAAGAATCGTCGAACTTTTAAGAATTCTCTTTGATGTCTCTCTCTTTGTCTCGAACTTTTTCGTGATGTAGTTTTTCCAATTTTTACATTGTTAATAACCTACATAAGTGATAATCTCCAGTTTTGATAATTAATATCATTTAAAATTGCAAAATTGTCTTTATACCATACGAAACCCTTTCGCATGTCACATAATAAAAATATCTAAAATAATATGTAAATATATATTATTTTATAGTGGCGTCGACATTATAGTCATTGGTCGCTATTTTTCTGTGGAACATTTTGATTATTCTATGCATTAAGTAGTATTTACTGAGAAATTATATTACCTAATGACTTAGAGAAATTACTACTCTGAGAAATTGTAGTACTTTTAATATATTACTATTGTCTGTTACGCATCCCTTTAATGTGTTTGGTAATTTTTTGTATTGCAGGTTTTCATATTCCCAACATTGTAGTCATACGAGTGTATGAGTTACAGTTAACCTAGCTTGACATCTCATACATCAAGATTATTCTATTTCCTGTAGCAGATGGGAAAATGTTAGTAAAAAATGGCAAATGGAGCTATTCCCTTGCAATGGTTTTCTTCCAGTAACAGTAAAATATCCAATTGATTATCTTATAGCTGTGTTTCAGATTGTGGCATAATGATACTGTGGGTTTCTCAGAATTTGAAAAGACAAAGCAAGGGTCCTACAGGGAAGACCTCCAGGACCCATCATGTATTTGATTTAAACAAGTCATATACCAGAGCTGGGATGAGATACCATAGCTACCTTTGCAGATGATACTACTATTCTAGCGGTAGGTAAAAACCATGAGGAAACTGCAATTAAACTACAAACGCCAGTTAATTAAATCAATAACTAGACCAAAAGATGACATATTAAACTGAGCGAAACCAAATCAGTCCACATAAACTTCAGAAATAAAAGTGAGCAATAGATTCCAGTCAGCAATATCCCTTATGCCAACGGAACAAAATAATTGGGTATTACACTAGAGGTAAGACTTCGCTGGACGGTCCATGTTAAAAAGAAAAAGATCAGCTGGATATAGGATTCAAAGATATGTACTGATTACTTGGTAGCCACTCCAGCGTATCAACATACAATAAAATATTTCGGTATAAACAAGTCCTTAGACCAGTATGGACTTATGGGATACAGCGCTCGGGTTATGCCAGCAAGAGTCCCAATAATCCAGAGGTTCCAGAATAAAGTGCTTAGGAGCATCATTAATGCGCCTTGGTATGTTACAAACAGTGACCTCCATCGTGATTTTCACATGGATACTGTAGACCAAACAATTGCCAAATTTACAAAGATATCATAAACAGCGACTCTACCAACACGGGAATATCGATGTTATCCAACTCCTCGATAAAACCAATAAATATCATAAGAAGACTGAAGGGAGTAAAGTCTTTTGACAAGTGATTACTACTCAGTGAGAAGCAGAGTATTGTGCTGTTGTGATCCACGTTAATATTAGTGTAATTAAGTTAGTAGAAATTAAGGAACACTAGTGAGTAAGTCCTTAGATCTAAGTTTTCAAAGAAGCAATTTCAGTTAAAACCAAATTACTCATTGATCGACTCAACGATCAGCTTGCTACATAAGTAGATGTGCCGTAAGGAGTGTTTAAAATAATTAAGTATCCACAATATTTAGGCAGAAGTCGGTGGTGGATAGAAGTTAGGTATTTCCATACCAACATATACAATATATACAATATATACCAACATATACCAATATATACAATATATACATTTTGGTTAGCGATCGACCAACAACTGTCACAAATTCCTCATCGATATGTTTTGTACAAATGTTTCATGACATAATTAGTGGTTATTACAGGTGAAAGTAACGATTCCATAACTGTTTGACTTGTGGACAATGCGTAAAGATATTTTGCAAGAAGATTTATTTCAAAGATATTATCAAATTTATCCTACAAATAATATTCGTATCGGTTAGGCCATTTTTGCAGTTGTAGAACTTTTCATTTCTTTCTATATTCTCATATCATTTTATCTTTTTACAAATTCATTTGATAAAATATTCTCTAAACTTTTAAACCTGAAAAGTTTACAGCAGAAAGTCATACTGTGTTGAAGTCGGCAAGTTCTAATTATTAAAGTTCGTTAGTCTCCGATTCACCTCTGCCCGGACCTTCTGTTTGTTGTCTATTACGGGACAAGTGAAATTCAATTGAGTCCTCGAATTCACAGTTAGTTAAGTAATGAGTGGGTTTTCTATTTCCACTCTACGCCGGGCTTTCGAAAAACTTATATAATGAATTTAGCAGCCAGTTCCAGACGGACACCGCGTCCGGCTGAGTGTCGGTCTCGTTGCCGAGGTCCCGGATCAATTCCCACAGGACAACATTTCTAGTGTGTAGAGGATCCAGTGCACTTACCACAGGATTTGTCTTCGCTTTAACTTCTTGACAAACCGAATCTTCTGTGGCGTTTATGGTTAAGAGTAAATCTTTTTTTGCACGCACAAAGTGGTGAATTTAAGCTTTTTTAAAAGTCTCTTCTTTGTTTCGTACATAAGTTGAAAAATGGTACAAATTCAGATAGGGCTACTTCATGATATATAATTTAAAAAATATGTCGGGGAAAACTTTACTACTTTTAATGGCATGGAAACGCTATAAAATTTCACTGCTTTTAGTACAAAACTCAACGCCAGTGTATATTTTAGGTATAAAACAAATGACAAATACACCACAATGTAATACAATTTACTCCACATGGCGTAGATTATAATCCGTGCATTTATGTAGCTTATTCGATAATATCGCTAAATTTTTAGCGGCTGTTCCTGATTACCCAAATTGTGTCCAATTGATGTTATCCTATGAAATAGACATTTAGAGTTTTTTGAAAAACAATAAGTTTTTTAACAATCGTTGCCCACATGAAAAAAATTAAGAGTAAAATAGAATTCTAATAGTCACTGCTGGTTTTACCGAATAAGTATATACTGCCCATCAAGAATATGAAAAAGTGTAAGACTCTCTAGGTAGCGTAGAAGACAGAGTGAGACAGCATTCAGAGGGAAAAGGATGCACTTTACGCGCGGCCAGATCGAACTCTGTGTACATTCATATTCAATATTACTCATCGATATTAACTCTGCAAAGGTCTCATTTCGACTGAGTAAAGACTAGACCATTTACTGCGTACCTCGTAGGCGGTCCGGTATCGCAGTTTTGAGACTTGTTTCTATTCTTGATGGGCTGTACTTAATCGACTTGCGTTTCGCGATATAGTCTATAATCAAAGTATATAATATCTATATATTTCTCATTTATAGTCTACTCATTGTTTAATAATAACAATATATAAACCAAAAATAAAACATTACCAAAGTTTAATTTTCAATAAAAAGTAAATCCCGATAAGAATTATTGGCAGTTATTCTGGATATAGTCGATTAAGTGTTATTAAAACATGAAGCAGTGCATCTGTTCTAAATAATAAACTTATATTCGGAAGATTTATTTGCTATAAAAAGTAGACATTAAGAGTCATGGTCAGGTTTATTAAAATTACTTGAAAATCTGTTAAATCTTGATAAGGTTGGAGAGGAATTCTTTGTATAGGTAATGGAGTAATATTTATAACCGTCAGTCTTATTTATTGTATACTTAATAATAATATACTTATTATTATTAATTAGATTTCTTTTATATTATATTATAAAAAATATACCCAATTATGAAATAACTAATTGTTTTTAAATATTATTAAGCAGCTAATTGACTGATTCGCCTTTTACTTGATAAAAAAAACTATACCCATTTTAACTTATTGTTAAAGGACATACGTTATTTCTGATTTCCAGTAATTTTTATGAATTCTGTAACATAACAATTATTTCACCACACCTTGGCTTTCCCAGATAGTGAAGATGGGTATATCAGCTAAATTGGTATATCACTCACGTATATATTTTTCTCGTCGATGTACTGACCTTTCCCAATTGAGGAAGCTAATTACATTATGATATATGAATTTGGGCCTCATCAGCCACTGATCGCAAGGCTAGTCCGTTGGCGATCCCCTCTTATCCGGGTCATTATTCAAAAATGCTATCCCATAGAAGGAAAAATTTAGGCACGTCCCCCGCCTTAAGCCTCGCCTCCTCTCGGATAACAGGGGTCCCTAATATAAGGCACCTCTTCTCCTCCAGTGTGGGGCAGGTGTAAAGAAGACGAATCAAGGTTTCCTCATCTTCTTTACAGTATCTGCAAGCCGGGCTGTCAGTTAGCCTCAGCTTGTGTTTATATGCATTCAGAGTACTATGGTGGCCCGTTATGATTCCCACCAGGGCTCTGGCTTTGTGCCTGTTCAATTTAATGAATTCTTGAGCCCATCTCTCAATCTCTGAGTATTCGATGAAGAGCTTGGTTATTCAACAACCCGTTACTCCTCTCCATCTTTTATTGTGCTGGTTTCTTGTCCAGCCATTGATGCGATCTCTGATCAGATTCCAACTTATTCCCACTGCAGGTTCTGGTCCATAGAGGTTTTCCCTGATCCCTAGTCTGGCAAGGACATCTGCAATTAGATTTCCCTTAATGCCATTATGTCCAGGTATCCATAAGAGTTCCACCGGTCTCTTCCCTGCCAAGTGGTTTAATGCTTCATAGCAATTATAGACCAGCTTCGACTTCGTCGTTGCTGAATTCAGGACTGCCAATGCCGCCCTGCTATCCGAGCAGATACATACCTTCTCCTGGGTCCGATTTTGGTCGGCCCCCAGAACACCGTATGTAATTGCAACTAGCTCGGCCTGGAGTTAGGTAGTGTATTTGCCCAGGGGGAAGGTTTTACCTATCCCATCTCGTCGCCTATACACCCTCGCACCCGCTCTGTTCCCACTCTTGGTTCCATCCGTGTACCAGATGTCTCCATTGTGCGATAATCCAGCTCGACCCTCCATCCAGTTGGTCTTAATGGTGAGGGTGATCTTATATTTTTTGTCAAACAGGAAGTGGGCACCCATACTGTCAGAGGGCATCCATAGGACTCCCTCCTCAGCTAGCTCTCTTGAGAGTCAATTCAGGTCCCTTACCTTCCTATTCATGTTTCCCACCCTATGCATTGCCTTTACGACTTCCGTTTTCAGTACATCAAGAGGTGGTATTCCCGTCAGAATCCCCATCGCCTCAATCGGTGTTGATCTTGGGGCTCCGATTATACTTCTTAGAATCAATTGTTTTAGACTCTCTCCCACCAGACCAGTGCTGCATACGTCAGTCTGGGTTTGGGAATTGCCTCATACATCCATTTTATGGTCTTCAAGCCCCAGCTATTACCAATGAGGAAGCTAAAGTGCAAAATAATTGCTATGATACGAAATAAATAAAAAATTGCTAAAAATCAGAAATAATGCGTAACCCTTAACAATTTAAAATATATTATAAATAACTTTGTGGATACACCATTATCAGTATATTAAAAATACCTATTTCAGTGTTATATTTTTATATTCAATAAAAACCTAACCTTATCATTATAATAAGAATTCTTATTATTAAGAAAATATGAACACTTCGACGTCGGTGTAAATTTAGGAAATATTTATTTGTTTGCGAATAACGCAGCCAAGTTATAAAATATCATATTTGAAGCATAAAATTCTGCTGTTTGTAACTAAATATTCAACCATATTAATACTGTCCTAATGAAATTGTTCTTCCGGGTTGCCCAGAAACTATTTTTAAATAAATGGAGGATGCGCCGCCGTAACTTTAATCTGTTTACATATAATGCTGTAAGAATCCTTAAACTTTACTGTTATTTGATCTTACTCTCTGAACTCAAATCACTTTGTTAAATTCTTTTCGTGGGTTTTAGAAAAAATTAACCACTACAATTAAAAATAAGAAAAATAAAGGTTAAAAGGATAAAAGCGTATAGTGTTTTATTCCTATTCTTTTATTATGCGAATTATTGGTGTACCGAGTAAAATACCTATTCGAACGATAATCGAACTATATATTATCACGGGAATAATATACCATGTAACTTATAATAGCATATGAATTTTATATGTCATGATTGAAGATTCGGTAGATACAGATATTCATAGAATATTTAAATAAACTCTAATATATTAGAGGTTATTTAATATTTCTTTTATATTAATTAAAATTATATATAACAGCCTATATATGGTAGGGACATTTCCACCAACTACTTAAGAATTTGCTTAAATAATTATTTTCTGGATAAAAAGTAATAAATGGTTCGTTGATATTCAGACGTCTTTGAAAAAATAATTCTTCTTATAATAAGAGAATTTAGTTTTTACTGAAAATAAACATTTAAAATTCGAATAATTTATATGCAGTGGCTAACGTAAAACAGCGCTATCAGCTCTACATTTGCAGATGATGCAGCAATCCCAATAATAGACCAAATTCCAGACGGTGAACCAAATTCTATAATAGTGACAAACTCTACAAAACAGATTGAATGAAATGAAAACATGATCAAACAAATGGAGGATTATTATAGACGAAACAAAATTAGTGCATAAAACGTTCACAAAGTGCCATAGGAAAACACCAACAGTTACTATGGATAATAAACAATTTACAAAAACAGATGGTGTGAAACAATGGGATCTGAAATTGCAATTGGACAAATACAACATGACGTACTCCTATTTGAAAGAACAGGAAACAACTACACCCTAAATGGAAATACACTACTGGCTCTTAAAAAAAATTACAGCTCTCTTTTGGCAATAAATTATTGGCATACAAGTTCCTTATCAAAACATTCTGGACTTATGAAACTTGTGGTCAAATATCACCCTTATGGAGCGGTTCCAATCAAAAGTACTGCATAACATGGTAGATACTACTTCGTTTATAACCAAAAAATATACACAACACCCTATAAATTACCCAGTATCACCGAAATGATCAAACAGCTCAGGAAAAAATATATTGAACGTCAAATATATTAGCAATTCACTTACTTAGTGCAAAAACTAGAAGATTAATAATAAGGTCGCCGTTGAACTTATTCTTCGAACAATAAATAAAAAAAACATTAAACAAAAGTGGAATGAAATAATATCATAGTGTAAATACACTACTAAAAAAAAAAATGAGGGAACAAAATATTCCGAGCAGTTTTCAGTAATTTTTGAAAAGCCGTAACCTTATGAGAAATGGCCATATCGAAATGAAAAAAATTTCACTCAATTTATGAATTACAGTTACTGCACAATCCAAAGAAATACCGCCAGACAATAACTTTCCATTTTTTTATGAGCACCCCCAGCCTCAGCTAATTTTTCTCGTTATAAGTTAATAAAAAGACCTGTTAGCCTATTTATTTAGCTTTAATCTGGATTGATAATGGACTCTGTACGACCATTTTTGCTGAGATACCGGTAATTAATGAAGAACGACGCTTTTGTCTGTGATCATTGATATCTCAGGAGCTAATAATTGTACAGAGAATAGAAGGATGGTTTCGAAAATTTGAATAAACACTCTATAAATGATGGATGTCATTTTTTAACCCAACGATTTTTTTACCATCGCTATTAATTTGAAAATAGTACAAGATATGACTTTTTCTAACTTTTAAAAATAATCTACCGCCATTTTGCAAATATTGAGGAAAAGTCTAATGTTGTCAGGTTGTTTTTAACTTATTATATTCTCAATTGTTCTGTAAATTTTCCAAATGATCCATCGAACCGTTCTTCTTCCCGAATGATCAAAGTATTAAAACAAATTAAAGGAACAAGATTATTGCTTGGCAACATTTTCTAGCATTTTTTTTGCTAGAAGATTTCAAAACTAGAAACTTTAAGCTTTCAAATGGCTTTTTATCTCGATATGATAATTTTTCAGTCTTTCAAAAATTACTGAAAATCTTTCGGTTTTTTTTTGTTTCCTTAATTTTCTTGAGTGGTGTATTTCATATAGAGACTTAGCCATCCTTCTTGTTATATTTTTACGTTTAATATATATGCTTATTAATATTGTAATTAACAGATTGCATAATAAAGTCGTTACATAACACATTAATTAAGTTAAAGACAATGGTTCTACTTTGAAAAAAAAAATGGTAACGTCGTTCAAAATGAAATTGTAAGTATATTCAACTTACATATATTCAACTTGTATATATTCAACTGTATAAAACATATAAAGTATTCTATTTAAATTACTAAACCTGTATGCCTACTTTCGTAGAAATCGAAAATAATACACATTTTTTTCCATGGTAAATGAGTCTAATCAATCTCAACCCTAATTTTAAATTTCTAATTTAAAAAACGATTAAATGACACCTTGTAAAATGTCACCTGGTATAAAGAGCATACCGGTGAGACATATCTTATTTATCTAGAAATGCTAAGATCAAAGAGCGGTAAAGTGGTCTGCTTCACAATGTTCCGGCCTTTTACGCAAGCGTTTCCGCTTCTACTCAGGAACCGGCAAGAAATGGCCTGCTTTTTTCGCAAAATAACTCAACGAACAGTTCGAATCCAGACTGATACAGGCGTCTAGAAGTATAACAATCTCTTCTCAGGATAAATTATTATTATTTAGCAGGGGTGTCCTAGCTCAGTGAAATTATTTGGGGCTATAATATCTACTGTTAGAGTCAAATTTACACCATCTGTTTGACATAAATATCACTATATCTGGAGATTAGATAAAAGTATAACTTAATAAGCTAAAAATATGTTCCTTTAGCCTTCCGTCAGGCACAGTCTGAATCTAAACACATTCGGGCGCAATACATCTGAGAGATCCCATAATCGAATCTTACACAATTTAGATTTTAATGATGTGGAAACTTTAGGAGGAATTAAATGCTTATTTTAATTAATATAATACAATAATAAATATTTCATACTAGTTTTTATAAATATATAGTATGAAATAATTAAATTTATACAAAGGAGCTTATTTAATGTTGTAAAACAATAAATGTGGAAGATTCTTATAAGACAACCAGCTATTGACCAGTTGTTTTCTGTTTTAAGTAAAAGACATAAACATAAATTAGTATTGAACAATATTTTGAATACAGAAAACAAACCAGCTATCTTTTCATGTAAAAGTCATAAAGTTATATATAATAAAATATTGGACGTGAATTACAAAGAAAAGTTATATATAACTGCCTATTTTAAGTGTAAAGAATTATAAAACCTCTTAATCATTTTAGCATGTTCCAATAAAAAATAAACGTCACATTGTTTGTAACGATATTTAGTATAAACCAATAATTTAACACACAAGTGTATTTATTTTGAGTAATAATACCATAAAAAGCCAGAATAAGTAAGTATATAGATCCCAAAGAATATTATTAATTCAAATAATAAAATAAGTCTAACAAAATATAAAAGTGAAAATAACCACGTAATCAGGCGCAATGCATCTGATAGATCTGGGTGACCCATATAAGGCCACGGAATGCATTATAAAAATCGACACAATATCGAGAAGAGTGGTTTGGAGTTAGGAAGCTGTGAGGGAGTTCAAGTTAATATTCGTAATACACACGAAAGGGTAAAGAAAAAAGGAACTGCTGAATCTCATAAATCCGTTGCGCCTAACAGAGGGTCCAAAAATAGTTTTTGTTATAATCGATTACTCAACTTACTACTCGTATGTTTACATATTTACTGCAGAGCATATTAAGATGAGTAGTAATGCCTGGATGTTCATTTGTTGACAATGAAGAATACTAGGTCGTTGTTACGCAAATATTAAGCATTCACAAATAGGGGTACAAACGGCTTAACGTGGTTCAAGTTGCTACTTCGACTAACTTGCCATTAATCCGCACATACGACTGTGAAACGGGCGTTATTATAAATCTCGCAAACGAAGAATAATCACCCTATCCCGTTTCTAATCCTGTAAATCACTACCATCGTCGTGCTCATATTCCCTTCCCGTATAAATCGTCAAAGTCCGGCGCATGGCCCTGTCATAGTTCCGGGTTCCGGGCGATAAATCCCCAAGAATTTGTTTTATTTGTTCCGAACCTGCTTGAAACCGCACGCCGGCCTTTTCGCGAATAGCGCAACCACAATGGTTTGCAGATGACGCCAATAAGAGACCGACGCCATACCGCACGAAACGGTTGGGAACTTCATTTTCCCCATCATAGGGTTAAAGCGATGATAACACGGTTATTATACAGTGCTATTCAAAAGTCCCCTCCCCCCCTCTTATTTTTTTAACGATTGTACATAAACTAGTGAAATTTGGTAACTGAATATTAAGGGTTGTAAACTTCCCTACTAGTGATGATAGATGACGTATAAGTCAAAGATGACGTCACAAGGTCATTGTGACCAATAATTTTAAATGGAACCCTATGGCAAGCGACACCTCTTTTAAAAGGTATCGAAAAAACCTATTCAATGATACTAATATTGTTTGTATTTATGGTAGTTTTGATGGATTAAATCAGTAATCAGTAAACTTGGATAATAATTTTAATTACAGATTCAAGAATCAGTACCTACTTATAGTAATTGTTCGAAGTGAGCTCCATCTACTTCCTGACAGTAAAACATCCTATTGCGAAACTCTTCTCGTACTTTTTCGAATGTGTCTGCGGAAATAGCCCTACATTCTGTAACAATACGTTGTTTTAAAACATCAATATTGTCAGGCTGAGTGGCGTAAACCTTCGATTTAAGATACCCCCACAGAAAAAAATCTAAAGGTGTGAGATCCGATGATCGAGGCGGCCATTCCATTGAACCTCCTCGTCCAATCCATCTACCAGGATATTCTTCATCCAAATACCGTCTTACTGCACCGTAATAGTGTGGAGGAGCACCATCCTGTTGGAATGTTATTTCCAAAATGTCGAATTCATCTTGATTATCTTCCAAAATTTCAAGGATTAACTATTCTATTGCATTTTGCAACATCTGCAGATACACCTCACCGGTTAAGTTGGTATTTAAAAAAACAGGCCCAACGATGTGGTTTCCCAGTATACCTGCCCAAACATTGACCTTCTCGGGATACTGAGTATGTGTTTCACGAAACATGTGAGGATTTGCGTCACTCCAATATCTCACGTTTTGTGTATTTACATTTCCATTTAGATAGAAAGTACTTTCGTCACTAAAACAAATTTTTTTGACATAGTCTGGCTGTTGGTTAATTTTAGTCTCCATATTTTCACAGAATTGCAGTCTTCGGTCTAGATCGTCGTCTGAGAGTTGATGAACCACTTTTAATTTGTATGGGTGAAATTTGTTTTTTTTTTTCAACACCCTATGCACTGTACTTTGACTGACTTCACAGGTTGATGCAACTTGAGTTGTTGAAGAAGTAGGATTTACTATTACTTCTGCCAGTATATCAATTTTTTTCTCATCAGAAATTTGTGGTCTACCAGATCGTTTTGCATCATTAATACTACCCGTTGTTTTAAACTTACGAAGAAGCTCTCTCAAATAAGTCCTCGAAACTGGGCGATCGGGAAACCTTTCATTAAGAATGCGTTCTGCTGCATGAATATTTTCTCCAGTTTCACTAAGTATTAGGATCGCTGCTACTTTATCACCTAAAACACGTACCATTTCTCTTCTTGAAGCACTTAAACGTTCAGCTCACAACAGTTTAACAAATTATTGAATGTACAAATATTTTAAAATTACCACAAGGTACTAAAACAGTTAAACGTTCGATCAACAATACACGAAATTATTAAATGTATACAAACTTTGACAGCTAAAAAAACATCAAATTGGGGAGACTTGCAAAAACGTCAGATTATTTACTATCCAATTATCCAGTGGCGGAGCTTGAATTTTAAATTTTATTATTAACTGATTTAATTCATCACAGCTTTGCGGTTTTTGAAAGCCAGTTGTCAAAACTGCCGTAAACAGACACAATTAGTATCATTGAATAGGTTTTTTCGATACCTTTTAAAAGAGGTGTCGCTTGCCATAGTAGGGAACAAGAGTAGGGACAATAGTAGGGAAGTTTACAACCCTTGATATTCAGTTACCAAATTTCACTAGTTCATGTATAATCGTTCCAAAGATAAGAGGGGGGGAGGGGACTTTTGAATAGCACTGTATATGTGTGTGTAGTAATGCGACTTAAGAGCATTAACTGCCTAAAACTGTGCCTCGACTCTAACAAGTGATCAAAAATTACAGTTAAAATATTAATGAAACGCGAATAGCGATTAGTGCAACTGGGACATACTCGGAGAGTATTAAGAAATTAAAGCAAGTTTTTCGAGCAACGTCAAAAAAAACTCAAGTTTTGCCTTGTGTTTGATCGGTATTGTGTGGGAGTAATTAACTAAAATAGGAAATGTACCAAGCTATTCGAAAATACACAACACTAATTTCCCACAAACATTTAAAAATTACACGTTTCGTCACCCAAGTTGGCATCATCAGGAAGTAAATTAAAATTAAACGACTTTTTTCTGTTCACCATTGTAACAAGATGACTCTCGTGTAATATTCTTATTGCAGAAACCCCTTGTATAGTGTCCTTTCAGGCAGTTCCGCAGTTGAGGGAACATCCGGTTGCCATTAAGCCCTCTATTCTGAGTAACCGTTTTTTAAATATTAGTAAAGCACCATTGTGGTCATCAAAATTTATTAGAAAGTTGACGACGATATTCTGAAGAGTGCCCTAACATTTGCCTGGATACAAGTGGACAAGTGAATGGCATTCTTCTAATATATGTCGAGAAAGTTATATTTGGCGTGTATTTTTCTAAATTCCCAGAACAAGGGTTAACTGGATAAAGAGCTTATTTTAAAGATTCAAGTAGGCCACCCAACAGATGTCTGAATGGATACAATTCATTAAAGGAAATTGTATTAAATTGTAAATGAATTGAAATAGAGGAACGACTAAGTTAAAATAATTAAGGCTATAGTATTTAATTAAATACCCGCCGATTGGTCCATGGAGAGCTTTCGTTGCATTTATCTCTATATAATGCAGGCATGGACCAATCATAACTGATCATACAATATCACGACATATAGCGGGATACGAGGGAAAATATTAACGATATAGTTAATAATCAATGTTTTAATCAATGGTTTAATCAAAGTTTTAATCTATACATACATATGTACAGCATTGCATATTATAATCTTACAATTAATTGTCATGTTTGTTTGCATAATAAGGAGGGATGCACAGACATATGTTCGACATATGCACAGACGGTAACCCGAAAATCAATATTATTGGTCGAAGTACGAAAGCTTCAAGATCTCAACCAATCCTGGCCTGGTTCGTCTAAACCACCCCTATGGGATGTTGAGCCCTTGAAGAAAGTTATAATTTTTGGCAGTTGTGTTTCGGTCATCCTTCAGTAAACATTTTGATTAGTATTAAGTATATCAGTATTATCACTTTTCTAAATTTTGTTGCTAGTTTCGGGTTACCTCTGCAGAACATTATTAAACATTACACTATTTTATTTGCTTAAGTTTACCATATTATTTTGTATTTGTAATTATCCCATTTTTCTCATTTTATTTAATTTCTTTTCTTTTTTTATATATATTTGTTAATTTTATTCATTGTTATTAAATTAAATGTTTCCCTTGTTAATTAAATCGGCGTTTCTCTCGCGTTGGCTAGTGTTAACTTTAATGTAAGCATTTCTGAGGTAGCTCGACAAAACGAGTAATTAAGGTAAGGTTAACCGAGTGACTATTTGTTTTGATGTGGAGCCAGAACAATCACCACCAATGACGAGAAGCAGGTGCTGGGTAAGAAATGATTTCCTTTCTCAGTTTCAAGTTTCAAGTTAGAGCATTTCACGAGAGAACCCACGTATTAATATGTATAAGATAAATTTATATAAGACTCCCCTTCATTATAATTTTGTACCAGCCTCTATTGGTAAACTCTTACCTGTTGGTAAGGTTAATAAGATTAGAGGTCAAGCGGCAACCAACCATTGGTACATAAATTTGGTACACCATGAAATATCTAAACTATTTATTATATCTTTTCTTCAGTCTACTATAGTTCGTTAACGAATAGATGTGATCAATTTTTTAGCCATTCTATTTATAAATACGTTTTCTGTGCATGCAAAATATAATTGTAATGAGTATAATGCAAAGTTTTACTTACACAGAGGGAAATATTCAAACTACAGAAATAAAAAGTTTATACTCCAACCCATCTGCAAATGCCTTATATAACGACTAAACATATTAAGTCAAAACAGCTATTCTCCTGGCTAAATGCCAAACGCCGAGCGCTGAATTACATGACAAAATTTGCTGTATTTTTGTCCAACAGCACCATATTGCCATACTCTTTATAGCATATTCTGTGCATATAAATAAATCGAAAACAGTCAAGTAGAAACAAATCTATCGAGTAGAAACTAGACACCAACATTTTGTTAAACAAACGTTTGGTAATAATTAAAACGCTCAGTTTTAATTATTTTCTGATGACGCCAGCTCGGTTGGTAAAAGGGGCGTCTAGTAATGTGTAATCTTTCGGTATTCGTGGAAAACTGGTCCCCTGATTTTATGACTACATCGACGATTTTATCGAGTCTCTTTGCAGGACTGATCTAGTTCATACACCCATATTTTAACAATCCTACAAAAACTTTATGATTTAGTCTATTCAAAAGCAAAAATGATGTGTTAATATGAACAGAAAGAGAAACAGAAGAGATACTATCTGAAATTATTCTTGCCACTTGCGCATAAATATTTTTACAATCATGCAAAATGCAGCAAAGTACTTTTAGCTCGAAATATGCATACCTACTACGTATTTTAAAGAATTTTGGGATTGTGAAATTGTTTTTAGTTTTATGAGCAACTTCATCAGTAGTAAATAATCTGTTCAAAGAAGCATGCACTGGCTGGACTATCAATCGAAACCAAAATGCTATCTTCGATGTGTCACATCGAAGTTAGCATTTTGGTTTAGATTGCGATGTGTGAATATTCATATGATGAAAGTGGTGTCACTTTCATCATATAGCTCCATGAACAGTCCATATTAGGGACCATATTAGCGTTATTTTTCTTTTTCTTTTTGCAAAATTACAATTTAAAGTTTTTAATTTGCAATTTGTAGATACCCCTTTGACAGCACATTTAAAGGTCGTCAAAATATCCTCCACCTACAATAATCTGACATTGGCGTACAATTTTTATTGAGTGTTCAATAATTTTAGGGAGCATATTTTCCATCTCGATTCGAATTGGTTGCTTCTGATCCTCTAACTTATTTATCCTGTTAAAATAGACTAAAAATTTAAGTAATGCCACAAGAATAAATTCGAGGGGGTCAAATGAGGTAAATATGATGGCCGTGGAAAGTCTCGTTAAGTGCCTGCATTAACATTCAAATAGGGAAATTTATTGAAAACAATTTCTTTGGTGTGGAATATCCATTATTGTTTAGATTGTTTACACCTAATTACTTTTGATGTTGAGATAGGTAATATATCAGGATATTCGTATTATCAGGATCAGCTTGTTAAACAATTAACAAACCTCCTTGTGGGATCTTAATTTGTCACCATATTTCACCATCATTAACACTTCAATTATCTCACTTCTATTGAACAATCCATGAAATACAATATTTAAAAGCTCTATCTGATAGGGTCAACTTGACAGTAACAATGACAGAATGATTAATTAGTTTAATGATGTTATACTTCACCTACATTACATGTAGATATTTCTTTATTATTTTAGTAGATATTTGATGTAGAATTTTTGTTATTTTTGATCTACCAGGATGTTCTTGATTATACAGCTAACAAGCCTCATTGTGAGATCTTAATTCGTCTTCATATTTAAATATTATTAACAATTAAAATCTCTCCCGTTCATTTGACAATATTTGCAACAAACCAATAAATATAATACGTAAAAGCTCTATCTGACAAGGTCAACTCGACAGTAATAATAACAGAATAATTAATCAGGTTAATGATCTGATATTTTACTTATATACACTAGAGTTTTGATGTAGAATAGTTTTTATTTTTGTCGACGAACATGAAACTAATTTAGTATTTTTAGCCACAAACTGATTTTATTGATGTTTTCAGTTTTGAAAGTAAAAGTAGTATACAGTACACAAATAATAGTTAGTCAAAATTTCTGTTAGATCCCTCATACGAGATATCTGTGTAGTTCAACATAGTCAACATAAGACAAAAGCCTATTTTGAGCGTAATACTCCTTGTCGATAATTAGAATCAATATAAAAGCTCTAATTGGAGTACGATTATACAAGGAGAAATTTAGGGAATTTAATTTTGTTAATTATTAAAGAGAGACGTTGTATTCTATAAAAATAATGTAATTACGTAACAAGTTAAAACCCAAAATCTCAAAAGATAAAATAAACTTTGTGCGGGAATTTTAATATCTGAATGTGGGTGGATATCTTTTTAGAATAAGGTGTCTATATTTCAGAATAAAAAAAATTATTTAATAACAAAAGTATGAATATCGTGCGAAACTATATCGCGACACTTATTATGCTCCAACACAATAACGATTTCTTCTGATACGTTAACAACAATCTCGAATTGCAATCACATAATGAAAATGCTACCGTCAAGAAAAAACAAAAGTTAATCAATAATGTTATTTTACTGCTTAAACATTAACTTTAAATATTTTCTTGTGTTCTTACTGGATCGCCGTATTAATTATAGTTGCAAACGCAGCGTCCAGAAAAAATTACACAGGGCTTCGAGCGGCCAACTCAAATGACATTCGATACTGAAAATTCTGCATCACTCACCATCATAAGTTGTTCCTCGTGCCCTACCACCCAACCGTGGGAAGCGGCCCTGCGCGCGCTGGGCCTAGGAAGCATTGGTGAAGCACCGATCGAACGGTCCCGTGTGGCTTCCCTCATTGCCTTTCGTATCCTCGCTTCCTTGGGGTTGTACACGTAATCTGAAAACAACGACGTTGTTGTAAGCTGCACGATAATCGAGTAAAGAAGGTGTTATAAGGATATACATTTTTAGTAACGCTATATATGGTTATACAGGTGTAGGATCAGTTGAAATGCATAAACGAAAAATGAATATATGAGAAAAATTGGTTCCGAATAATTCAGAGTAACATGATAATAATAATGGTAACATAATAAGTACATGAAGCATGTACTACTGGGTGGTCGTAAATTCGGTCGAGTCTCGAATCATTCCTCTTTTATAGTTTTCTCGAAAGTTTTAAAAAACCGACTTAAAAAAGTAACTTAACTAAAAAGCAATAAATGAATGTTTTTATCTACAACAATTTAATACTTATTTGTTATTCCGTTCAATGTAATTAAGAAATTATTTTTATTGTGTAATTATTATTAATCGTTTTATATAATTTTGAAATCGCCATATAATATTAGTAATGCAAGTATCGGCCCTCGGCAGTTTTAAATTTAAACTCGTTGTTATAGTAGCAAGGTATATATTTTCTTATGTTTTACTTGGCACCGACTTCAAAGTTATATAAAACAATTAATAATAATTACATAATAAATAATAACTTATTAATTACATTAAACGGAATAACAAAGAAGTATTAAATTGTTGTAGAAAAAAAAACATGTATACCTTGCTTGCTAGTTAAGTGACTTTTTTAAGTCGGTTTTTTTAAACTTATTATTTTACAATTTTAAGTCATGAGTAGACCTTTGAAGGCTGCGAATGAGAAAACGACGGCTACTTGAATAAAGATTTCGGTTGTGTATCTTCAAAGCCCAAGGTCCAATACCAATGAAAATCAGATGGGACCACCCTGGAGATATGCCGAACAAAACGTATACATATATATATATATATATATATATATATATATATATATATATATATATATATATATATATATATATATATATATATATATATATATATATTCCGATTCCGGATGCCGGACAGTTCTCCCACGGCTCCGATACTCGTAAAAAAAGAGCCGGCGTATTATCCACAACAACTCTCCACTAGCCTGTGAAGTTAGTTACCGTGGATCCATAATCACGTGCCCTAAGTAAACGCAGAGAACCCAAGATGACCGCTTTCTGCATTTGACCTGCCAACCACTCTAACGGTTTTTGGCAAGCCGGAATGATCTTCAGTTCTGACAGCACCGTAGGTTTCATCCCTCCGAGAACACCGATAACCATAACCACCATCTTGACAGAGTAGCCTGGGTACAGCGTCCGCAACTCGCCCCGGAGATCTACGTATTTGGTCCGTCTCTCGTCCTCCTTCAAGGTAATGTTTTTCTCGGCAGGAGCCGAAAACTCGATGACATACATTACCTTGGTTTGATGGTTCAGGAGGACGACATCAGGCTTATTAGCTTGTATTCATCTGACAGTCGGGAATGAGTAGTTTCAATATATGCGGCACCTCTCATTCCCGACAACGGACTCAATATCCCCGGGAGCGTAAGGCAACACCGGTGTTTTGAACAGTTGAACCTGGATGAATGCTTCTATGTATGTGCATCACCTTTCGGATTTCCCTGTCCAACCTACGTAGGTCATCGACAGTCCATTTCACTACTCCGAAGGAGTAGAGCAGTGCCGGAATGGTGAGCATATTTGTTGCAGACACCTTGCTTTTCCCCGATAGATCTGATGACCAAACCTTTCGGAGTCGATGTCTGTACTTGCCACCGAGAGCGTCCTTTACTCGTTGCGTATCCTGGATATAGTTCTGATCTACACCCAGGTACGCGTACATCTCCCCGGCATCCAAATGTTTTAGGATGCTTCCGTCTGCTATCTGCGCATCTTCAGGGATCCCCATAGACCGCCCTCTCTTGAGATGGAAGACTGCACACTTGTCCAATCCGAATTCCATGCCAATTGCCTCTCTATGTATATATATATACATATATATATATATATATATATATATATATATATATATATATATACAGACGAATTGAGAACCTCCTCCTTTTTTTGAAGTCGGATGAAAAGACAGAAAAATCAATTTATGGTTTCTCTTAAAATCAGACAGACTAATTTTTGAGAAAAAGAAAAGAGTGACGAAAACCGCAGTTTTCTATCTCTTTTAGTTTCAGATATACAGAGCCTTTCTAAAAAAAGGTACACTGTTAAATTACTCCTGTATCCAACATAAAAAGTTTAGATCAAGAGTAAAATACCGAGATGGCAAAAATATTATTAAGTAACTTTTTAAAGTAGATTTTATTAATGAGTCATGATAACATTATAATATACAATTATCAAGACGCACAGAATGATGCACAAAAAAAGCTAAGACTATATCGCTGTTATTTATCGTTCAATCTTAAAAGTAAAATGAATAAAACCACTCAAAGCATACTATAATCTAGCCCACCTTTAATAAATTAGTTTATAACAATAGTCAACGATTTTTTAATCGCAAGGTATATATTCTTCCATTCATTATTGTAGTAAATTATTTTCTGAATATAAAAGTATATCCCAAAATTATATTGCAGCATATAATTTTGATAAAAAATAAATACAATACGTAATCACAAAAATACCATTCCAAATTATCGTGAGTGATGAGATACAGTCGACGAGCATAATTCCATAAATGACAAATGAACCATTTATCAAGTTCTAATTAAAATGCTGATATCAGTGTTAATTTCTTATACAGCTCGTCAAGAATAGGAACAAATCTCAAAACTGCGATATCGGACCACCCACGAGGTGCACAGTAAATAGCCTAGTCTTTACTCAGTCGCATTGAGATTTTTGCAGAGTGATGTACATATGTACAATGTGAATGTACACAGAGGTCGATCTGGCCGAATGCTGCCTCGCCCTTTCCTCTACGCATACATGACACTCTCACACTTTTTCCTATTCTTGACTAGCAATACATTCATACGCGAAACGAATAATAATTAATTTTCTGGCGCTTTAGAAGTATATTTTGAAAGCAGTAAACAGCTAGCTATTTTGCATTGCGCATCAGGAATACTTTCCCATGAAAGAAGCTCCACATCATCTACAATTCGGTAGCTTAGAAAATAAGTGTAAGAACAGTTGGATCATTTTAGAAGACGAAAAGGTTTGAACGAAGATTTCGAACGAGAAGATAATCTATGCACAAAATTCCTTGCTCTGTGCTGAAGAAAACTCCAATATATCTACTCGGGAATTGGAACATAAAATCATCCAAAGAGCGCTACACAGTATTTTAATAAAACATAAACTTAAGCGTTGTACACCTTATGAAGTACACGCTCGAAGATAGAAATCACCAACTGTGAAGTTTTAAATTTAACAGAAACAACCACCGCTACTCAATCAACAGAGTCAAATGAATGGATAGTTGGTGGCCATCCAAACAATGGGTAGCGGGTAGATATTCCTCTACGACCTCGGTAGAGGATAGATCTACTTCAGGGACTAGCAGCCCTGCCCACGTAAGCTTATGGGTTATCTGCCCACCTCCCAACATCCGAGGAACCATGTCCTAAACCCAATTTGTCTCCCCCCCTTTCCTTCCTATATCCTGCCACTCGCCAACACGCAAGGCAAGTGTGGCGTTGTCCTCGTAATTCCAAAACCCTACCATAACATGGAAGAGGCCTATGTCCAGGAGTGGACAAGAGAAGGCTAATGAAGATCCAAGAAATGGTATTCAAAGAATATGGAGCAGAATATTAAATTCCAATCCTCCACCACGAAAAATATTATTAGTTGTTAATAAATCATCTTCAGATTTATTTAGACAATTTACCACTTGCTAATAGAATCTAAAATCTAATAGAATTTATTTTCAGCAAGACAGTATTCATGCCCACAATGCTCGTATTGTAAATTTTTAAACGAACAATTTTAAGAACGCTGGTTTAAAACGCCTGGTACAATAGTGTGGCCAGTTCAATGCTCTAATATGGTGCCCTTAGATTATTTTAACATGCCCGAATAATATTAATATTCTAAGGAAAAGCATTTTCAATATTTTTCATGCAATACCTCATTACATGCTATACTAATGCATATAGATTATTCTTTTTTTTAAATTCTTTAATTTAATCCTTTGTCGCTACTTTAGTTAACAAACGGCATAACAACGTTTTATTTATTTTTTCCTCAAAATCACATGCCGAAATATTATCTCGCGATTTACAAAAAATCATACAGTAGTGAACAACAAATCTTGCCATTAAAAAGGAAATCTTTAATCTTGGCATTAAAGGGAAAAAACTGCCTATCGTTGTATATTTCCTAAAGCCCCTTAAAACTATGTTGCATGCCAGATTATAAAATATTTTCAGTGATTTCATTCTGTTCTTTAATTTATTAAATCAGACCACAAATAAAGACTTTATAGCCTTAACTGTTTTCTGTTTACCATTCTGCCATTCTGTATAACTTCAATTTCTTATATGGGACACCCTGTATCTTATTACACCATTTTATTGCAATTTAAATATATTTTTCAACGGTATACTCGTATAATATATTTTTGAACAGTAAAATGACACTGACTTAGTGTTTAACAAAACACTACACTCGACGTGCGTCTACTAACGAAGTTGGCATCATCTGGAGATGAATAAAAAGTCTTTAAAAACAGTTTTAATCATCTCCAGATGATGCCAAATTTATTGGCGAGACGCTAGTCGAGTGTCGTGTATAGTGTTTTAGTGTTTTGTGGAATATTAAGTTAGTGTTATCTTCACACCAAAGGTTCCAACCTACTCCAGTGAACAGTAAAATGAAACTTACTAATATCACTAACAAAAGAGATAAAATTTATTGGAGAGTCCATACAAATTATGCAAAAAAAGTGCACTTCTCAAAATTGTAATAATAGTAGTAATAACAAATAAGTTAGTGAACAAAATAGTAAAAAATAAAAGCAAGTCGTCAACAAAATGTTGAAATTATCTATCGTTAACATCTATGCATCTTGGATAACTTCTTCATCATTTATTGAGTTTCCCATCATAATAGGTGTTTATGTATGAAACTTAACCCGTCCTAGCTTCTGGACGTTATTATGGTTATCTGTAGATGATCATGTCAAAGCCACCAATTTGGAGAAATTGTGTCTGGAAAATTAGCTGGTCATGTACCTCATTTGAGGTACAACCTAAATCATCATCAAGTTGAAAATAAGTAATTTGATACTGTCTAAGGGGCACATTGGCAATGCCAGGTTTTACTTTATTTATAGACTGTTAAGAAAAGTAGCGGCATTTAACGCTTCCTAGTAAAAGTATGATCCTAATATTTTAATTCCTATGAGACCACACCAAACGCCATTTCTAAATTGCCCTTGTAGACTTACTAAAGCTATTAGTTGTGAATTTTCTTGACACCAGTGATGAATATTATACCGATTAAATATTCTAGCACTACTTACATCGTTTCGTCTGTCCAAATAACTCAAATGCAAGAATCTCATCACATTTGCGCCGATACCACCGGCAAAAATAATGTGGATTTGTCTTATATATAACACAAATACAATAATAAATATAATGCTGTAATCTTTGAAATTTCTAGTAGATTAAATATTGAAATATTATCCTGGAAAGGGGCTGGAGTATTAATAATAGGTTTTTCACGGAAAAAATACACATTTCTCGACGCGCGTTTCGCCAAACGAGCATCATCGAAAGATGATCGAAAGTAATTTTAAAGTACTACTAATTTCTATTTATATCAAAACTTTGTTCACTATATCATTATAAATATTTTCCGACTTCATGCACTGTTCACCAATATACTCACTCAACTTGATTATTACTTTTCCGTATTCCGGAGAAGTAATGTAATCGTGTAAAGAAAAATAGAAAAAAATTTTTGGATTTATTTTTCGTTTTTCGACCTAAAAACAAAAAAATGGTTTTTAAAAAATTTTGCTGTGTGTCTATGTCGTTGTCGTTGTCGTTGTCTTCGTTGTCTTCGTTGTCTTCGTTGTGTTCGTTGTCGTCTTCGTTGTCGTCTTTGTCATCGTTGTCGCCGGCATTTAAAAATCTTGTTAGCACAATAACTCAACTAAATCGTGTCGGATCGATCGGGTTTTGACTGATTCTGATCGGGGACGTTTCCCAAACGACACCTATTAATTTTGAGATAGATAAGATACACTATACCATGTTCATGATAAAGCACAGTGGTTGACTATTTCAGAATTTTTTTTTTTTTTGTTAGCACAATCACTCAATTAAATCATGTTGGATCGATCGGGTTTCGACTGATTCTGATTACGGACGTCTACCAGACGACATCTATTGATTTTGAAGTGGATAGGATACACCCCACCCTGTCTATGGGTCATGTGAAAGCACGATGGTGGACTATTTGAGAAAAATTGAAAAAAGTAAAATTATCGCATAAAACACATTCTGCATTGTCGCATAAAACATATGTTTTGGTTTATTTTTTCTCGGTCACTCAATTTCGAGATAGAGATGTTCTACGTGCGGAAAAGTCCGTTTTAAGGTTTTAAAACTCTTTATTTTTCTTCCTAGTCAGTGAACAGTTAAGGAATAATTTGTTTCGATTTACTGCGGCACTTCTTCGAATATTTAATATCCTACAACTATTTCCATTCATGGTTAGTGAAATAGAAATTTTGTCTGACAAGTTATATTACAATATTTGTAACATATTCTCTATTCGGTTTATACTTTTTGTCCATGGCGTTGAAAAAATGAAAGCTGTTTAAATTTTCATTATAAATTTTAAATATTTTTTCATTTGGCTGATTACTTCTTGGATATTTATACTGGAAACAATATTACATAGTAATAGTTGTGATTAAAATGTGCCACATAATTCTTATGTGTCTAAGTAAAGTTCATGAGCTTAATTTATATTTTCAGTTTCTATTTAATCATGTTTTTCTTTATTACCAAACTGAACTGCAATATATCTTTTTTTAGTGAAGTCTACACACAAGATAACACCACACTATAGCAAAAGGCGTAATATTTCCAAGAAAAAATTATTGTTAGACAGATTTGTTATGAAAATAAATTTGTTTCCTGGTAAAATATATTATATATCAAGAATATTTAAATTAAAATTTAATGGTGTAATAATATACATATACTCTATATTCTGTTCTATATAAAAAAATACAAATTGTAATATATATTTAAAAAAATGATAAGAAGGAAATAATAGAATTTAAGTCTGGTGAAAACTAAAATAGAATACAGAAAACAAACATATACGAGTATGAGGCATATTAAAAAGGAACGTAAAAAATACCCCCTTTACTCTCAAGAGAATTTTCAACTAACATGCCTATTTAATAATAAGTTTTAAATATTTTATATTCTATTTGAACATTTGTAGATATTTTTTACTGTATGTGGTGGAGAAGAAAGAATATATATATATATATATATATATATATATATATATATATATATATATATATATATATATATATATAGAATTGCAAAACTAAACTAAAAAACTAAAGCTTGACTAGTTGCTAAACGTTTATATAACTAAATTTTCTATTTTAAATCCAATTTTAAACTTAAAATATCAACAATTAATTTCGAACGATTATTTTCGTTTCATTTATCAGATAAAATCCAAACCAAATAAAAGAGAACTGAGGAAAAAACAGTCCCAGCTAAATTTATGGCAACACACAAAGAAAAGAATAAGAAATGATAAAATAATGTCGTATAAAATTAATATTTTACCAATAATACGTATTTATAATTCAAACTAAAGCAAAACTTTAAATTTTCATGAAATGAAGAAAATGTTAAACGCTATTGTCATACATGTGTGTTAACGGATAAGGATATAAAACCATTAATTGAATTGGCAGCATATACTGATTAAATTGAATAATGTTAATTCTACTTTTAATAATTCTTTATCGTACGTCCCTATTAACCTTACTAACAAATAAAGCAAAAAGTACTTCCTTTCTTTAAAACAAAACACAAAATATGATTAAGCTGATAAATATAAATTCTACGATTTACTTTGAGTCCTTTTTTTTTCATAAGATATTGTTTTAGTATATTTCATGTATGAACAAAACTAAAATAATTAGACAAATTATAATCAAATTAAATAATATTAAGATATTAATTTTTCATCTAAAAAATACTGAACCTAAAACTTCATTAACAATTTCACATCAATAAATAGCACGAATGAGGAAGAAGATATAATGAATAAAAGACAGCAATAAAATTATGATATGAAGTACATATTATAATTAAATATATAAAATATAGTTATATAAATGAAACAGTTTATTTTATTATTGGAATATATTGTTTCCTTATTTAAGAAAATAATAAAATAATGTTAGTAATCACTTTACAATTGCGCAGTCAAAGAAAAGGGTAAAAAAATCAAAAGGCTCTACGTCAACAATTCCAGTGACAAAACATCAGTGGTGAGTCCTGAATTGTGAATCCCAGCAACCTGGAGTACAATAAGATTGTACTAAAATAATATTCAATCCAAATCGCCATCTAAACTTGATGCTATAACTAGACGAGCGGACGAGTAAATGAACTAAGCCGTTTCAACAAGTGGCACAAGAAAAGTTAGATTACCCAGGGAACATGAAAACGCAGAATAGATACCAACAAACACAGAATAAAAACATATGACATTCAAGGAACTTAAATCTGAAGAAAAATAAAATAGAAAAGAGAAAGCCAATATATAGGAATATGAGGTATATTTAAAAAAAAACGTAACACAGTAGTAACTATAGAATGAAATAATTGTTTATTTCCCAACATTCTAGAAGTTATGGAAAAATTGCTGTTAATACAGTTTGAATATTAAAACTCAATAATAATGCCAACATCTATTGGACATCGTTAAATATAAAATAAAAAACACTAAAAAACTACTGCACTTGCCTATTCTTACATAGTCACTGTATATAATATAAAGATGAATTAAAATTATATCCAACGCATTGTACTTGTCAATTAATTCTATAAAAATCCAGATGCACATATCAGATCAAAAACGATTCCTCAAATTTATAAATACCCTGTACAATGTCATTTATTTTTATTTGGAATACGAAAACAACATTTAAAAGAGTTGACATTATGTTTACATTTTTTCTTTTTGGATTTTCTTTAATAATAGTTTTCCCAGGTGAAAATTATGTATGGACAAAATAATTCTAATTGTTATTAAATATCGTGATTTCTTCAAGTAACCCACCTGGTTCCATTTGGGTACAAAATTGTTGTCTTATAAACACCACCCAACATATTGTCGAAAATTGATCGGGCCATCAAAAATGGTGTTCACGTTCATAACATAATTACATCACAGATGGCTGGTCCTGAAATCACATCGCAGCACATATTCACAATGTTATAAACGCGACGGAGGGTCGCTTTTCGACTGTAATAAAACCGTGGAATGTAAAAATTTTATCACGTTAACTGTGCCGACACGCCGAGAGAGAAAATTAGTGGAAAAGCATCACGTAGGGGCGATGTGGGTAATTAACTATTTGCGACATTATCGATGGTTCTATTGACAAACTCTTACTAATTTGTGCACCGTATTTAAGCTAATATTCATGTCATTGGTCAACACTAACTAAATGATAGTCATATTTTCCCAATAAAACTGCATTTTCTATTGAACTTACATGTGCAAATAGGCTGTCACTCTTGTGAGTATTTTTCTGCAATTTATTTTTACTGAATTAAATTTAGAAACATCCTGTATTCAAACACCCTATATAAGCCATAAACTGCTATGAATCTATAAATCTGTACTTATTACAGTTTTTAACTTATTTTTTTATTATTCAATAAAGTATTCGCCTTTAGAAGGCGAAATAATGGTTGTTTGGAAGATAAATCTTTTTGCTAAATCTAATAAAAATGTTAAATAGTATATATCGTTGTATGCATAATGAAATGAGGATTCAATATCAGTGAAACAATAGGATGTACAATTTAAACAAATGGGACTAGGTTGGATTTTAAACCACGAACGAAGTTTTAAAGGCGCAATTTTCGATGAAAAAGTTTTAAAATAACATTTATAAATAAAGATATTGCTCGTTAAGTAAACTGTGAAGCACATTGCATAGTATTTTTACTATATATAGACTTATATCATGAACTAATAAGACCTGCTTAATTTGCTCTTCAACTCGCTTGTGGTACAAAATATTACTCATATGCATAAAAAATAGGGATTTAAGAGCATTTCTGATTCGACTAAAAATAGACAGAGTCGGTAGGTTTAATATTATATCTTGTGTATTGATAACGCAATGTTTTTATTTATAATTTTTTTCTGTAACAATGACATTATTCACATAATTTTTAAAATATCAGATCAGATTTCTGAAAATAAAAAATGACTACAGACACCGTGTTCTTGCACTCTTGCATACATATTTCATATGCCTTTTTAGTCATTTAGTCTTAATTCAATAGTAACTGATATTTACATATTATATACAATATTATAATTATATGTTTACATATACATTTAAAATAAGTAAGTAAAGTGTAGAAAGTCATTGTTAAACATCATATCGTATATAGACACTTGAAATTCTACAAGAAAGGATTTTAAAACTTATCTTGCACAAAAGAAAGTACCTATCCGAGTGATCAAAATAAAATATATCTAAAAGCATACTATTATTTGATATGAGAGTTATTTCATGACAAGTCCACTCAACAATACTATTTTGCAAATAAAAAAACATAACATAATATAACGAATACAATACAAGGACAACAAATAATTATATAATTTCATTTATGTCCAAAAGTAAAATCAAATATCACTTTTTCTCCAAAATTATATAACATTTTGCTTCATTACTTAAACAGGTGTACTAAGTCAATGGTATGTTAAAAAAATTATTCTGATATTAGTAAGCATCCTCTGTTAAACCGGATCCCATAGGCTTATATCAAACTTAATAGAAATTTCCTTGATATTCCAATACATATATAATCTCTTTACTTTACTGAAATGTTATGTCCAAAAGTGGGGCCAAAAATTATCATTTTGTCTCCAAAATTATAACATTTTGCCTCATTACTTAAACATATGCACTTTAAAATATGCAATAAGTTAGTATTCTGTTAAAAATATTAACAAGAATTCTCTAATTTCGATATTAATAACAATTCTTCATCAAACTAGATCCCATAGACATCTCAAGTTTAATAGAAATTTCATTGATACTCGCAATATTTCACCTTGGCGTACTGTGAGTGTACTTTTAATATAAGCGTAAGTAATAATATAATAATAACTTATCCAATTACGTTAAATGATATGCAACAAGTTATTTGTTTGAGGCGTGTCGCCCCTGTAAGTTCATAGAACTTGTTCTCCTGTAGATTAATTTGGAAACAAAATATACAAGCTTTGTATTTAAAACTTCTGACATTTCGATAAGTTGACTACTTTTAAAAATTAAAATTGACTTTCTTTTTCGTTTGTATTCCTTCATATGTTAGCTGATTAACTAAAGAAGTTCATTATTAAATTATTTATTCTAGTTTTTATATTTATACAGTTGCTAAATATGATGCACTTATAAAAGCTTGTTTTTAATTTATAATTTGCAAGAAAGATAATGTACAAGTACTTAAGAAACACAGTAATGACAACATAATTGGAATCGATACCCAATAATAATTATAATTTCAATATACTAAAGTAAATATTAGAATAATGAATTATTGTTCTAGTATTACCTTTCTTGAACTACGTAAAATTGTTTGAATATACTAAACAGATTTGATATCTAAAAAAGAAACATCGATGACAAATTGGTGACCTTATTTATAATATGTATGTAGAAAATCCAGTTGGAAAAGTTAAATTTAATTTAAAAAATTAAGTAGGTATACTGTCTATTTTACCTGTTACTATGACATTTTGTTTGTGTCAATTTTGGATCACCAACGTTCTTTATGTTGTGATTATATTAATATTTATTATTAAAAAAGGTAGGTTCACGAAATGCATTGAAATATGATCAGTTGCAATAAAAATTAAAATCAAGTTACAGTGAACATACATGGCAAGGGTATTTATATAGGGTCATAGGAAATGTGGTTAATATATCGGTCTAAAGGACTGTTAAAAGCGATTTGATATTTTAATGTGCATGAGACTGTTAGAAATATTTCTAGAAGACATTATCCTAGAAAAACAACGACAGAAACACATCGTCAGTTTGTTCGTTCTTCTAAGGAAAGTCCACTGTTGATACCTGGAAATAATTCTTTACTGGAAACTCAAGGGAATTTAGTACTCGAAGTGTTCGTAAAGTAAACTAAACTTTTTAGATAGGGAATGTCAGCTATAAAGGGACGATCATCTTTCTAGAGTCGGAAGAATCCGGCCTTGAAATCTCAGCTATACAAAGATAGCCGGTAAGGTGACTGAACGCTGTAGCATTTTGGACGCGCAACGTGAGACCCTGATTATTGTTTCTTATCTTCCATGGAATAGGAACGTTTAGCAAAGACTTTACTTGTATCCAGATATTGCGCACTTAATTGTCTGATGTGGTTACATTGCAACTTCAATCTATCACATGTTTTATACTGAGCAGTAGTTGGGTTAGCTCCAATTACTTATTGCTCAGACATTTAAAAATATTTATTAGACTTGATATTATTTTTATGATCTCTGTGTAAACTAGCTATGTTTGCGTTTTCATCCTATTATTGTATATTATCTATGGTTCAGTAAGGATGATGCCTTATGAAATGAAGCTATCTTTGAAACAAACACTAAAAACAATAAAATATGGAGGCATTTCGATTATTAAACGGGATTATTTATCTTAGAGGGGAGGAGGAACGTACACAACTCATGTGGTACAATTTATAAAATAAATGATACCATAGATCAGTATGTCTCAATACGCTGGAAAATATCATAGAGTCTTATGCTAGAGACACTTGATCAATAGATACTTTGAAAATTTCAACATGCTAGCGATCTAAAACATTCGATAAGATGAGTAATTAGTTGGTTTTAAGATAATCATGTGAATGAACTGCAATAGTCTTCTTGTAGTCCAGACCTTAGTTCTGTGCAAAATCTTTGACCTCTACTTACAAGAAAAATTGGAAAATGGCAAAGAAGGGTAGAAGTTGCAGTGGATATATGTAGACGTTTAATGGAGTCAGATTCCCCCTTAAATAATTCAATTAAATATTAATGAAATTGATGAATATTTATTCTTCTTTGCATTAATATAACAAAGATGGACAAATAAGATATAAGGATGATGTCTTATTATAATAAATATGGACAGTACAAAAAACATCAAACGTATAAAATATATTGTTCTGTTTAGTTTAACATAATAAATGTCAAATAATTATTACTCAGTCGAAAATTAGTCGCTTCCAATTATATTTCCGTCACTGTATATATAGAAATAAAGGAAGGCAGAAAATAAAAAATTGTACCTAATTGCTTAGTCAATACTACTGATTTACCATAATCAAAAGTTATGGTATAATAACAGTATAATGATAGTAACTCTAAACTATGAATTTTTTAATAATCTCATTTAAATCTGCAGTCTTAATAGAGCATATTCAATATGTATAGAAAACTATAGAAAAATATCCAAATGCCCTCTTCAAAAATAAATCAGTAAATATGTATATCTCTTAATAGATAAAATCATACTTCCACATTCTCCCAAGAAGCGGTAAAGATATATGAATGAAATAAGAATAGCAATTTTTAAATCTGAATACTGAAAATCCCGATATATACCTTATATGTCGATATGGTTTCACCACAAAGCCGATGGCAGAATAACAAAGCATTATTTCTAATTGATAACTTTTCATTTCTCGGTTTCCAGCAATAGCCCACCACTTCTGAAAAAAATCCTTGCTTAAACTAGTTGTAATCTATAATTAGCAAGTTTTCGAAGTGGCGTAAGCAACATACTTTGAATTAGAATAGATTAGTAGGACAAATTAACTTAGATGCAGAAAAAAATACATAATATAAGGAATAAAACGTAACTAATTTTTACAAACGCAAATATCGGAATGGGGAAAACCTAAAAAAAAACGATACTGTAGTAAATCACCTATTCAATCTTATTCTTCAATCAATGAGGAATACTATGAATATATCATACATAAAATAAGGAAAAACGAATATTCAATTGAGAGAAGATAATTCGAATCACCATATTCTTATTAATTATACTATTAATTTCATAAAAATAGTTCAAAATCATCTTCTTGAGCAAATCTTCAATGCAGTCACAGAAGAGCAATGTTCCAAAAGATTACAGGTTACTCGACGAGCATTTCATCAACCAAATTGACATCATCAGGCTGTAATTAAAACTGAATTAAAACAGTTATCATCTCCTAATTATGCCAACTTGGTTTGACTAGGTATAGGAGCGGTTGGGCCTGGGAAAATTTCTGGGGTTGTGGGAAAATTGAAAATTGCGTTTTTACCTAATTCACAGAAACTTGAGGCGCCGGTGTTTTTGTCGGCAAACATCAAAGGGTTCACAGGTCGCTCACAGGTGTTAATTGGATACCGACCGGCATAGTCGTCGGCATACTTAAAATCCCATTTTCTTGTAGAGATCCATTGTGATCATTTTTGAACCGACAGACGCCCTCACTACGACGACGCTCCAGCTGGCAGTTCAGCAGAAGTTAGATGGCGTTGGTGGTAAATTCTAAGTGTTGGCGTTGTCGAAAATGTCTATAGTATTTAAAAAAAATTCCGGCTATTTGTGGATTTGAACCGGCGACCTCTGGGTTCCCAGTGGTACGCTTTTAGCGATGAGCTATTGAAGTCTTAAAATTTATGTGTTTGATATTGTATAGTACTTACTACTACTTAGAAACTTCTTTATTGACTATTCAGATACATTGTTTTATCTTATCCTACATTATATAGACAGTTACTTAAGATGTTGTTATATTTTACAGATAGCCTAATCTACGGAATATAATGGCGTTTTTGATATGACGTTGAGTAGGTATGGGGACGGTTCGGCCTGGGAACTTTTTGAAGACCGTGGGAAAATTAAAACTTGCGTTTTTACCTAATTCACAAAAATTTTAGGCGCCGGCACGCGTCATATTGAGATCAAAAGATGCCTTCAGACAGGTGTTAATTACAGGTACGTCGGCACGCGTCATATTAAGCCCGCCAGGTGTTAATTGGCGACAGGTGTGGTCGTCAGTACCATAGGAAAATTCAAACTTGCGTTTTTACCAAATTCACAAAAATTTGAGATGCCGACGCGCGTCATATTGAGATCAAAGGATGCCATTGGATACCGACGAGTGTAGTCGTCGGCATACTCAGAATCCCAGTTGCTTATGGAGGTCCATTGTGATCATTTTTGAACCGACCGACGCCCCTACTGTCCATGAGTTTCGAATATCATATAGTCTTTTGCTCTTCATGAAAAATTGGTCTCCTGTTCATTTTTTTCAAAACTATGTTATTTCGATTTTCTTTTATTACAGATTCGTTTAGGTTAAATTTATAAATTTAACCTAACACAAAATATAAAAAAAACAATATTTAATTGTTTTAACTTACTCAACTTTAATCTATTTTACTTATCTGATATTTCATAAATATTTATGTAAATAATTAAATTTTTCTGTTTGTCTAAATTAATTTGTTTTATTTTCTTCTAAATATGATTAGTATTTCCTAGTATCGATATACATATTACTATTACAGATAGAATAGTTTGGGGAATAAGTCAGAAAAAGCATTTATCACTTTTGTATTAATCATGCCATAGAAAAAAATAACTGACGTCCCACCGTCACCGGAGGTGTTATAAATATAGAATGATAAACTGTAATAATATTGATCATATCGCACGTTGCCGATATGTAGGTAATTATGTTCAAGTTGAAAACGTCAAGTCAACATCACGTTATTGATGTTTGCACCACTTCCTCCTACTAGAAGCGGGAAGGTACTCATCACTGTAAGCACCGGGAAATTAATTATATTCCAAATCGATTGGCAGAAGGTCGGAAGTATGCAGGTACACGAGCTAAATATCCACGCTTTCCCATAGAACAAAATATCAATAATTGTCGCGACTATACTTTCTAGCGAAAACGTCAGCAAAAAGGTATCCAATCCATGTCGTCTCATATAGACGCGGTAGTGATGAGATGATTTATTTTCCAAATTGTAAAATTATAAACTCTGAACGCGCTATTTTGATTTATACAGATAGTTACAAAAATATCTGGTCATCTGTTATTCTCAAAATTACAATTAAAAAAAGACAAGTGTAAAGTATCCGAGCCTAAAACAGGTATGTGCAGCACCTCGTAGCCCTAAAGTACTGATAATGGCAATCGTAAAAGCGAATACTTGGGGAAGTATCCGACCAATATGTTGTAACGCATAAAATATGCCACACAAAAGTATCCGATCAGTTAATTACTTAGCCTCTTACTGCGTTCATACTTGAACAAAACATTACATTCTTTGACTGTCGTCATCAGAATTAATATTGACTGCCGTTGACAGTATCATAACACAGCATAAATTGCATTTTTATTTTTCATAATGCCGAAAGTACGCTAGACTACAGTACCAGAGCGACATGTTCACTTGCCCGAAAAAGAGGGCATTCAGAGCGGCAAATTAGCAAAGCCAGTGGAATACCGCGCAGTACAGTGTATGACATAATAAATAAGTATAAGGCAGAAAAAACAGTAGCAAATAAATCACGTACGGGACGCCCCAAAATATTAACGGACAAGGAAGAAAAGCAAGTAGTGAAACAAGTAAAACAAAATCCAGCCACTAGTGTGAAAAACTCAAAAATGTTTTTCACACTAGTGGGAAACCAGTGGGAAAAAAGTTAGTATCGAAACAATTCGTCGAACGTTAAGGGCCAGTAACTGTCACGGTCAGGTTGTAAGAAAGAAGCCATGGATCAGTACAGTCAATAAAATGAAACGATTAGAATTTGCTTAAAAATACGTACACGAGCTTGCAACCTTTGTGAGAGAATAATTTTTAGTGACGAGTGTAAATTTGAGACCCTTGATAGCTCTCGAAGATAAATGGTATGAAGGATAAGCGGGATGGCCTATAACAAAGAAAACCTGAAACGGACGATAAAATATTGGGTCCCTGATGGTCTGGGGCTGTATGGCCGCTGCAGGTGCGGGCGATCTTCATTTTATCGAGAGGTCAATGGATCTATACGTTTATGTAAATATTCTTAAGCAGCATTTACGATCTAGTGCTGAAAAATTGGGATTGGAGGAAAATTTTATATTCCAGCAAAATAATGACTTAATAAGCAAAGTAATGGCTGCTTTACAATGTGCCCCACTAACTTAAAACACCCACTCAGTAGCCAGATACTAACCCTATTGGGGAATAAAGAGGAGTGGAAATATCATCTTACAGAAGAATGGATCAATATTAAGTCAACTTTAACACGTAAGCTAGTGTTTTCAAAGCCGAATGGACTTAGGGCAATTATTAAATCTAGAGGGTATCCAACTAAGTCTAATACTTAGTTGGATGTCTCATTTTTAACTTTCTTGTACAGTGACCGGATACTTCTGTGTCGAATATCTGGGATACTGTAAAATTTGTACCTACTATTTTGGAAATATCTTTCATTTTGTTTTATTCTGTATACATGAGATGGTGAAAACTAATAAGAGCATTTTATATTATTGCTCTTTTGTCCGTCCAAAATTCGTCGCCATCATATTTTTATAGTTTATCAGTAAACACTAAAATGGCCGGATACTTTTGTGACTATCTGTATATACAATCCAGAAACTTATAAATTATAAAGTTACGACTTATCAGCGCAACAGCAGGTTATTATCGACTTATAATAATTCTTTATTTTATTCCAGATAATTGCAATAGGTCACGAAAACCTTTGCAAGCATAATTTGTTTGTTGGCACTTTATCAGTTAAATTTAATTGCTATAGGCACGTTTTGTACTCACGTCTCATGGTATGCGGTGAAAAGCATGTATATTGTATTATAATTTAAATTAATGTAAATAATGTTGACCATGATAATTTTACTGAATCCTTTACCAAACAAAACAAACAATTTATAGGTTTAATTAATAACAAAATAATGTTCGTTTAATAAAATATATCTCAATTTTAATACAGGGTGTGTCATTGAAGATATCTTGGACTTAATAGAAAACTGACCATGTTCATTCACTTCTTAAATAAATGGACTCTTTAAGTCCAAAATACTTTCAAGGACAAACTGTATTAAAATTGAGGTACTTCTTACTAAGCAAACCTCAACAAGGAAAGGGTACTAGCCTTGAGACCTTGAAATTTGACATACAGTCCTTTACATATACATACAGTATATTTACATTATGGTATATGGGTTTGGGCCTCATCAGCCACTGATCGCGTGGGTAGTCATTTGGCGATCACCTCTTATCCGGGTGATTATCCAAAAATGCTATCCCATAAAAGGAGCAATTTAGGCACGTCCCCCGCCTTAAGCCTCGCCTCCTCTAGAATAACAGGGGTCCCTAATATAAGGTACCTCTTCTCCTCCAGTGCAGGGCAGGTATAAAGAAGATGAATCGAGGTTTCTTCGTCTTCTTTACAGTATCTGCAGGCTGGGCTGTCAGTCAGCCTCAGCTTATGCTTATATGCATTCAGAGTACTATAGTGGCCCGTTATGATTCCCACCAGGGCTCTGGCTTTGTGCCTGTTCAATTTAATTAATTTTTGAGCCCTTTCTTCAATCTCTAAGTATTCGATGAAGAGTTTGGTTATCCGACAACCCGTTACTCCTCTCCATCTTTTATTGTGCTGGTCTATTGCCCAGCCATTGATGCAGTCTCTGATCAGGTTCCGACTTATTCCCACTTCAGGTTCTGGTCCATAGAGGTCTTCCCTGGTCCCTAGTCTGGCAAGGTCATCTGCAATTAGATTTCCCTTAATGCCATTATGTCCAGGTATCCATAAGAGTTAAACCGGTCGCTTCCCTGCCAAGTGGTTCAATGCTTCATAGCAATTATAGACCAGCTTCGACTTTGTCGCTGAATTCAGGGCTGCCAACACCGCCCTGCTATCCGAGCAGATACATACTTTCTCCTGGGTCCGATTTTGGTCGGCCCCCAGAACACCGTATGTAATTACAACTAGCTCGGCCTGGAGTACGATAGTGTATTTGCCCAGGGGGAAGGTTTTACCTATCCCATCTCGTCGCCTATACACCCCCGCACCCGCTCTGTTCCCACTCTTGGCTCCATCCGTATACCAGATGTCTCCATTGAGCGGTAGTCCAGCTCAACCCTCCATCCAGTCGGTCTTACTAGTGAGGGTGATCTTATATTTCTTGTCAAATAGGAAGTGGACACCCGTACTGTCAGAGGGCATCCATAGGACTCCCTCCTCAGCTAGCTCTCGTGAGAGTCTATTCAGGTCCCTTACCTTCCTATTCATGTTTCCCACCCTGTGCATTACCAATGGCCCTTCTCAGTTGCCAAAGTGTTGCTGTGATATTGGAACATATGTGACTTAGATGTCTTTCCCATGACAGTTTCCCGTCCAGGAATACTCCTAAGTATTTCACTTTGCTATTATAGCTTAGTTCTTGGCCACCAAGTTTCAGCGGAGTGTTCTGTTCCACTTATATTTCTTGGTGAACACCATCACATCCGTCTTAGAGGGATTGACCGAGAGTCTCCTATCCCTATACCAATTCCCAACCTTGTTTAATGCTCCCTGCATTATATCGAGAATCGGCTCCAGGAAAGGGCCCTTGGTTATTATTACAAAGTCATCGGCATAGCCAATTACCTGGTAATCCTTTAACCTTTCAAGCACCTCATCCACTACCAGGCACCACAGAAGATGGGAAAATACCCCTCCCTGTGGACTGCCCCACATACAGCATACTAATATTTAAAAAAAAATACTTACCATCAAATAAATTTTACTTTATTGGTTTTTGGAATATGCAGATTTAATTAAAATAAAGATACGCATTAATGAGAAATAACAAACACAAGATTTCCAATTAATTATATATTTATATATGTATATATGTATGTACAGCTTGTCAGGGATAGGAAAAAGTCTCTAAACTGCTATATCAGACCGCCCACGAAATACGCAGTAAAGTGTATCCTTTTCCCTCCGAATGCTGCCTCGATCTTTCTTCTACGCATATATAGGGAATCTTATATTTTTTCCTATTCTTAACATACTGTATGTATGGCACCACTTACCCTGCATGCTCATAAGAAGTGTTGCTTGAGTATGCATACACCCCCGCACTTCCCAGAAGAAAACACAATTGTGATAAATTGTTCCTAGTTCAGAAGTCGTCATATACAACTTAGAAAGAATAAAAAAAGTGTAATATTGTCTCAGTATGCGTAGAAGAAAGAGTGAGGCAGCATACGGAGGAAAAAATATGCACTTACGCGCGACCAGATCGAACTCGAGTGTATACATAAGATATACTCGATGTTCACTCTGCAAAGGTCTCAATACAACTGAGAAAAGGGCAGGTTATTACTGCGCACCTCGTGGGCAATCCGATATCGCAGTTTCAACACTTGTTCCTATTCTTGCTAGGCTGTACGTATCCAGTTTTTATAAACCTATACATTTGGGGTATGGAAATATTTTAGAAAGGATAGGTCTTGACTACAGATGTAGAGAAATCTCCTTTAGAGATCTTATTGGAATCCATAGGGTTGTAATTCCAAGAGAGAATATAGTTCTTTTATATTACGAGAAGCAATATTCACAGCAAGTCTTCCTATTGAAGAATTATTACCTGATCTTAAAATTCTTCAGGATCTTCCTCTATGGGGGTAGTTCGGTCTAGAATTTTCGAAAAATCGATTTTTTATTCACTTTCCGAATGACTAACGTCTTAAGAATACCGTGTTAAATTATTTCTGAGAAAGTCGAAATATTTCAGCTTCTACAGCCTCCTGAAGGGAGAGCGCTCAGGGCAGATGTACCGCACACTCCATTGTTTGGCCGTCCTGATTCTATCCTTCTCAATTTCTGGGTCCGACCGCGCACCCCATTGTTTAGGCATGCCCTCTTCTATTCTCTTAAATTTCTGGGTTCGAGTCAGTTGAGTAGCCTGTGATATAGAATTATAGAAGTTGCTTGTGCGTCAGTACGATTTCGTATTTCGAAGTGAGCACACTGTGTCAAAAAGCGTTGAAAAATGTCCAATGAAAGAAAATGTGGAAAATTTGGAAGTACCCGTCTTGGCCATACTCCAAATAAGATATTCAAGGGAAATCGTTATACCAACGAAAATGCTACGGACGAGTACGTCGGCAGCAAAACTGGCCACTGATGATTTTGATGTGAATATTGATTCAACGGTCAATTATTGTATCATTCATTTCACTTTAGTTTTAACTGCTTTGCAACAAGTAATAAAGTGCAAATTCTGTGACAGTGTGTTCTAGAGACGAGGACAGAGAGGTTTGGGGTTCAAACTTGTGGTGAAATGCTCGTGCAATGAAGTTTTAATAAATTCTTGTCCGATAATCGACAAAGCCTATGAAATTAATCACCGAATAGTTTTTGCCATGAGAACGCTCGGTGTCAGGTCGATTATCGGACGATAATCAATTTTTTGTGGTTTGATGGATATGGGCCAAGGACTCAACATATTGTGCTGCAGTTGAGAACATTAGAATTGCAGCACAGACCGTTTTCGATCTCACGACAAAGAAAGCTGTAAACGAGGAGAAGTAAATGGATGCAGAAGCAGAGAACCCGATGTTAGAGTTAACAGTATCTAGTGACGGTTCTTGGGCGCGTTTTTCTCGAAACGTCTTTTTTCGAACTGACTGCAAAAATAGAAAACTACTGGTCCGATCAGCTTAAAATTTCACCAGGTTGTTCAGCACATAGTTCTCTATTGAAGTGATTAAAATCATATTAATATTCCGAAAATTAAGAATTTTAAATGCCACTGAAAGTCTGAAAAATGCGGTGAAAATCGAAAATCAATGTTCTCGAGCTTGCCATTTTCTCAATTTTTGACCAAAAAATTTTTATCTTTCTCATTTTAATAGTATATCTCATGCTGATTAATAACCCGTTAGATTTTTTTGTTTCAGATTATTCTACGACGTGTAATTTTTGCCGCCATCAAAAAACTTTTTCGCGTCAGCCCGTGGATCGGCTCTAATTTCGTTATATATAAAACAATAAAGAAAATTAAGTATGATTTTTTGTTATTAATAAGTACCACAATAAAATAAAAAAAATAAAATAAAAATCTTGAATAGTTTTCCTGAAAACTATTTCCAAACATTGCCAAACAAACTTTTTCGGGCCGCTAGATCGAACTACGCCCTTATAAGCTGCAAAATTAACGACCCAATAACATTACATAATTTGGTCAAATATACTTCTCCCGTTAAATTTCGATTTAAAAGCGAAGAGAGTTCACCAATTGGATTATTTAACAACAGGAACTGAATGCCAATTTTGTGAATAAAATCAACTTCAGCGATGAGGCCCATGTTTACCTTGATGGCTTCATTAATAGGCAAAATTATCTCATTTGGGGCTCAGAAAATCGAATAATTGATAAAAAGCAAATTCATCTCCAACGCGTCACTGTTTGCTGCATATTGTGGTATGAAGGAATCATTGCACCATAAAACGAGGCAGGTAAAATACTAACAGTAAATGGCGAACGCTATCATAACATGATAACCCAGATTTTTGTACCTCAATTGGAAGATATTGCTTTTGCAGATATATAGTTTCAGTAAGACGGTGCCACTTGTCATACTACCCCTGAAACAGTAACGCTCTTGCACGAGTCTTTTCCTGGTCGTCTCATATCCCGTTTTGGTGACCAAAATTGGCCGCCACGATCTTACGATTTAACACCTATGGACTTTTCTGTGAGGTTCTCTGAAGTTTCAGGTTTACGCCAATATGTCTACGATCATCCAAACATTGAATGCCGAAATTGAACGCTGTATGAACGAAATACCACCACATTTAAGCAAAACCGTTATTGAAAATTTCGTCAGAAGAGTACTCGTGTGCCAATAAAGCCATGGCTGCCATTTACCATAATTACCATATATCTACCTATATATTGTAAATCAATAAATATTATAATATTTTACTACAGAAAACCATATTTTATTTAAAATTCATATCTTATGCTCTTATTGCAACACCTTTTATAAATCTCTATCGCTATTTCAAAATACACGAATCCACCAAAGTAAAATCACGATTATGTATTTATCATAATTATCCAGGAAATTTCAAAGTTGCGACTGTCAAACAAAACGTTGCGCAACGCGACAGACCGCGGAAAATCGGGGATTAAATAACGGCCGAACTCCCGACTCAAACTCAAAACAAATGGAATCAAAAAGTTACATAACTTTGTGAAACAATTTGTGACACAAACGTAATCCGGCTAACGCAAGGGAATGGCGGCAAAAAGTCGTTGAGGTTGAATGACATGATTAAATGAATAAAAGGAGCATTTCTGAATAATTTACCTCGTTTCAGCGCGTAAGTTTTATTTGTGCTTTAGGTGCGCTCCGTCGCGTAGATAGATGACAGCATGTTGAACATCATCTAATGGAGATGGAACATGACAAATTAATGGATATGAGAATGAATATTTAAGAATTATTTTTAATACAGTTGATCTGTGGTAAAGTAGAAACATTTATAAAATAAGGAATAGAAATATATTAAAGTTATATAAAATTCTACCCTATTGTTGTATTAAACTTAGTATAATATCATACTGTATAATATTATAATTCAGGCCATTCACATACAGAATGTTATGTCTAAGAAAGAGGATACCTAAAGTCATTGTGGTTATTATGTAACTAAATCCTTTTGTACTTTATCACAAAATCACATTATATTATTTATCACATTTATTGCGAGTTGTAAAACTTCTTACAACCTTCCCGCCGCCTCAGCAACAGAAAGGTTTTAAGTACAGAAATCTTCAAATAATCATTTAATAATATTCAATAGACCTTTAAGAAATCTCACGTAATCTCTGAGAGTCGTTAAATAATCTCAGTCGTCTCCGATATATACGATTATTTAAGTAATTCTCAAGTAATTATGGAATAAGTCTTCAAGTATCAAGTATAAGAAGAGGTTACTCCTTTTTCAACATGAATAAATGTAGAAATCGTAAACTGAAAACAAAATAGTTTTTAAAAAATTAATTAAATGAAAAGTGATATAAAATTAATATATATTTGATCTATGAATATTGGAAGTTTAATTACTCTTACTCTTATAAAAATATATATATCGAAAAACAAATATGTCTGTCAAAGGTACAATTTCAGTGATTAATTCATGAATCTCCTCTCCCCTCTTGCATTACATTTTCAGAATTTAGATTCTCTTTCTCCCTCTTGCATTACTTTACTTCCCAAATAGGTTGCGGAGATATGGATGTTTTGTATACAGAATACTATTATTTCCAACAAAAATTGTGTACGTAGTTTGTTGAAAACAATTACAAAAGAAAAAATGGAACCATCAAAATTACTTTCACATTTTAACGGCTAACTTCTATTCAAAAATAAACACATGCTTATGAAACTATCTCTCCTATACGAATATCTTGGTCTAAACATATTGATACATAACATGTCTTTTAATGTTATAGAAAATAGTTATAACATTAAAATAAAAAACACAACCTATGCATATAATATTTAAAGTGTAATTTTTCAAAATTAATTCTAAATTTTCAGACCAATCATACAATTACTAAAAAAAGTATATTACTTAAGGAAACGCCCCTTTGCATCAATAATTTGAGTGTTTATATTAATGTCATTACGTTGATCCTTGTACAATTCATGTTATATGACTATATGTCACAAGAAGTTAAACCAGGTAATTTGACTGGCTTGTTTGGAGAAGCGGTAAATAAAATAATTAATTTATATATTGATAATAAAATGAGTATCAGAATTGAATAACATGATTCATAAAATACTCGTATAATGTATTTTTTGCAGTTTATATCTCACCATACATAAAATATAAATTTATTACTTTTCTTAGGTGGACTATTTTCAAATATATGATATTCAGAGCTGCGTTAGCTTTAGATGGAGGTAAATCTTAAAATTTATATATTAAATAAATCAAGTCATATAATAATTTCGCATTAACAAATAGACACTCTACAAATTACAAAATATTATAAAAACAGGAGTTAGTTTTGTTCGTTCTTACAAAAGAGTATATCACCAGATGATCAATTTTAATTTTTATTAAATAGACATTATGTCACAAATATACGTTGATACAAATATGTATTACATAAAATGAAAAAATGTAAATAATTTTAATATGTAAAGTAGTTGTCAAAAATATTTGAAATAATTTTATATTAAATGTATATTTGAAAAGTGCAATCATATATATTCTATATGTGTTATGTCTATGAATTCTAGTTAACCCTACTTAGTTAATTCTAACACTCATTTTACGTTATTATTATTATGATTATGATTTTAAACATTATTAAAGTGTTGGTAGTTCTTACTAAACTATTTTGCAGCTTTTCTTATTAGATATATTTATTGTTCGCAAAAGTATTCTTTGTGTTTATAAGTTTTCCTTATAATAATGTGATCAGTCCAAGATCCTTTCAAGCAATAGCCTATTTAAAAGACATTCTAGCGTAAACCAGGATTGAAAACAACATTTTACTCCTACAATTCGGGTCATCAATTTAATAAACTTATTGTCTTACCATTTTAAAGAGCAAAAGTTGTAAAATAAAGTCTTCACGCAAGTTACTACATAATTACATAGGTATACATATAAATAATATAAATACGTTTCGGCTGGTATGCCACGAGTATTAAAATATGGACGAGTGATTAAAACCAGTCTATTTAAACTAAGTAATTTTGTAATATTAAAAATAATAACATTGTAATACGGATAGTACAGTATGGAATTACAGACCAACTTCGATTCATCATCTAATTTCATAAGGGGGCGTACCTGGAGGCATGAAAGTGCCGGCACCTTGCCACTGTTGCGGAGGATAATATGGGGTATTTCCATAATAGTCATGGTACATCTGCTGCCCGTAGAACTCCCCGTGGTACGGCGGCAGGGGTTCGTGATAATATTGGGATCCGTAATAGGACTGGTGGTGTCTGTATTGCATATAATTGCAACAATCCATAGTCAGTCCGTTAGTCTTTGAGAATTCAATAACACGCGGTGGTATTTGGCACAATGTATTCCAGAAGCGATTAGGAAGGAACTCTGTATTAAATCAGAAGCATTTTGATTGTGGAGTATCGAACAGCGTTTCGCGCCAAAATCGAACGCAGACTGGACTGTTCTCGCGACAGCGGCGAAACTCTCGGCATGGAGAGCGAATGGGAAATGCGAAGACGCGCAGTTGGCGACGCCGGTCGCCGTCGCCAACTGAACTGTACAATCAATACGGCACCGCGACGCCTCACCTACGGGTCGCGCCTTAGTTTGCAGTGTCGACGCTGTTGTCCCAACTGGGTCATTTTACAGCACACGCGTCGCTGTAATGTTTAGATTCGAGAATTAAAAAAATTGCCTTAATTGTAAAATAACAACTTGCCAAAAAACAGACAGGAATTGGAAAATTACACAGTACGGCAGATATAAAATGTATCCACTTTTCTCCTGAGAAAACACATTGAATTTACCTCTGTATACTTCATAAACAGCACGCAAATAGTCAATTGTTCCTGTAAGGTTCTCAAACATGCAAGGAATCAACCAAAATTCTGAGCGTTACCTTCGATTCAAAACGCACGTGGGATCCTGTATTGATGCTTAACTAAAGTTTGGCGTTCTTGTTTCGCTGACAGGGTCGTATTTAGGACAATCACAACTGACAATTTGGACACTGCAAATTATTTATAAAATCTTCTACCGTCTTCAAATTAATTTTGTATTGTCTTGTAATTATATCTTGTAACACTAACAAGGCGAGGGCATGACCAGGGAGTTCATTTCGGGATGAGACTCAATATATAATTATAATTAGTATACATTTAGGATGTTCAACTGTTAATACGTGAACGCGCACTAGCTACCTAATTAATTCTGAGAAAGAATAGCTAAAATCCAAGCGTCACTTATACATATATAGGTAAATGTTCACCATTTGTAGGTAGCTCAGCAGCTGAACTAATTGCCTTACCGCTGGACAGTCGGTTTCGAAACCCTTTTCATTATCTCCTTATTGTTTTAAAAAATTTAAAATTAATCATTTCTGAGTATATCTACAAATAATATATATTTAATTATAAATAATTGTTTTTGTGTATAAACATTATTTATTATTGTTTTATTAATTACACTAAAAATTTCAATTTTTTAACTACTATATAATTATGGATACAATAATAATAATAGTTACAAATAATGCTTATCATTAATATCATTACAGTTTTAATTTTTTTATGCTTAAATTTCATTTATTACATTTTTAATTAGAAACAAGAACCTGAATGATAATTGTCATAAAAATATTGAAAAATATTTTAGCATCTAGCACAGTTAATAAAAGAAGATTGTTTACAAGAACAATATTTTTTAAGAATATCTGTTTGCAAACAAACTTCATTAACATTCAAAAAGATTTCTCTATGCTCAGAAAGTTTTGCAGCGTATCAAGCATATCGAATTATTTTATTTGTAGACCGTAGATTTATTAAAAATTATTAATTTTAATATTAAAAAAAAGAAGATATCGGATGAGGTTTCGAAACCGACTATCCAGCTATAAAAAATAACGTAAAAAATCTAAAATAGGATATACCAAAGTACATAAGTGTATGATTTAATTACGCATGTAATTAAATCATAAAGTTTACTACTTGAGTCTAGCGAGCCTAATACTAAATGAAGGTTTCTAATTCAAATTCAATACATCTAAGGTTCAATATATCAGATTATTAAAGAAAATGTTTTTTCTTCGCTTATAATTCTGTATTTTCTTTATCGATTTTTTCACTTTCTGGGATGGTTTTCAAGGTTACAGCTACAATTAAATAATTTTACAGAAATTTTACATTTTTAACAAAGCAGGCATTTTTCATTTCTGAAAATGCATGCAATGAAAATGAGAACTTTTCAATATAATGCAATGTTTTAATACCAGAGGGTAATATTCAAACTACAGAAATAAGGAGTTTATACTCCAACCCATCTGCAAATGCCTTATATAATAAGGGCTAAACAAATTAGGTCAAAACAGCTATTCTCCTGGCTACATGCCAAACGCCGAGCACTGAATTACATGACAAAATTTGTCGTATTTTTGTCTAACAGCACTAAAAATACAGTGATTGTTCCAAAACCACCAAGAAACTTTGCATTATATTGATGATCTCAAGTTTTTACTTCGATTTACATTATTCAAAACTCCCAAGAGATGGCGTTTGGTAGGTTCTACTGCGGTGGAACGTAGCAACGTCTACTAAATGTGAGCTTTATCTGTCGAAGGTATACACACTGCACTGACGAGACCTAAGACAGAAAGGTCGAAACCGGTCTGCAGTTAACGATATCCTGAGATAGGTGACACTATGCATCTTTCTTGGTGGTTTTGGAACAATCACTGTATTTTTAGTGCTAACTCTGTTAGACAAAAATATGACAAATTTTATCATGTAATTCAGCGCTCGGCGTTTGGCATATAGCCAGGAGAATAGCTGTTTTGACCTAATTTGTTTAGTCATTATATAAGGCATTTGCAGATGGGTTGGAGTATAAACTCCTTATTTCTGTAGTTTAAAAACTTTTCTGAAATTTCGTATTAACCTACAATTTATTTGATTATGGCGACTATTTCTTTGATATTATATCATAATATTTCAAACGTTAATTAGGTTGAAAACACTCAAAAAAATGATAAAGGACGTACTCGTATTTGAACCAAATAGATGCTTCAACAAATGTCAAATAATTATTAATAAAGTTGGCCTTAAATAAGTTATATCAACAGACAAGTGTCAATAAAATATCAACTTCATAGACATCTGTCAGGATTATTATCATCATTGCGAAATTATTATTACAGTAATTAAACAACAATTTCTGGAAACATTAAAATAGTAATATTCATGATATTGTGCTAAAGTATTGATAACCTGTACTGACGGTATTCAAAAAAGTAACTAATTATATACAGTATCATTATAAAGTGTCGCAAAATATTCATATTTTTGTTATCAAATGGTGTTTTGAAAAAGTCTGCAGTACGTTAACTTTACTTTTTGAAAACGGCGGTGACTGATGTAAAAATTTTTTACTTCACATTTTGTGTTTGAAATTTAACGTCACTCTAATCTTCTTAAAATTACATAATTTTAAGTTTGTAAACATTTGTTTAACAAAAATTAAATCTTCGCAGTTTTACGAGTATTAATAGTTTCCTATTTACCTTTCATCCATCCATCCTGTTGAAACTAATTTCTGGGAAAAATTTGCGAAAAAAATACCATAAACCTCATTGTCTCGATAAAAAAATGCTATACCTGAAACTAAGCCAGAACGAAGAAATTCTAAATATCTAGTTAATGAAATTTCCTTCAAATAAGACCTTTTATAATTTCAGTCCATACATTTACATTAATTTAACGCTGACTATGCGTTTCTTGAATACAATGACAATTATGTGAAACATTAAAGAATTTATTGTTGTTAAAAAAAAGGAAGTTGTACTTTAAAAAATACTATGTCGACGTCATACATCAAACACAAAATCAGAAAAAATAAAATTTGTGCGTCAGTAAAATTTTATTTTTTAAGGAAAAAATAAAACTGATATTCTTCGGAGTTTAAAAGAATTGTTAATAACAAAATTGTGAATATTGTACATAATTTTATTACCACACTGTATAATTAGCAAATAGTGGTATATTCCTTCTAGTATCTAAATAGTTATGTATGACCTCCAGATGCATCAGTAACAAGTTGCTTCGATATTTACCAAATGTGTATTACATTGACAATTATTTATTGATATTTTTTTTTCACAGCACGTCGGAAAGATTTGTTTTACTTTCTCTATATTGGTAAATTAGACATTAGACATTCTTATGCTACAATGTAATATATTTATATATAAATATTTTCCGAAAATGGTCTTAAAAATGGTCACAGGGATTTAAATCTGGATTATTAAGGGTTTAGCGCTCATGTTGATTAGTTACAGTTACAGTAATTACCAATGTTATATTATTGACTAAACTTACGTAAATATGAATTTTAGCATGATTATATTCAATTCGATGCATTGATATTAGTTAGAACTAATATTTCTTCAATAAAATAGAAAACTTTCTGTAGATACCAAGATATATTATATTTTTGTGGTTCCTTAAATAATCGATCTAACGGCATATCACTTCTTCTATCCCAAGAAACGTAGTCTGTCATTCTGATTAATTTTTGTATGAGATATATTAAATTTGCTGTGATAGATTCTGTGAATTTGTTAACGTGTTTAAAGAAATTTGGTAGGTATGTGCATCTAAGTAAGCCGTACTCAGTTACTGCTGTTATTAAAGAAAATGTAATTGTTGCTAATTAAATTAATAATTAATTTATAATTAATGTTGGCTGTATTTATTAAAACATGTCTTGTATCCTAGTTAATATTATAAATATTGGCGGAGTCGCCAATGTCATTTTAAGGTATTTATATATTTACGTATTTATACTTGGTTATAAGTTGGCAAAGAGGAAAGGATATAGAAAAATATTTAAATAAACTCGTATGCAACAAAATATCCTTTGAAATTATGGCGGCACTTCTGGAAATTCTTTAAAAGCTTACCGGGATGTTTCTTGAACTGGCTTCTATGTATTTTAACAAATATCACGTTTAAACTAATTTCTACAAACTAAATTATATAAATCATACATAATAGTCATCACAATAATACAAAAAATAATACAAACTGTCGAATAATATTGTATTCCAACAAAATTCCCCCTAGATTCGTCAGGTTTTTAGTGAAGATTGATGTTTAAAACTATCACAAAAGATGTCCGATGTACAATCTAGAAAGAATATAATAAAACAAATTCGATAGGTTCCCATAGTATATAGACAATAATAAATTAAATCTTAAAGATTTAATTTATTGCATTAAAGGTTTATTATTGAATTTAATTATAATGCATTAAAGGTTTGTTAAATACAAAAATACATATTTTGAAAATTATCAGGAATACTAGGAAACAGGATATGATGTAACACAGATAAATTTCATTTACAAAAACTGAAAGATTTCTATTCAAGAATATGGTGGGCATTCAGTTACTATAATTACGTATATTTATTGGTTTGCATAAATATTTTAGATATTAATAAAGAAACTAAAAGGTACATACAAGGTACATACACAATTCTATACAGTGAATCTGAAAAGTTATACATAATTTGGGAAAATATGATGGGTATTCAGTTGTCTGACGTGAAGCTATTAAGATACAGTAAGTTGCTCCGCGGCTGCTACATAAATGGATGACCTATCGTATTCTCCTATAAAGGTATCTGCGATAATGTTATTCGTACTGGGGTTCGGGATAGCGGACTGGAGTATTGGGGTCTCCCTGTATTCTTGAGTTTGAGTCTCAACGGTACACCTCTCTCAGAGCATAGATGTATTTGTTGTCGTATTTATGTATAATATTCCCCTCTGCAGCCTGAGGCATTAACTTTAGAGGCGGTTTCCATGTGTCCGAACTTTAAACTGTCAAATTACGATAAGGTTTTTTTTAACTCACTCGAATTTATCAAAAAATATATTTGACATATCACCCAAGGAGACTACATTCTGGTTAGGAAGATATTTAGAAATCAAGTAAAAGACTGTAAGAGAAGAGACTGTTATCCAGGAGGAGATGTAGACAGCGACCACAACTTGGTCATGAAAGCTAAATTAAAGTTCAAAAATCTGAAAACCCGGAAGGATAAGAAACGTATAAATGTAGACATATTGAGGGATCAGAATATGAAAGATAAGATCCGGGAGAAAACAGATCAATTAATAAATAAAGCGAGTAAGAACAAAATCAAGAACGCAGAAACTGAGTGGGAGGGTATCAAGAATAGTCTAGATTCCGCGGCTACGGACGTTTTAGGACACGATAAAAGGGAAGCTAGGAAGCCCTGGATAACGGACGAAATCTTAAACTTAATGCAAAAGAGACGAGGCTACCAAAACAGACGAGACGAAGAAGAACTGAAAACTTATAAGTCAATAAAGTGGGAAATCATTAGAAAATGTAGAAAAGCGAAAGAACAATGGATAGAGGATAAATGCAAAGAAGTAGAAGATAAATTGCAAGTAGGTAAGACCGATGAGGCTTACAAAATAATTAAGAGGAACTTCAGGGATATAGGAACAATAATTAGAAACGTTAGGAGTCAATCGGGGGACATACTGATCGGAAGAGAGGAGAAAGCGGATAGATGGAAGCAGTACTTAGGAAATTTATACGAGGGTCAGGAATTAGGAGATATATTAGAGAAAGAATCTAGCACCGATAGGGAAGATGTAGGAAAACCTATATTGAGAGAGGAATTTCAAATAGCACTAAGGGGGCTAAAGAATAATAGATAAAATACGGGCGGAAATTTTGAAATGTGAGGGACAGAAAGTAGTAAATAGGATGTTTGAACTGGTAAAATACATATATGAAACGGGCGAGATGCCGGAGGATTATAAGAGGAACATTGTCGTTACTATACCGAAAAAGAGAGGAGCCGAGAAATGCGAGAACTTTAGAACGATTAGCCTAACTTCCCACGCGTCAAAAATCTTAACCAGAATAGTGCAGAAGAGGATGGAAAATAGAGTGAAGGAAATACTAGGAGAAGACCAATTCGGATTTAGGCGAAATAGGGGAACTCGCGAAGCTATTCTGGCGCTAAGAGTAATGTTAGAGAAAACAATAGAAAAAGGAAAGAACGCTTATATAGGATTTGTAGATTTAGAAAAGGTTTTTGATAACGTAAGATGGGAAAAAATGTTCGAGATACTATAGAGCGCGGGAATTAAGTATAGAGATAGGAGAGTAGTACATAATCTATACAAAGAGCAAACTGCTATTATAGAAGTAGAAGAGGAAAAAAGGGAAGTAGATATTAGGAAAGGATTAAGACAAGGATGTACGCTATCACCACTAATTTTTAATCTGTACATCGAAGAGGCGATTAATGTGGTAAAAGATAGAGTGGATTTCGGGATTAAAGTACAGGGACAGAAACTAAAAATGCTGAGATTCGCGGATGATATAGCAGTATTAGCATCTAGTAAGGAGGAATTAGAATCGGCATTGAACGAAATGGAGTGAATAAAAACAAAACTAAAGTGTTAGTGTGCAGAGGGCGCGAGAGCAGAGCAAAAACGAAAGTACAAATTAATAATGAAAGATTGGAGGAAGTTAAAGACTTCACTTATTTAGGAAGTAAAATAAATTGGGATGGAAGAAGCGATAAAGACATAAAACAAAGAATAGCGCAGGGTCGAGTAGCTTTAAACAAAAAGAAAGCACTTTTATACTCGGGGGTAATAAACTTAGAAACAAGGAAGAGATTTTTGAAAACATATGTATGGAGCACGGCACTATACGGTTGCGAAACCTGGACGGTAGGGAAAGCAAGTAGGAAGAAATTAGAAGCTTTTGAGATGTGGTGTTACCGAAGAATGATGAAAATACCATGGACTGATAGGGTTAGAAACGAAGAAGTATTGGAGAAAGTCGGCGAGAAAAGAAGTATGTGGAAAAACATAAGGATGAGAGGAGATAGAATGGTAGGCCACTTGCTGAGACATGGGGGAATAGGCCGCGATATTTTGGAGGCAGAAATAGAAGTGAAGAAAGGCAGGGGTAGGCCTAGATTAGACTACTGCTCGCAAATATTAAGGGATGTAGGTTGTAGCACAATTAGCGAAATGCGTAGGTTAGCACAAGATAGAGGTTAGCATCCAACCAGTTTTAGGACTGATGACCTAACGATGATGATCACCCAAGGGTAGCTCTCAAGCTACCCCTTAATTTTTTGAGCCGTATTTTCAATAGATGTCATCAATATTTCCTTTTATGCAAAGTACCATTTTTGATAGGGTCATTTGAAATAATTATTTATTTACGTACACTAAAATCAAATAAGAGATTGGTTGCATATGATTGTTTTTTTAATAATAATTAGCAAATAAAGCAAACAAAAATGTAGTGACTATTGAAATTTTAAACAGAAAAGTTAAGTTACACTAGATGTTCAGAATGTGCTCCATTCATAACTTGTAAATATCTGAAAATGGCGGTAAAGAAATTCTCTCTGTACACTTTCCATAATTCATAATAATAACTTTTTCCCACAATGACCTACTAGGCACTAGGAAGGACGTTAGGCACACCCATTTCCATTTCTATATGACATTTTTTTTTATTTTTCTACGTAAATGACTAGAACATATTTAGTCTATACTATAAATAAATAAAAACTAAATGTAAACATTTTTATTTAAAATAATATCACAGTATGTTCAAATGTTTTTAAATACAATATAGCGACTAGATATGCAACTGTTAGTGATTATATTTAGTAAGTTTTACGGAACCGGTAATTTTTTGTAAATATTTCTCTTTATATGTGTAATATCCTATCTTAGAGAGTCTCTTATATTATTTAGCATTCTCAAGTTTTCTATAAATTCGTTATATTCCTGGCAATTCAGTAGAATGTGTTTAATGTTTAGGATAGTGTTACATGCACTGTATCGTGGTGAGTCCCCACGAGTAGATATAAGGGTATAAAGTGACTTTGTTATAATTCTAATTTCTTATTCATTTAAAAAATGCACTTGCTCACAAAAATGCATTTTATATGCGTGCATGTCTGAGTTCTTCTTTACAGTCGTTTGACATGTTCTATAGAAAAGTCTAATTTCTTAGGTCATACGTTTCAAATATTTTAAAGATTATTGTTCTATACGTTAACGAATGTTAACAAACAATTGCTCCATCAACATCTTTCATATGAACCATAGACCCGATTTCTCAAGACAAGCCAACGCAATTTTTCTAGCATGCGGCTATATCCTTTGTAATTTCTACTATGTCGACAGCCGAAGCATATTCTGATTTAGATCTAACAAAACTAACACGTTGTAATCGAAGGTTATATTATATTTGAAATTGTTTAAAATGTCAAACACATAACATTTTATATCAATTAAAATAAATACATAATACATAAAATAATACCCAAACTAGGTATTTCAGCGGAAACATTTGCGTCTATATATTTTACGAGACCTAAGCCTGATTTAAAATAAACACCAAGATCCAGTATATATATATATATATATATATATATATATATATATATATATATATATATATATATATATATATATAGGTCTACCTAAAATTATATTGTTCCATTTGTAAATATAAATAGGTGTATCATTGAATCGACTATATGACATGACATTTCAGGCCCTTAAACGTAAAAACAAATTATTCACAGAACATTAAACACTAATATCTTTGAAGTGTCGAGCAGTGAGCAGTTATCAACATACTTATTTGTACAAAGATTATTATATCACCCGCATATGTGTTATCCATAAACATGCCCACTATAGAACCTTGTGAAATTCCTGATTTTTATTAATACTTTCTTTATTGAAAAATATGGTATTGGATATACTAAACTCTATTTTGCAGGTAAAACTAAAATAACGGTAACAAAGTCTTAGAAAAGTTCATATAAATGACATCCACTTGATTTCTATAGTCCAAATTTTCAGATATAAATTATGTAATACACATTTCAGAAATATTTCAGAAACACAAAAAAATTATGAATAATATTTTGTGTCCTATAATTTTTAATATAATCCAATATTGACATAAATGCATTATAATAACTCCAACAGTCATGTTAAAACCCATAACAATATTTGTTCAAAATAATTTTCGATATTTCTGTTTCTGTTAGCGTATTCCAAAAATATTCCAAGCAAACTTTTAAAGAATTGGTGAAGGTGCTGCTATAATTTTAATGGATATTTTGTTGTATTCAATTTTATTTAAATATTTTCTATATTTTGTCCTCCTTGCTAACTTATAACCAAGATTTATATGCACAAAGTACAAATACGTAAATATATAAACATATTAAAATGACATTGACGACTCCGCCATTTTTAACTGTGTATTGTTATATGACATGTTTTAATAAAATTTTCGATTTTGTACGAAACATTACTACCATGCTTCATTCATACAATTCAGATCGTGTTGAAGATATTAATATTAGTGAAAAATAATACTGTCCTATGGAGTTAGTTTCCTGTTTGAACCCAACTGAAGGAAAATATTCGCAGTCTAATATTGGCTGTGAAATTCCGATTTTGTTTGAAATGAATCCTCTATATCGCCCTCGGCTATTATCGAGGATTTTCACCCCCCATGTCGCTTAAGGCTAGTGATATCAGCGCCGGCATTAACCAAAGAACAGCAGATATTCATCCAGAGCTATGGCCGGTGAATAAATTCTCGTTTGTTAAAATAAGATTCCTGATTTGCTGAAACGGTAAAGCACAGCCAGAGTAGTGCCATTATATTAATATTGAACCTACACAATAAACCATTCTGTAGAGTACTAATACGTAGATAGAGTCATCAGACTTAAGAGAGAGGTATTTCAGATGTTTTTTCTTAACTTTTTCCAAACGTGATGTGTGTATTCATAACTGAAACTCTAGACAACCGAAGCATATCCTATTTTAGTCCTGACAAACTTAGCAAATAATAACAATAAATTTTAAATATCTTTAAAATATGTTGAATTTCTAATAATGCAACCATAGTTTTCTATTAGCTTTAGTCACAATATAATTAATGAGGAAAAATTAATATAGAATCAAAATTAACTCCCAAAACCTTAAATTCTGTACAAATAGTAAACCGATGTCAATGTTACAATCGAAATTTATAGGGTTAGTTTTCTTTGTATAAGTTATGAAATTACATTTGAATATACTTGTAGTTATCGGTATAAACTAATTTATTATATTCACACTACTTAACAATTTTTGAAAGATCTTTTTGCGATTGAACACAATCATTTTCGGTGACAATTGATGTAAATTACTTCACGTCGTCCGCATACAAGAGAATATTACACTACATTTTATGACAGATATCATTAATAAATAAAATAAAAATGAATATTTGGTCTTGGCTTAATTTAAAAAGATGAAGGTTCACGTTAAATATTCAGATATATGTTGCAGATATATGAACAAAAAATATTAAGTCATGGGTTTGACAGTTTCTGCAATAAAAGACCATAGTCGCATCTATTAAAGATTTTTGACAGATTTGTATATATTACATAAACCTGACCATCCTGGACTAATGTTTTAGCAAAAGGATGGACAATATTCAAAAGATTAGTAGTTATTGACCTACCAGATACAAAAATATGTCGATAAAATAGAAACTGGGATTCAATATGCTAACATACGCAGTCATATAAAAGTTTCAAAATTACATTTGCTTGCTAAAATTACAAAAGATAATAGGTCTATAATTTCTTAATTTACTTCATTCTTGTCGCCTGTTTTGAGAGTAGCTCAATTTTTTATCTAGAGCAAATTTTATAATGTAGCAGATTTAATGTGGCAGAGATCAAATTAAAGATAACAGTGAGGGTATAAGCGAAAATAGGGTTTTTTGTCAAAAAATCTTTTAACAAAAATATCGATATCACATAGACCTGTAGTTAATTTATTTTTGAATGATTTTAATGATATACTTTCTACATTACTACTCTATACTACTATTTTATATTACTAGTCTATATTACTACTCTATATTACTACTTTCTATATTCTTCCTCACTAATTATTGGGACGTTACGTTGAGAATAATTACATACATTTTCGTATTTTGAAACGCTAATTTGACAATACTTGGCGAATCATTAAGTAAAGCATTATCAAAAGTCATCAAATGTGGAATCGGAGACGAAGCATAGTGCAACAACATACTTGAAATTATAATAATTTATAAAAATTAGACAATAAATGAAAGGTGTCCCAACTAATATGAGATTACTGTGTACATATTGTAAGAATATACATATAATACAATTTTTATAAAAAAAATAAATATTCATATATAAGGCTCTTATAAAATAATTCATCAATTCATCAGTCATCAATTTATGGTCTTTTTATAATAATAAGTAAAAAGAGAAAATTATGAATCGCGTTTCTCCAATTATTATACAAATTTACTAAATAAATATTAAGTTTTTCCAAATTTACACAAACATATCAAGGTAATTTGTATATTTATTATTATTATATTATATAGGTTTGGGCCTCATCAGCCACTGATCGCATGGGTAGTCCCTTGGCGATCCCCTCTTATCCGGGTAATTATCCAAAAATGCTATCCCATAAAAGGAACAATTTAGACACGTCCCCCGCCTTAAGCCTCGCCTCCTGTAGGATAACAGGAGTCCCTAATATAAGATACCTCTTCTTCAGTGCGGGGCAGGTGTAAAGAAGATGAATCGAGGTGTTCTCGTCTTCTTTACTGTATCTGCAGGCCGGGCTATCAGTCAGCCTTAGCTTATGCTTATATGCATTCAGGCTACTATGGTGGCCAGTTATGATTCCCACCAGGGTTATGGCTTTGTGCCTGTTCAATTTAATGAATTCTTGGGCCCGTTTCTCAATATTTGAGTATTGGATGAAGAGTTGTGCTATTCGACAACTCGTTACTCCTCTCCATCTTTTATTGTGCTGGCCTCTTGCCCAGCCATTGATGCGGTTTCTGATCAGACTCCGACTTATTCCCACTGCAGGTTCTGGTCCATAGAGGTTTTCCCTGGTCCCTAGTCTGGCAAGGTCATCTGCAATTAGATTTCCTTTAATTCCATTATGCCCAGGTATCCATAAGAGTTCCACCGGTCCCCTCCCTGCCAAGTGGTTCAATGCTTCATAGCAATTATAGACCAGCTTCGACTTTGTTGTTGCTGAATTCAGGGCTGCCAACACCGCCCTGTTATCCGAGTAGATACATACCTTCTCCTGGGTCCGATTTTGGTCAGCCTCCAGAACACCGTATGTAATTCCAACTAGCTCGGCCTGGAGTGCAGTAGTGTATTTGCCCAAGGGGAAAGTTTTCTTTCTCTATACACCCCCGCACCCGCAATGATTCTATAAATCTTATAAAAGTGATAAGAAGGGTCACAATAATGCCTTTTGTGTCTCTACCACAAAAGTTCATTATCATAATAATAAACAATTCCCTGTTACTAACTAAACTGATAAAATCCGGAAAATTTAAAATTAAACTTTACCGTAAGGAACGGTAAAGTGTACCGAAAATGTTTCAATTTATTTGTCTGCAGGTGGTTAACTAGAAACTCTAGGGCGGACTAAAACTCCCGACCGGAATTGAGAGGTATTTGAATAATAAAATAAAAAATCATTTAGTATTTGGCAAATGGCCGTTACAAATCTAATATCGTTAACTCGCCTCCTGCAAAAAAAGTGTGGGTTAATGTTTCAACACACATTTTTATATCACTAATATAACTACTATTTGAAGAAAATAGTGACGACAATGAAAGTTTCATACCGCACCACAAAAAGTTCTGTTGTTTATAAGCAATTTTCACCCAAATACATGTTTTATATATATATATGGTAAACATTAATCTTAATTTTTTCTTACTACGTTCTACCAATTTTATATTTATGTAATTTATATACATAGCAGACTAATTGGCGATTATATATAGTTATTTTAGTTAGTGTATCTCGAAGGGTTGTTATAAAAACCATCTTCAAAGGAATAATTGCTTATTTTGTTTTATTTTAAAAATTACGAAAAAACTATATAATACACAACTAATATGTATCTAACATCTTGTTTCTATTTTATTTAAATATTCCTCATAGTTCCAGAGAAAGACAATGTTAACGTTAAGGACATCATCCCCATATTTCTCTTACAAGTGAAGTTAGAATTCAGAAGTATTACTAGTTGTAGTAATACTTCAGGCAAGGAGAAATATGCAAAAAGTCAAGGTAGATAAATATATGTCTGTGCATTTTTCATAATCAACTATTCCAATATTCCACAAAATATAAGCAATAGGTACATCGATATCAATATTCAAATATAACATAAAAAGATATCTATTAAAGGAACATATTAAAGCGCTTTAGCAGCCAAATTGAAATATTTCATTAGCATTTTTTCTTTTGTTTATACATATGGTATATATGTATAAACAAATGTTATATCTTATAACATTTATAATGATTAATTATAATTGCATTTACCGCCTTACTACTTTGTTTGCGCTTAAGATTAAATACAGGGGTTATATTGCTTCGTCATCTCACCTTTGGTATTTCCCTGGTTGTACTATATTTAATTTGCTAATATAAACTATATATAAACTATAATTTAATCTTGTTAGAGCATAATGCCCACGATTCCAATTTGGTTGACGAAGCATACGTCAAGAAACGTGTAATATTTTAGTGTTTGTGGAAAACTGGTCTTACAAATTTATCATTTATCTTTTGTTTAGGATGACCAAATTAATGTAGCCATAGAAATATAAAAAAACATTTTAGGAAAAGAAAAATTATAAGAAGTGTATATGCATAAAAGTTGATTATCTTCCCCTTAACGCCAGCATTGGAGTAAAGGAACAATTTTGGCTATTACAGTTTGTAATCTAAGAAATAATGAAAATACATCATTAGGTAGCCAAAACTTCGATTTTGTACAATCAACTTCTAAAAAGTTATGAAATGTATATCACTATCATTCTGTGTAACTTATTTTAATCCATTGAAAACCTATTTAATACTAATAGTGTAAGTCCCTGTAATACTTTCTACTGATTTTCGATACTAATTTTCTTTAAATACGTCAAAATGTGATATTTAAATTAAATTTATTGATACGATTGAGTGAATTAAAAACGAAAATTTACTATTTTACCGATAAGCTTATACACTATTCTTCGAACACACTGTAAATTTGTATGAGAATTTGTGGATGTGTAATTCAAATGTTAAATTCAAAAAGGATTCCTCCCAAGATGAATAAAAATAATGGCTATAGTCGTGACAGTACTATTTAAATAAAGTATATGTTGCTGGGTATTATATTCAATGTTATTTTTACATACTTACTTATTTTTACATTGTTTTATATTTGCCAAGAAGATCTGATGAATACATTATTTTAAGAACAATATCATTTTAGTTAAATGGTGACCTTTTATTGCCAATTAGATGTTTAATATAGGGTCAGATGGCTTAATATATCATTCAGTGGGAATAAATGGCCTTATTTTATTAAGTGCTCATTAGAAATTTTCTGGTATGTAAATATACATAATAAAATATTTAATTCGAAATTAAATAGTTAAATTAGAATCTTTATTAACAAAGCAGGATATAAAAAATTTCAATATCAGGAATAAACTATTTGATTTATATATTAATAGAAATCAGGGCAATATTTAATGTCATATAAAGAGAACTGCTGATGAAGTACCTTGAAGTACGATACGTATGATACGTATCGATAAAGATGTATAGGCCATAAAGTTCATTCGGCATTTGTCCTGAATCGGCGTACCGTATGCGGCACTGATGAGAGCTAACAAGTTCGAAACAGCTGTATGTCGGTTCCGATCCGGGACAAATGTCGAATCCTATCTGTGGCGGATTTTATTTCTTGAAATACTTTGAAGTAGTATAAATAGATAATTGAAATTATATGCTAGATCAGCAATCAGTCTTCTGTCAATTTACCTCACCCATGTCATACCCCTCGCCCATTGTTCTATGGGTTAAGAATTTTTTAATATTCATAAGTTACCAGTTTTCTAGGTCTTATGTTATTTGTGTATTATATGTTTCAATGTCTGAATTTATGATATATGATAAAAAATATTCCCCAATAAAATTATTACGTATTTTCTATATAAACAATTAATTTTTCTCAATAAAGTCAAGCGAATTCAGGGACGTGACAATATATAGTGGGTAGGAGTTGGAAAGTGTATAAAATATTTAAATATTTATAAATTCAAATGGAACAAACTAAACATTGCATATACAATTATATGTATATATTAGCATTATTACTACATTGACGCCTCCGCCAAATACTTAACCGTGTCGAATAGTTATTTTGGAATTATTAATCGTTATTTTAATAATAATTCCCCCGATAAAGTTATTATATATTTCCTATATTAACAATTTATATTCATCCATAAAGCCAAGGGAGATCAGGGTCTTGACAATATATAGACGTTATATATCGTGGCTAGGAGTTGGAAAGGGAGCATACCAAAAAAAATATTTAAATGAATTTAAGTCTAACAAACTATTCATTTCATATACAATTACAATACAACCTCGTTAAACCTAACACACGTTAATTCGAACACACGCTAGTTCGAACGGCCAAATCATGAAATGATAGTCCGAACGCTGCTTCGATAATCCGAACGAGACTCGTCGTCGCTCTCGGATCGCACTGCCGTATGCCGTTAACAGTTTGCGAATAATCATTATATAGCGATTATGATGCAGTATTGCCATTTGTGGAAAAGCTTGCAACATTAATAAAACAAAAAAATATCACTTTTCATAAGATTTACAATGCCGATAAAAGTGGGCTTTTCTGGAGAGTTTTACCAGCTAAAATCTTAGCGCATTCAGGGGAAAAGTATGTCCCAGGACGAAAAGTAAGCAAAGAACGCATCACCTTTATGCCCTGTTCCACTGCATCTGGGTCTCATAATCTGAAAGTGTTGGTCCTCAGTAAAAGTATGAAAGACCGTGCTTTTAGAAACGTTTAAATTCCTGTTTTATACAAAGGTCAACGAGGAGCTTGGGTAACCAGAGATATTGTTACCGACTGGTTCCACAATGAGTTTTTTCCATCAGTAAGGTGCAAAATGGAGGAGCTCAACCTTAGTCCAGAGGCAATTTTAATCTTGGACAATGCACCTGGACACCCCACTCAATTATCCAGCAATGATAATAAGATTTCTGTAGTTTTCCTTCCTCCAAATTGCAAGCCATTAATACAGCCAATGGATCAGCATGTTATACAGGCTATAACATTTTTCTATTGCAAAAATTGCTCAAAAAAAGTATTGCTTCTGATTGTGGTGTTTCACAGTCACTAAAGAATGTGAATCTAAAGGACGTTGTATTTTATTTAAACGAAGTTTGGCAAAAAATCCTGGAGTAAAATATTATCGCCTGAGATACCTACAGAAAATTTTTGTGATAGTGGTGAAGAAGACGAAATTCCATTAGCTAGATTAGTCAGACAAATCACTGAGCCAAAACCTACAGAGATCGAAACTGAACTGGAAGAAATCATGTACTTGGGTAAGAAGATCAACCAGAGTTTAACGAGAGCAGATAGTGAAGAGTGGGTAGTACATGACAAAGAAATCAGCGATGAACCAATAGAAGCTGTCATCATTCAACAAATTGATAGAGATTCTGATTCTGACAGTAATTTTCACGACGATATTTCCGTAATTCAATCTTTAGTCGAGGATGGCGGTGCCGTCTCAGCTTTCAACACCTGTATTGCTTGGGCAACCCAACATAATATTCCTGAACATCGAATCGTCTTTCTGCAGAAAATGCGAGTCCAAGCCCAAGATGCAGTAATAAAAAATAAGAAACAGACGAAAATTACACATTTTTTCACCACTGCAGAAAAAATTAATGCCTCATTATGTAGATATTCTTTTATTTTAGGTTACTTAAATTGTTAAAGCAATCTACAGTATTTAGTTGTAATGTAAAATTACGTATATATACATACATACATGTACATGCATATATGTATATTACATTTCCTGTTCATACAATACGTTTTGTTTCTTATAGTTTACATATCGTGTTGTAATACATAGAAATATTTAATGCACAATTTCTAGAACAAGAAAATATATTTTTATTATAATATATTCATTAATCCGATTCGATAATCCGAATAAGGTCTGACAAGGAGGTATCCGGATTAAAGAGGTTGTACTGTATATAGATTAGAATTACTATTGCATTGGCGCCTCCGCCATATACTTAACTATATCAAATATTTATTTTGTGCTCTTGTTAGCATATTTCTCTCGTATTCTCTAAGTAGTTTAGCTTAACAGCTGATTTAGAGTAAAGGTAATACATTATATTTTTGCTTTCTTACTACATGTAGCCCAACAAGTATTTTGAAATATTGTTCTGGTAGACTTTATTTTAATAGTTTATTTGCTGTTACGGTATCCTTACTTTCAAATTCTTCTAATCACCATGGGCACTTATTCATATATAATTGTATGCATATTTGGTTGCTTTAGATTAGAAGAAACTAATACCAAAAAATATTTCACTAAACTAGAGTATAAAGAACTGTCAAGTACACATTAAGTCACATTGGCGCATCCACCATTTCAGTATATGTATACGTATATCCCAATCCGTATAACTCTCTTTAATTTATTATATGACTTTTGTGAATTGCAAATAACATTTTGAGATTTTTGATAATTTGTCGCAGAATCAGTTAACAGACTATTTCAACTTGGTTCTTTCCTTTTCTTATGTGTGGACAGAATATTTGTGATATATTAGGTGCGTTGTAATATTTCTGTACGAGGAACCATATTTTTTGAAACTTATGAAAACTAGGGCGATCATGAATGTGATGTTGAATATCGAGTGAAAGGTTTTCGGGTGAAATTCAAATAAACGAGCAAAGCAAAAATGACGAATGTCAAGAGCACCTCTAATGTGTCGCATAAGAAGTGGGGTGCATACTGAAAATCTATGCAAATTGCCAAATACTGTATTGAAACTTTTATTCAAACTAAAAGCTATTGCCAAAAAATAAGAGGATTAAATAAAACAGGAGACAATTAAACGAATATGCAATATCTACTTCAGGTATTTAGGAGTAAATGCTAAATCGGTTAGATCTTTTGAACATTCCCGGACTAGCTCTCTGACAATCTTGCCCATTTTACATTTATTTATTATACATAAAGCTTATTAACTAGATATTTTTAACTATGCTAATAGCGTAAAACGAACAACGTGTTGCTGCGCCGAGAATTTCGGCAAGGCGTGGGTGTAACCGCAAGCGCGCTCCACTGCACATTCAAATGCATGAATGAAACATAACGCGCTATCTTCCCAGACGAAGCCCCCTGCGATCTGCCGGCGTTCGGTTGTGGATTAGATAAAAGCAAGCAATTCTTTTTCGGGCAGGATTCACCCTGTTTCAGGAGCTCCACTTCAGCGGGAGCTTTCACGGATAACGTAAATAGTGCACGAATCTTGACGAGTGCGCGCGGCAGTAGTCGAGTAGGCGTTCGATTCATGGATTTTTTCTTTCGAGGTCTACGTTTTTTTTTGCAGAGCGTGCGTTCTGCCACGGCTTAGGAAAAAAAATATAGAACGCGTTATTTTAGTGATACCGCTCAAGGAACTTCTTTTGATTGAGTCGTTTGTAACATCGTGATTTTATTAAATATAAAAATATATCTTTTTAACAGGCAACTGCCTATAAAATATGTTCAAAATAATGTGAGTTTTATTTTTATCAACGATAAAGGGTACTTACATGTTTTTATTAACATAAATTCTATATCGATGTAGGTAAACAAACAAATTTCAGGCAAGAATGAATTATTGTTGAATATTGTTAGAACAAGCGCCTCCCAGCGTAATATAACTGCAGAGAAACTAAATTAATAGTAGAGTTATGAAGGTATGATATCAAAATACAGTGAGCACAAGAGGTTGGCACAAATTCGACAAAATCTTACGGGACAAATAGGAAAAAATACTAGTCGTTACGTCGTCTTCATTTATTAGATACGAATTTTTTGGTATATATATATATATATATATATATATATATATATATATATATATATATATATATATATATATATATATATATATATATATATATATATAACTCCTGGATAAAATTAACACATCAGTGAAACTTCACATTATTACTTTTATTTTTTCGAAGATTAAAATCATAGTACCTACGCGATATTATAATAAAGTCATTTCAACAAATATTTAACAAATTCGAATAATATTATCACGGAAAAAACCTGAATAAATTACAAAGATCAATAATAAGATGAAAATCAATATAAACGGTATTAATGAAAAACTTTAGAAAAAAAATTGGAGGTGAATGAAATTGTGTAGGAATTTGAATTTATTAGCATGTATCATCTCTGCCATATCAGGTTCATTCTGTATCTTCATCTGTCATATCAGGTTCATTCTGGTTTTCGACATCTTCATTGTCGTCTCAATACCATCTTCAGTTTCAATCACATCGGAATTACTATCGGTAAAGCCTGATCGTACCTCAAAATTTGATAAGTTACTAATTCCTTTTCTAAATATTTGTTCGATAAACCCCTCCTCATTTTAACACGGGACAGACAACACAAAAAACTTTCAACACGGTCACACAAAAATACTACTACAAAACTAGTAACATCAGACGCTCGTAATGAATTTTACGGCTAAGAGACCAGTCAAGTCAAATACTAAACACAGAAGACGGATGGGTCAACAAGGTTCTGAGTCGACTTCAGGAAACTTAATTACGTCACTCAAAAAGATAGTTATCCTTTGCCGCGGATTGATGACACACTAGATAGCCTATCTGGAGCGAAGTGGTTTTCGACGCTGGATTTGAAGAGTGGGTATTGGCAAGTGGAGCTGCACCCGAATGATAAGGAAAAAATCGCTTTTATTACCGGAAATGGATTCTGGCGTTTCAACGTAATGCCGTTTGGTCTGTGTAATGCCCCCGACACCTTCGAGCGACTGATGGACACTCTGTTGCGAGGACTAAACTGGAAGATCTGCTTGGTTTACCTCGACGACGTAGTCATCCTGGGAAAAAATTTTGAAGAACATTTGACAAACGTGCGAGAAGTCTTTAAGAAGTTGGCCGCTGCAAAGCTAGAAATGTAATATATTCTGCTAGGAGGTCAAATACCTTGGACATGTCATCAATGCAGAGGGCGTAGGCACTGACCCAGAGAAGACGACAGCGGTGCGCAACTGGCCAGTTCCTAAAGACCAGCATCAATTACGGAGTTCTCTGTTCATACTACAGAAGGTTTATTCGAGGATTCGCCGGCATCAAGAGGCCCCTACATAAATTGACAGAAGATGGAATTATTTTCCAATGGGACGAAGCTTGCGAAGGATCCTTTGAGACTTTGAAGGAAAAACTAACTACAGCTCCAATATTAGGCTATCCACAGTTTGACAAACCATTCATCGTAGATGCAGATGCCAGCAGCAAGGGAATTGGAGGAGTACTGTCGCAAGAACAGGATGGACAGGAGAAAGTAATTGGCTCTTTCTGCAAAGCCTTGTCCAAACCCTAGAGAAACTACTGTGTAACTCGACGGGAGTTTCCAGCCGTAGTGAAGACTTTGGAGCATTTCCACAAGTACCTGTACGGACGAAGATTTCTGTTAAGAACCGATCACGTTTCTCTTAAGTGGCTACTCCAATTCAAAAATCCAGAAGGGCAAATTGCGAGATGGCTTCAGCGATTACAGATCTTTGATTTCACCATTGGGAACAGAGCTGGAAGCGTCACCACAGTGCTGACGCCATGTCGAGAAGGCCATGTGTAAATGATAACTACCAGCACTGTTTGAATCTGGAGCAAAAGGAAGGATTCGCTCAAGTGACTTGTTGCCTAACGACTGTACAGCCGGATTAAAATTGGGATGCCAACATACTAGCCGAGGATCAAAGGAACGACGAGCATATTGGGCCTAAAATGCGTCGGAAGGAAACAGGAGAGAATAGACCATTGTGGGCGGATATCAGCGACCTCGGCGCAATTACGAAATGTTACTGGGCTCAATGGGACTCACTGATTATTGATGCCGGGGTTCTGAAAAGAGTTTGGGAAAGTCCGGATGATGCAAGGAATCGACTACAGATCGTGCTACCCAAGAATAGAGTGGCCGAGGTTTTGGAAACTGCTCACGGCGGAACTGGAGGAAGACACTTTGGGATAGCTAAAACCATGGGTAAAGTGAAGGAACGATTCTACTGGGTAGGAAGTCGATCAGACGTAGAAGATTGGTGCAGGAAATGCGACGTCTGCGCTAGCAGCAAGGGCCCAAACGCTCAGCGTCGAGGACGCATGAAGCAATACAACGTCGGTGCTTCCTTTGAGCGAATTGCTATCGACGTTGCCGGGCCATTTCCACGCGCTGAATCGGGAAATCGTTATATCTTGGTAGCTATGGATTACTTCAGAAAATGGCCGGAAATTTACACCATACCTAACCAGGAGGCAACTACTGTAGCCGAGCAACTTGTCGACAATTGGATCAGCCGCTTTGGACTTCCATTAGAACTACATTCCGACTAAGGGCGATCAACTGATCAGGACGATCAGTACTAGGAGGGGGGCACTGTCACTAACGCCTTATCGAGAGCGAGTGGAGTTGACTTCCAGTGCGTTCTATACTAGAAGGTTCGCCAAAGTTCTTTATCTAGAAACGTCTGGAGAGACGTCCTACTGCTTATATAAGAATTGTGTCGTCCAGCCAGGAGTTAGTTGAATCTGTACCACGATAGTGAGCGATACGGTACGAAGAAAGTGACAGTGTAATACAGTGAGAAATTTAGTTTATAAAGTTAAAGTAGAAAGAAAGTTAGTTAGTTAGTTGGACTTGTAAATAGTTGAGTTGTAAATAAGTGTTCGAAATAAAGAACTTTCTAGTAAATCCGTTACAATACTATTTCTGCTGCCGCTGCGCTGGCCATCATACAATGTAATGTCGCTAACGCCTTATTGATACAAACGTCGAAAAAATTATTATAGGCCACTGGACCAAGGGGAGATATTATTTGTTCAGGTGAAAAATATTTTCAATTCAATTCAAATCATAAGTGAACCAAATTATAATATAATTTTCACGGCATCTAATAGGTTAGATCCAAATTGACAACTAGTAATGTATTCATATTTTTTACAAAAATTTATTACAATAATCTGATAATTAAAAATACATTTTAATTTTAAAACCCCTTTGGTATTTCCAAGGTTAAAATTAGTTGAAAATTATTATTTGTCGTAAGAAAACATTTAGTGGTATGGATATTAATATAATGATCGAAACATTACTTTAGTTCCACACGAGGTACGGTTTACGTCGCCTGAATCACTAAACCATTGTGGATCAGGCAATCGAGAATGCTATTAGACCGAGTTTGCACAATTTTTCCTCTTTTCGCGTCAGCATGCCACCATGTGTGCAGCATGTCTCGAATGATCTCATCTGCAGGATCGATCTTCCAATTTGGGAGCTTTCCCCAATTTATAGCAAATCAAATTAGCACCCTCTCCCTGCGCTTTCGGAGGCAGGATAGATATGCGATTATTTCGACAGGAAAATGTAATTAAGTTGCCTGTGTTTCTTGCTTTTTTTTCCTCTCGAGCCGTGATTATAAATCGGAAACAAATAGACGTTAAAAGGGAAAGGAAACCGTACGTTTTTTCAAATCATATAATATGATTAGAACTAAAAGGTTAAAACAATCAAGAAAGGAATGTAGTTACAAAGTATGTGGCTGCGCTAGAGCAATACTGCAATATTTTAAGAACAATATTTCGAACAAATTTCTTATTAATATTTTCACTATGGATAGTTAAATTAGTTCTTAAATGTATTTTATTATACCAAGAAATATTATGTATACATAAATATATTATGTAACAACAGTTCAAAAATAGTTTCGTCATTATTTAGTCCTTGTCTTGTTCTTGAAAAGATACATTCCTTTCTAGGTTATCTTACTTTTTGTATAACTTATCATAGTATTTATTTGGCCAATTATTTATTCTGTAACACTTATTCCTGTTTTTGTTCAACATATATTTGCATGTTCAACATATATTCATATTTTTTTAGTATAATCATATTTATATTAAGATAACCTAATAGATAGCTTATAGTAAAGACTATTATTATTATCATTTTTACTAGTAGTCTTACTAAAATCGAATCCTAAAAATATAAATATGCAGTATAAAACTTTGATAAAATCCACAAAGACTAATAAAAGCCTTATTTGTTTTCTATTGCCTCTTCTATCAACAATATCGTTGTGATTAAAGTCTATACAAGTCTTTCATGTTCTAAACTCTGATTACTTCCATCGTCATTTATTTTCAAGTAATTCTTTGATTTGTCTATGTATCACGGAAGTGATTATTTTTTCCATAGTACATAGTAATGTTATTCTTTGACAGTTCTCGCATTTTTCGACATCTTTCTTCGGTATATTCCCAGTTACCCACTTACTCCAGTCCTTGGATATACGTTCCTATTTCCATATTTCTTGGATGACTGGTGTTAGCATATGCGTTGTACCATATATGTCCATTTTCCAACGTTCTGCAGGAATGTAAGCTATGCCTAGGCTCTTCTCAACTTTCATCATTGCTACTGCTTTTCAGATTTCCTCCTTTGTTGGTTAGCTTTCCTTAATTTCTAGTCTATGCAATTTGTTCTTCAATATTATCTCTATTATATCTTCAATATTTCTTCTTTTTCAACAATTATGTATAGTATTGTTGCTATCTTAGTTTATTACTTGTCTCAGTTAACATGGACCCTTCTTTGCTTTAGAAACGTTTATCACTATTATAGTTCCTTCTCTCCATTTCTTGGTGTTTCTATATAGTTCTCGCATGGTATTCGTTTGTGCTACCTCTTCTGTTTCCTTCTGTCATGTTGTTCATCCATATTTTTTTGTCATGTTTTATACTTTTCTTAACTTCTTCATTTAACTTTTGGTATTATATTGACTCCAATCATAAGGTAAACTGGTTCTAAACATAATACAGTCTTATAATTTTGAAGGTCATCATCACATTTAAAAATATGTATAAAGTTAACTTGTTTAAAAAAAACCCCACCACGAGTAGGATTCGACATTTGTCCCGGATGGGACCTGAACTACAGATAGCTGTTTCGAACTTATTATTTCTCATCAGTGTCGTACACGGTACGCCGATCCAGAACAAATGCCGAATGAAATCCGTAGGGTATTCATCTAAATTGATACGATCAATGTCAGCAACTTATAACTTTCTCGATTCCCGACTTATCAGTTGTTAACCTGTTTAAGCATGTATTAGTTGACTACCTTCTTTATTGTAGAAGTTTATTATAGGCTGTATATTGTAGACTATGTAATATTTCGCAATCGTGAACCATAAATAAAAAATATTTGTGTGTGTTGAGAATCTAGTTCCAATTATACTCACTTTGTTTCTTTTTTTTAGGATGGAAGCCCTGTATATTAATGGCGAGAACAAAACGTCAAGAAGGTTCTTTCGTGAATTATGAGAAAAGAAAATCACTTTCTTCCTTTTATAAAAAAATTGCAATGCGGAGTATTCTTGTGAACTGTTTTCATAACAAGACTTTTAATAAGGTAGTATATACTTTTTGAATAAGCAGCTACATATTTCTTGGTAACTGAAAAACATCTGAAAATGAAGTTCATAAAAAAATATATTCTTTCTCTAACGCACCAAGGATGGATAACTGCAATACTCGGAGAGGTATCCGTGTGACGACGCTCCGTGGCAGCACATAAAACGTCTTCTAAATAAAGGTCAAAGTTCATTGAAGGGAGCACTACAGACTCCTTTTTCATTTTCATAGGCGTCCAATACAGGGACTTTATGTTATTCGCAGGTAAATAAATTCAAAAAATGTGTCTTGTCGTTCTGGCATGACATAATATTTCATAAAATTAAAGATTTGGTTTATTTATAAAACTTTATTTCATTTTAAGACTATTGTGACGGAATTAAATTTTAATATTTATTGAAACTATTAGAATTATTCTTTTATTCATTCACAATACACTAATCGGAAACATTTATTTATTGGTCATAAAGACGGACAATGAGACTGTTAAGTCTTCTATTACCGAAAACTCTTTGTTTTGCTTCGATAGCTTCCTGTTAAGCTTACTGTTGTTGTGAGTAAAAAATCACCTTCACTAAACTGCCTTTAATAAAGGATACTTTAAAATACAATGTTAATGTTGAATATTTGAGTTGTGTTTTACAATGTAAGATGAGAAATGAATATAAATATAACATTTAGTTTATAAAACGTTCAGCCTCGAAAACACCTCTTAGCTTCTTGGCTAGTGTAACATTTCTGTCTTTTTGTCTTCGGGGTTGCGCATGTCTAGTCTATACGCGGTCGCAAGTTGCGTAAGCCAGGGACGGTCTAGCCAGAGACATCATTTCTAATTAGCCAAATGCAATAAATCACAAGTACAACATTATTTTTAAAAATATATAAAATTAACCAATAGTAAAGAAGGAGAAAAAGAAAAGAATGTGAAATATTTTTTTCATGTATTTGTTTGAGTTAAAAAATATTTTTACTTCGACTGCATTTCGTACATACTGAAAGGTATTATCATAGTAATTTCGATATACATTTCGAATTATTTCGAAATAATTGTCAACATTAATATTAGTTTGTTTGAGGGCTGGTTCATTAAGTGAAGTATTCTCTATTCGAATAAACAAATTTGTTCTATGAAAATATTAAATTTTACTTTTGATTTTAGGAAGTATTTTTAAGATAGAGAATATTCTAAGAATTTTGTTGGTCTAAAAAATAAAATCGAAGATTTGAATTTAAGGATTAAAAAATAATAAAATTTAAGAGTATCATATCTATTACTAAATGTAGAATGACGTAGTCTATTGTAAATAAATCGAACTTACAAGTTTTACAATCTATTGTTAAAGTTTTGTTAAACAAAACACCCTGTTTCTGTGTGTCGAATAAGGAAATGTAAATATCGTGAAGGCTATAATAACTAGACATAACAAATATTTACATTTATTTAAATAAATTTACTAATATTAAAATAAATACAATTACTTGGTTAATATTCGTTCTATTATATCGGAGATCATGAATCAGGCCGCTATTTTTTTAAATTTACAACAAAATCTCAAATTTAAAATTCACATACGAGAACCAAATGGGTTTGTTTTAACATACATATATTATCAATACCATTTTCGGCTTTTCAGGTAGTCATTAATTTTTAATTCATAAAGTAAACAATTTACTTAAGAAACAATTTTAATAAAATATTCGAGTATGGCTTATATTTGTTTGTTGTAGGTTGTCGCTATATTTGTTTGTTTAAGTATACATAAATTGCGCTTGTCGTGGAACACTTGTAAACATGCGCATAGGTGATATTTTTGGAAAATGTACTGGTTGCTAAAGTATTCAATTATAAAACTCATTGTGAAAGAACTTCTGAAGGAGAAAGAAATACTGTATTGAAGAACTACTGTTTCAAATTCAGAACATGATGAGATATACCGAAAATACATAAGCCTAGATCTGCCATATTCCCAGTCGTCGAGTGCTCATGAAGTATGCTAACAGAGAATGTTTCAATCGATCTATAGGGATCAATAAAATATGGCAGATGCTTAAAAAGATAATATGTAAGAGATGTACAAGTTACTACTTCAGAAGAAGCTCTATTACTCTTGGGCTAATAGTGGGAGACATAACTTATATTAAACGTTCTGGGGGGGTGGGGGGGGGGGGTGGAAATCTGTCACTGTGGCCAACTGATACCACTGGCACCAAATCAAGATTATATGTATAGTGGATAGTTTGAATAATAAAATAAACAGTTTTAAAACCTTAAAATGGACTTTTCAACACACAGATCATCTCTATCTCGAAATTGATTGAGATTGACTTTTTAAAATTTTTACTCTAGTCTACCGTCGTGCTTTCTCATGGCCCATGGACAGGATGGAGCGTATCCTATCCACCTCACAATTAATAGATGTCGTCTGGTAGACGTCCCTAATCAGAATCAGTAGATACCCAATCCATCCGACACGATTTAATTGAGTGATCGTGCTAACAAAAACAATTTCTCAAATAGTCCACCATTGTGCTTTCTTATGACTCATGAACATGGTATAGTGCATTCTGTCCACTTCAAAATCAATAGATGTCGTCTGGGAGACGTCTCTGATCAGAATCAGTCAAAACTCGATCAATCGACACGATTTAGTTGAGTTATCGTGTTAACAAAAAAATATTTCTCAAATAGTCCACCATCCTGCTACCTCTGGACCCATGGACAGGATGGGGATGTGTCCTATCCACCTCAAAATCAATAGATGTCGCCTGGTAGACGTTCCTAATCAGAATCAGTCGAAACCTGATCGATCCGATACGATTTAATTGATTGATCGTGCTAAGAAGAAATAATTCTCAAATAGTCCACCATTGTGCTTTCTCGTGACCCATGAACACGGTAGAGTATGTTCTATCCACCTCAAAATCAATAGGTGTCATCTGGGAGACGTCCCCGATCAGTATCAGTCAATACCCGATCGATCCCACACGATTTAGTTGAATTATCGTGCTAATAAAAAAATTTGTTAATGCCGACGACAACGATACACACACACACACACACACACAAAATGGTTTAAAAACCGTTTTTTACACGATTACATTATTTTTCCGCGTATAGTTGAGTGCGGAAACGTAATAAGCATTTAAAATAAAATTTTATACCGCCAACCATCTTCTTTCAAACAAGATTATAATCAATCGACGTTTCTACAAAAAGACGGTGTACTATTAACTTATTATCGAGATATAATATAAAATGTTCAACAATATATCTAGCATGTTGCTAACTGAAATATCTTTCTCGGGAATTAATAGGTTATGTTATGTAATGTAGTCTTTAGTTTTTCATAAATCATAGATATACATATATGCCTTTACTTAAGTATATTCTCTTTAACCGCAAAAAACTGCTTTTCACTGGTAAAATAGGATAAATTTTACGTATCCGTGGATACTAATAAGTGCCACCTTTTTTAACAGTTTAACGAAAATAATATTTTTCCATAATATTTGAGTGACAATTACTATTGTTTTCTTAAATAGAAACCTCTATTTTCTCCCCCATAGAAATCGTTATATCACATATAATTAAGGATTTAAGAAAATGAATTATAGAAAATTTAATTCTTTTAGTTTCGAATGAAATATCTTAATCTAATGCATTAAAGCCTAAGAAATAAACTAAGTTTTAGAGTACAAAAATTGCAGACTAATACATCACATTGTTGACACCTGGTATAGATATTTTAATTTCTTTTTATTTTTAATTCAGTTTTGAATCAGGTATTGTATTTCCTAGAGCGATTATGTAATAGATTTGCTATTCGGGAGCTACTTTGATAACCGCTTGGCGGCTTGGTGGTTCCTTTCTCGATTTCCGACTTATAAGTTACTGACAGAGATCGTATCGATAAAGATGTATAGGCCATAAAGTTCATTCGGCATTTGTCCTGAATCGGCGTATCGTATGCGGCACTGATGAGAACTAACAAGTTCGAAACAGCTGTATGTCGTTCGGTTCCGATCCGGGACAAATGTCGAATCCTACCTGTGGCGGGTTTTATTTTTTGAAACCTTATCTGATCGTGCAGAAACACGAGAAAGGGGTCGAGGATCGCTTCTGGGTATAATTCAATGCCTGGCGGGGCTTTAGCCCGAGGAATAGTTGTTTCCTAGAGCGATTATGTAATAGCTTTGCTATTCGGGAACTGCTTTGGTAACCGCTTGGCGGCTTGGTGGTTCCTTTCTCGATTTTCGACTTATAAGTTACTGATCAGGTATTGTAGTTCAAGTTTACAAATAACATAAAAAAATTCTTTAATCTAGAAGTGTATCAGATCTTTTTAAAAAATCTCTCGATAGCAAATAAGTTTTAATTAACTCGCCTTAGGCATATTATTGCATGACTACACTAACGTATGTCATGATGAAAGCTATTTTGTTTATTATGAATTAAGGAATATTGATATAAGTATTGTATTAGAAATTCATATCTAAGAAGAAAATATAAACAGTGCACAATGCACATCGAATACCTTGTATAATAACATACCCAGCGTATCTAATAAACTGTACCACCTCTTTAATAATAACTCAACATTAGGTGACAGTAATATACCTGTGAATAATTTATCATGCGCTGACTTTATCCTACTTGTAATAATAATGGTGTACTTGCCTCCGAGGGAAGTAAGTGTCATAATAGTTATTTATGCACTTGAGGAAGTGTCATATTATCAAACAAGGAAGCTCTTTACGGGCTTAGGAATAGCCGAGGCCAATATGTGCTTCCTAACTTATAAGACACACATCCCCAGATGCATATCTCATACATAAAATATTTTCCTTTCCAGCGGCAACTGAAGTGATAATAAATGATAAAGTGATAATAACCTGACGCTAAAGTTAGTGGAATTTGTTTATTTATCAATTCTTATCGACGTTGCATGTGAGTTAATAATGATGTGATGAATTGGTTTCATGTAGGTATATGGAGCGTTTTATTTGTATTGTGAATTATGGCGAATGCGCTGGTGTATGCGCATAATTTAACTATAACATCGAATGATATTTTTAATTCACATATATACGTGTGTTTATATTGAGTTGTCCAGTTGGTTAGTTTCAGTGTATATGCAATTGTGAAATTAGTAACAGATAGATAAGACCTTATTCATTAGATTTTCTGTTATACTAAGAGAGCTATTTTTTTATTTTAAAAGAGTATTTTGTATATTCTTACATTTTTCAATTATAAAACTATAGTATTGTTTTTGTATGTTTTCTATAGAAGGAAGTTGTTTTCTATAGAATGTTTAATGTTTATATAGCAGATCCTGGATTTAGTAGTAATAATAATAATAATAATAATAATAAGGCAACAATACAATAACCAAAAATAAAATATTCTTTTAATAACATTCCGAATATAATGTCTTACTAAAAGGCAGAATTTAGAAGCTTAATTTCACTTAATAGCACATAAATGCTATAATTAGTATGTAATACTATATAGAATATATTATACAAAATTATATAATTGGCAATCAAACAAATAGGTCAATTAGTAAGCTTCAGAGTATAAAGCAGGGTATATACAATAAATAAGTAAATAATTTGAATAATAATAAATTCAACAACAAACAATAATAAGTATAATATAAAGAAAAAAGTAATAAGATTTAATATAAAAAAATATATAAAGTGTAAAGTATATAAAAAAATAAATAAGTAGTTTTAAAACCTTTAAGCGGACTTTTTCGTACATAGAACATCTCTATCTCGAAATGGAGTGGCCGAAAGAAAATAAACCAACACATAAATGCAGAATATGTGTTTTATGCGACAGTTTTATTTTTTTCATTAGCGACTGCTTCAGTGCCGTATTAATACGTTTGTGATCGAAGAAATTATTATTTTTCTCATCCATTCGTATATGATACAGGCCGAATATATTATTTTTTCGTTTAATGAAAAATCGACAAATTTTTTTCAAATAGTCCACCATTGTGCTTTCTCATGACCCATGGACAGGGTGGGGTGTGTCCTATCCACCTCAGAATCAATAAATGTCGTCTGGTAGAGGTCTCTAATCAGAATCAGTCGAAATTTGATTGATCCGACACGATTTAATTGAGTAATCGTGCTAACAAAAAAATCTCAAATAGTCCACCATTGTGCTTTCTCATGGCCCGTGACCAAGGTAGAGTGTGTTCTATCCACCTCAAAATCAATAGGTGTCGTCTGGGAGACATCCCCGATCAGAATCAGTCAAAACCCGATCGATCCGACACGATTTAGTTGAGCTATCGTGCTAACAAGAAATTTTTAAAATTCCGACGACAACGACAAAGATAACGACACACACATAGACAAAGTGTTCTAAAAACCATTTTTTTAGGCAGAAAAACCAAAAATAAACGCTAGAATTTTTTTTCCATTTTTCTTTACACGATTACATTACTTTTCCGCTCTGGTATAGTTGAGTGCGGAAAAGTGATAATATAAACCTGTAAGCAATGAGGTAAACCATAAAATGGGGCGAAAATAAAAAGATAAAATAAAACAATTTGAAATATTCTTAATTGTCAGCATATTTGCAAATAAAAGCTTAGTCAAATTTTATAATACCTTGAAATATTTATTCTCTAAATTGTTTATTTAAATGGCTAAGGATTTTTATTATGATGAGATTTTATTATAGTAGCATGAAGTTATATACGAAAATTAACTCTGATATTCTGACGCCTTGTCAAAAGAAATAGTAGAACATTTATTTCCGATATTTATATTATGGATGTCACATCTATACGAAATTTTGTGACGTTTTGTCCTAAATTATGATGATATGGTGAGGTTTTCTTCTAAAGTGTTTTACGCAAAAAACAACACATATGTATGTCTCTTCTTTGTTTTATGTTAAGCCCTTTTAGAGTAGAAAATTTAGTTGAGATATGTTTCACGTAAATTTTAGAGTTGCACTTTTGCTTTTGGCAAAACTATAAGAAAAGCCATATCAATCTATTAAAAAAAATGAACTTCGATATTTATTTTATTCATTTTAGCTTTTATAACAAAACGTAATTTTTATATTATTAGAAAACCGGTGGAAATCCAAATTTAGATTTTATTAAGAAATAAAAGTAATTCGTAAAAAATAAAAGATATATAAGATGCTATTTATGGCACCAAAGAATTTTTAAAGACTACATTACCTTTTGCTCATAATATTTTAGGTAACACAAGAGACAATATTTGTGTGCTAATGATATTGTGCATAATGATAAAATAAAGATGAGGAAAGTAGACATCGATCTGTATACATTGATGCGAAAGGAAACACGAATGAAGATCGCACTGAATAATATAGTTGTATATACATAAATAAAATATATGAACGGAAACGTCTTCATTGCGCAGCCCTTAATTTTACATAGCCGGAAAAATTAACATAATACTTCTCAATATATTGTTGCAGATATTTGTATACGAAAATGCGATAGGTATCTTCCATCCATATCGTGCACGTGGAGCAAAATGCTGCACCTTCATTAGCTGCGCATTAGGAAACTGACATATATGCTCATCATATTTTCAAACTTTGACATTGATATTTATTTTGTAATGGACTTATTAACATATGGACTGATAAGTCCACTAGTATTTGTTTTTGTCTAGCTTTAAAACAGCTAGTAATAAATTTTAGCAATTAAATAAGTTAAAAAACTTCAATATTTTTTTCGGCTATATAAACAGCTAATAAAAGATTTCATGTTTAAAGAAAAATAGAAATTAAAAACTGAGGCACTCGACTATTCAAGGTATCTCAGATTCAAATGTCACAGTCAAGGTTGATTCTATTAAATGGACCACCTTGAACATTTTTTCACATATTAAATAATCCATAATGTACCATATATATTATGGGTTGTATCCATATATCCATAATATTCCATTGTCCAGTTATCCAGAAAACATGGAGCTATTTGATACATGTCATAAAAAGAACGTGGTAGCTCTATTGGTTTCAACTTTTAAAAAATTACATTTTGTGATAGCAGAAACGAGGATCATTACTATTACTTAACTGTAATAGACCTTAAATCTAATACACATAATACATAACAAATGTACTATTAATATAATATTATCGTAAATGTAATATTTTCAATATTTCAAATTATGGCGAATGCGCTGGTGTTGGACACAATTTTTATATAAAATCTAATGCAACTTTTAACTCACGTGTATTTATATTGGGTTGTTCAGCTGATTAGTTTCAATATATATATATATATATATATATATATATATATATATATATATATATATATATATATATATATATATATATATATATATATATATATATATATATATATATATATATATATATATATATATATATATATATATATATATATATTGTGCTACAACCTACGACAAAACAAATTCAACAACAAACAATAGTAAGTATAATATAAAGAAAAAAGTAATAAGGTTTAATTAAAGAAAATGTACAATTAATGTAATATTACCGTAAATGTAATATTTTAGAAGTAATTCCTATTTTTTTATACTTGATTCCATTTTAAGTTCACCTCAATTTTGAAGCTTGTTCTATAACTGTAATTTATTTTTAATGAACTAATATTCTTCTAGAACTGTGAAAATAATTATTGTGTATTAGAAAATCTGCCAGCTTAAAACTAGTCAACTAATTATGTATCCTTCTCCTCCTCCTTCTTATATATAAGCAATTTGCTTATTTTTCTTCGTCTGTTTGCCTGGTTTCAGTCTATTGCGAGGTTGTCATTCCATCGTTTACGCAGTCATCCGATGTTCCTACGTCCTATTGGTGATTTGTCCCTCGTGATTTTTACTATTCTGTCGTCGGTCATGCGGTTGACGTGTTCGTTCCATTCCCTTTTTCTTTGTAATACCCAGTCATTGATGTTATCGACTTTACACATTCTTCTGATATCCTCGCCCCTTTTTCGTTCCATAAGTGTCTTCCAACTATCTTGCGAACCACTTTCATCTCTGCTCCTTCAAGTATTTGTTTTGTTTTCGAGGTTTCTGACATGGTTTCTGCAGTGTATGTTAGTATGGGTCTGATTGCTGTTTTACAGATTCTGGATTTAACTTCGATTCCTATATGTTTATTGCTCCATAGGTATTGTTAAGACATGCAGCTGTTCTTTCTGCTTTCATGGCTTATTCTCTCACCTGTGTTTCAACATCCCCGTACTCGGACATTTCTATTACGAGATACTTGAACTTAATTTCCTGTTGTATAATTTTATTGTCTATTTCTAGTTTCCATCTGAGTGGTGTTCTAGACGTAGTTGTGGCTTTAGTTTTTGTCGCTGATATATTCATTTTAAACTTTTCACTCTTATGTTAAATTGGTGCAGTAGTCTTTGCAAATCGTCTTCGCTTTCAGCTATTAATACTGCATCGTCGCCATAGCACAGTGTTTTAATTTCCCTATTTTCCATTTTGTACCCTTTTAATTTACGCATCTGCCTTATCAGCTCGTCCATGATTATATTAAATAGTAATGGACTGAGAGAGTCACGTTGTTGGATGCCATTATTTACTTCTATAACTATGTATGTATATCAAATTAATATTTCCGAATATTGATAATGATATGATTTATATTCTAGAAATAAGTAATAAAAACTTGTTATTGGGCACACGCATATATTGTCACCGTTTCTTAGATAGGAGCCGGTCAGATAAGACAACTTTTTCGAAATTAATGAACCGATTTGATAGAACTGATAAGGTTACGTGTAATAAATAATAAACGAGGTCCTAGCAAAAAAATCCTAGCGAAGAATCAATTTAATTCTTACGACATACAGCGACTGTGAGACCTAAATAATCAAAATGAAAACATGATAATTAAGTGATTATAGGAAAATGGACTTACGAATATAATGTAACAAAAAAATTTAACAATGGAATTTATCCGATTTTGTGTTTTTCGTAGATGTAGCTTTGGTATCTACCCAAAACGAAAAGCAGTTTATTAGATAAATATACAAATAAATATATATATATAGAAAAATTATTTTGGGCCGCTAATCTGTTTTTATTTCGTGTAACTGACACGGACACCATATACTTTGCATATTAGTGTAAATAAAACCGGAACAGTCAGTATTGCAGGGAAGGGTTTGCCTTGAATACGAAACAAAATACTCTACTGACAAGGATAGTATTGCCATCGAAATATGCCTTAAAATGTGGATTGTGGTTATCGTCGTGGATGATGTCTCAGCAGGTCAATTTCTTTGTGTGCAGCATATGCGGAACAGCCCATTTTACATTTGCAGAATATCAATGCCAATAATGATGTTAGGATGACTTGCAAATCCAACGTAACAAAACTGAATGCTTCAAGTTCAGGCCAATAAGTCCATTTATCAAGATTAGATACAATTTGTATCAATCAGTTGATAATTTTAAAACAAATTTCTATAACGCATTATTTATTCGAGGTTCTATGAGCAATAGCTGGTAGAAATTTTCAAATAAGGTTTGGTAAAAAAACTGTATTTCTTCTAGTGAATTTTGTGAAAAGCTTTTGTATAGATCAAATTCTTAACCATGTTTTATTTTAAATGGAAAACTCTATAAAGAGACCTCAATTCCAAATCATCAAGGAAAGCATAAAAAATGTTATGTAATAGTTATTTACATTATTAGTGGGATAGGGGTATCATTTCAATGTGCTCTAACCCACGTGTGATGTACAACATTTTATCTACGACCGCTTGGAGAAGAAAAAATTCAGATTTGACATTTAAATAATTATGACATCCGTTAAAAGTCACTTAAACATTTTCATTCCAAATCAAAGTAACATGATGCATGAAATTTGTTAAGACCATAGTAACAATCCAGTTATTTTAAATAACGCTTAGTTTTGTAATTTTCTCGTCGCGTTGTGCGTTATCTACGTCGAAAATTTTACTAAATTCTGGCGAAAATAATATTAATATTTATAAAACTAATAATTATTGTATTATTTCTAGTTTCAATAAATTTTTACTTTTTCGTTTATAATTTTTGAAAATCAAAATGAGTTATGTAATGAGTTCATTACATAACGGTGATGCAATAGAGCGCATTATATAACTCAAAATAGTTCAATGAACCCCATATTACAGCACGGTCATAGACAAAGTAATTTCCAATACATACATTACAAACATTCCAATATATAAGTGCAAGAATGTAAATTCAATAAAATTGTTACGAAGCTAATAGGAAAAAATCAAATAGAATATTTCTTTACCGTTCATATCATCGACCATTTTGATAAATCCGTACTGGATGATGTCATTTATTAGAGCACATTCTTTGCTTATAGTACGTCAAACTTTAGTATATGTTACATAACAACTGTTTTTCTTAATAAAAAATTTATTAAATAGTAATCTATTAATAAGAAAGTTTTGATAACTTGTATTTATTGGCTATAGAGTCAGAAGCCGCATGCAAGCTGAAGTATTTGAGTTATTTAATAATGCGTATCGTGAACGAGCTTATTACACGCTCTTAGTACTTCAATTTACAACTGTAAATTAAAGTACTAACAAATTTATAAATTTCTATATTGTGACACCAAACTGTGTGATCAAACCGTTACACCAGTTAGATGTATTACTAGATGCGCAGAAAAATTCCCATCAACCAACTCGCGAAATCGCTAGTTGAAGCTTGCAAAGTCAGACGTCTGCTCCATGGCATCCATACAAAGTACAATTAATTCACGAGCTTCAAAAGTGATTTTTTGGTAAATAAATTATGGAACAATATAATAATAATCGCCAATTCGCAAACCAAGTTGTCTTCTCTGATGAAATTACTTTTTTATTTAAACAACTCGATAAATTAGTATAATTACAGGTATTGAGGCTTTGAAAACTCATATTAGATTGTAAAGAAACACGCCCAGTTTCCGGAGAAAATCAATGTGTGGGCAGGGATTATATCATAATAGCAAGGCCTCTTATATTGGTGGTAGATTAACTGCTGAAAAGTATTTGGAGTTGTTATAACAGCACATAGTTTCTGCATTTATGACACTGTATTCATATAATGAATAAAAATCTCTAAACTACCAAAACAGTCGATATGGTACGAACATAATGGCTACTCAACTATATTATTCGTAAATTGTGTGCAATTAGTAACTTATAAGTCGAGAATCGAGAAAGGAACCACCAAACCGCCAAGTGGTATTGAAGTAGTTCCGAAATAGCAAGGGTATTACATAATCGCTATAGGAAACAACTACTCCTCGGGGTAAAACCCCGCCAGGCATTGAATTATACCTAATAGCTATCCTCGATCCCCTTTTCGTATGTCTGCACTATCAGCAAGGTTTCAGAAAAGAAACGTTACTAGAAAAAATAAACCTTAGAAAAGTTATTGATATGAGGTCTGGTGGGAGAGAGCCTGTTTCAAGTCGGAATCCAACCGACTTAACAGGCTAAGAGGATTGATTCTAAGATGTATAACCGGAGCCCCAAGATCAACATCGATCGAGGCGATGCGGATACTGACGGGAATACCACCTCTTGATGTCACCCTGAATCAGAAGCCGTAAAAGCAATGCACAGGATGGGAAACATGAATAGGAAGGTAAGGGACCTGAATAGACTCTCAAGAGAGCTAGCTGAGGAGGGACTCCTATGGATGCCCTCTAACAGTACGGGTGTCCACTTCCTGTTTGACAAGAAATATAAGATAACCCTCACTAGTAAGACAGACTGGATGGAGGGTCGAGCTAGATTACCGCTCAATGGACACATCTGGTACACGGATGGAGCCAAGAGTGGGAACAGAGCGGGTGCGGGGGTGTATAGGCGACGCGATGGGATAGGTAAAACCTTTCCACTGGGCAAATACACTCCAGGCCGAGCTAGCTGCAATTACATATGGTGTTCTGGGGGCCGACCAAAGTCAGACCCAGAAGGAGGTATGTATCTGCTCGGATAGCAGGGCGGCGTTGGTAGCCCTGAATTCAGCAACGACAAAGTCGAAGCTGATCTATAATTGCTATGAAGTATTAAACCACTTAGCATAGAAGGGACCGGTGGAACTCTTACGGATACTTAGGCATAATGGCATTAAGAGAAATCTAATTGCAGATGACCTTGCCAGACTAGGGACCAGAGAAAATCTCTATGGACTAGAACCTACAGTGGGAATAAGTCGGAATCTGATCAGAGACCGCATCAATGGCTGAGCAAGAGACCATCACAATAAAATATGGAGAGAAGTAACGGGTTGTCGAATAACCAAACTCTTCATCGAATACTCAGAAATTGAGAAATGGGCTCAAGAATTAATTGAATTGAACAGGCACAAAGCCAGAACCCTGGTGGGATTCATAACGGGCCACCATAGTACTCTGAATGCATATAAGCACAAGCTGAGGCTGACTGACAGCCCAGCCTGCAGATATTGTAAAGAAGACGAGGAAACTTCTATTCATCTTCTTTATACCTACCTCGCACTGGAGGAGAAGAGGTACCTATTAGGGACCCCTGTTATCCTAGAGGAGGCGAGGCTTAAGGCGGGGGACGTGCCTAAATTGCTCCTTTTATGGGATAGCATTTTTGGATAATGACCCGGATAAGAGAGAATCGCCAAGGGACTACCCATGCGATCAGTGGCTGATGAGGCCCAAACCCATATACCATAATGTAATGTAATGTACTGACATGAATCCGGTGTAGATGAATACCCCATGGATTTTATTCGGCATTTGTCCTGGACTGGCCGTCCACGACACTGATGAGAACTAATAAGTTCGAAACAGCTGTCTGTCGTTCGAATTCCATCCGAGACAGATGTTGAATATTATCTGTGGTGGATTTTCTGTTCTGAAATGTGTGTAATTACTTAAACACTATTTTTCTCAATAAGTAGATTATTAGAAGAGAGGCAATATATTGAGATAGTCAGTCTATCTCACTATATTACCTCTAGCTAGATCTCCGAATCTAACTTCGCTGGACTATTTCTTATGGGGCTATGGTATATCTTAATAAATTGCATATTATCTAGGCTTTAAAGACAGGCATCGGCATGAAGTAAAGTCATTTAAAGCTGAAAATTTAAACGTTTTATAAGAATTTCAGTTTCGGCTTGCGCATTATGGACAATTTAAACATTCAATAATTTTTGTTAATTCAATAATAAGGATGTTGCCATTAAAAAATAAGTCGAAGATCCTAGGTTAAACGTTTAGCAAGTATTATATACTGAATTTAATGTTTTAATTTTAGAGCATTACTCCAAGTAAACTTGAATTAATTTTCCGTTACGCCAAGTAATTTTTTCGACGTAAAAAATTCAACAACCGTCTAGCACCTATATACATTGCTAAAAAGCCCCTCGAGTATTTCGGTGCTCTGATATTGCGAAACTCTGGCGGCCTTCGCCGGGCCGCGACTGCAAACTAACCGTGGTCGTCAGAATCCCTTCTAGCACCTATTCGATAGTAGACTGGTCGATGCAGTAATCTACACATGCCCCGTGAATCTGGAACACATCGCACACGTCCAACAGAGTATTGCGAAAGTCGTAGAATACAGGTGCTGCGGACGTAACGTTCACAAATATGTATAGTTTATTTCATCGCTATGTTCCAAATAAAAAATCTTAAAACATACTGTGGCTTGTTTTTATGGCTAGGCTCAGGTAGACTGTTCTGTTTATCGGCAAGATAAGAGAGTTTTTTATTTGACAAATAGCGATGAAATGAATAGTACGTAGTAAAAGTCTTTTGGGTTGATCTATAAAAAAATGTAGAATTCGCCCTTAATCGACAATACAAAATCAGTGGTTTGTTAAAGAATTATCTAAATTAAGGTTTTTAGTAATTATCTACTTTAGCGTAAAATTCTCAAACTCTCATGAAATTGTGGTTACCTCCTTATCTATTGTTGAGATCGCTGTAGATGAATCTTGCTTCAGTTTTTGGTAATGAGATGGTTTCCGAGAAAATTAATTTTTTTAACTGTTTTACCGATCATACCAACTTTTCTTTCCGAATAACTATTCACTTTACATATCTAATATTAATATAATAGGTGCTACAATACTTCTTTTCTCCATAACTTATGTTAAAATTTCCATAAGGCATATCATTGTTTATCTTTTCTTAATGTGCTTGCATTGTTTACAATTTTCTTTTAATATTGCAAAGAAACTCTCATTCACTTTATTAATATTGATGATGGGCATCAAATATCTTTAAATTATTTGATAACAAGAAATAGCGGGGTCACTGAAAGATTTGAAAATTCATAGAAAAGAGAAGAAAATATGTTTCCGGGCATTGGTACAGATACATTTACTCGTGGGCTAATACATATTTTAAATAATTTACACATGTGAGATTGTATATTATATAAATTTCAACCTCGACAGTACCAATCGCTGTCCCTTAATGGCACTGAAAATAAGTAACTCCAAACAAGTGTCTCCAATGTTGTATGTCCAGTATATACCGCCACCATAGTTACAATCGGATACTGTAAATCATGACTTCGTACCTATTGTGAGCACATCCATATAATAGCTTCCACCAGCTAGCAATTTTCTAAAAAATGGCGAAGGTACCATAGCGTCTTAATGTACATATATGGAAGAGTTACTTCCTCGCAGTTATTAGAGGTTAGGAAGTATAAATACAGTAGCAATACAGTATGACAATTTATGTACATATTTTAAAATTACATTGGCGCCTCCGCCATTTATTTAAACGTGAGCTAATTTTAATTATGCCAATTAACATGTCATTCATGTCTTGTATTTTCAATAGTTAGCACGCAGATTTCCCAGTTCACCACTGACATCTTTCTTTAGGTGTTTTGGTAAGGTGTTAATTTTTTCTGTGGACGTACAAGAGACTGAAACTGCGGACAATCAAAATCTGCAGTTCATGCGACCTGCTTTACGAGATAATTAGGCTGTTCTATTTTGCCGAATTTCACGAACTATTACTTCAAATAAATATTGATTTTTAAAGTTTTTCGAATGGATTATGGATTTAATTAAACTCGCGCAGTTGATATAATAGATAGAGCAAATAATTGTAAATCGATTTCGAATTTATATGTGGTCATCATATGAGAACACACTATATTTTCGTAGAATAGATTATAATAAACTACATAAAATCAAACAAAATCATAATGAACAAGTCATAGGTTATTTCTCTGAGTATATATTATTAATACGAACGACGTAATGTAAGTTACAGACATAGATCTTATTGATTTAGATGAAAACCCACGGATTTGTTTCGGCATTGGTCCTGGATCGGTGTACCGTGTACGGTACTGATGAGAACTAATAAGTTCGAAACAGTTGTCTTCATTCGGATTCCATCCGGGACAAATGTCGAATCCCACCCGTGGCGGGGCCCTTTTCAAATAAGCTCTGATCATGCAGAAACAGGAGAACGGAGTCGAGGATCACTGTTGGGTACAATTCAATACCTGACAGGGCTTTAGCTCGAGGAATAGTTGTTTCCTACAGCGATTATGTAATAGCCTTGCTATTCGGGGATCACTTGATAACCGCTTTGCGGTTTGGTGGTTCCTTTCTCGATTTCCAACATATAAGTTACAGATGATATGAATTATTGAGCATTATTGAGCGCATATGTCTCGTAAGTTAAAATATTTCATGACATGAGACAAATGAGACAAATATTATATTTGTTCGTCACAATTTGCTATACATACTTTTTATATAGATAGATATTGCATTCAAAATACATATACTTTTCTCGTTTGTGATCATCTTAAAAATTCATGTAAGCTCCACCTATTCAAGCTAAAGAACTGCGAACAGGAACTTAGTTGCTCTTTTGTTGATACATATGTATGTAACAACTCCAGACAAGACTTTTCTCTTAGATTTGTCTTATAGTGACGTCGTCTAGAATCATTGGCCAGTAATTTTCTGTGAAATATGGATTTTAGGTACTGCGTTTTTGCTCAAAATGAGAAAATGATCTTCGTACACGTATTCATCTAATCGTTGTCATTCGAACACATACGTTATTTCTGGACAACACAATAAGAGGTCTACCGCAGAAAAATTATTTGGTCTTGAGTTTACATATTCTATGTATCCTCACCGGTATTGAGAAGTACCAATTCTAGTTCGTCTATGAGATGTTCGAAACAGCGATCTCGAGCGTCTAGGTTCGTTGATCTCCACAGAGGATTGTGGGAGTTGAAGTCCCCACCTGTTATAAATGTTTCAATATAGATTGAAATAATAATTAAATCAGGTAATAAATAATATTAATAAACATATACACATAGATAAACGAAACATAGAAGCGAATAAATAGAAATCGATGTGTAAATGGATGGACATATGAATAAACAAAAACAAAAATACTGGGTGCGCCATTTAATTTGGCAAACGTGAATATCTTGAAAATTAAGCATTTGAAAGAAAAACGTTTCAGACAGGGGTATCATTTTACAAGCGGGATTTAATGGTTATGTGTTAGGTTCGTTTGATGAATTTCAAGGTTATTTGAAGGGTAACTTTGATTTTTTAAATAGGAACCCCTATTCTTTTATAATGATTCGTATTCTTTGTACAAAACTTAACAACTCTTGTTCTATGACTTTTCGTGTTTGCGTTCAGCGTTTACGAGTAATTATGCATTGAACGTAGAAGTAGCAATTCTGATAAATGAACAACAAATGAAGTGTTAACGCCAGTACATTGGCCGGCCCGATCCCCTGATTTGACTTCCCTAGATCTTTTTTGTGGGGACATCTTAAAGGAAAAGTTTACGGACCACACCGGAAAATACGAAAGAACGCATTAGAAATGCTTGCCCCGACATTGACTGAGACTTGTTAGTACGGACAGTGAACAATTTTGCAGTCCGCATTGAACAATGTATTGCAGTCGAAGGCCATCACTTTGAGCATCTGTTCAAATAATTAACTTTTAATTTCCGGATGCAATAACTGACAAATATCATGTTACTTTCTTTGTACAATAACTTAGTACGCAATAAGATTCTGTTACTCATAAATAACATTAGTTTTCCAAGGGTTTCCACTTATCTTATTAGTATCCACTCAATGTTTATTCACTTTCCAGAAGTGCTCTGTACTTCTACATTCAATGTGTAATTACTTGTAAACGCTAAAAGCAAACACGAAAAGTAATAGAACAATAGTTGTTAAGTTTTCTACGAAGAGTACGAATCATTATAAAAAAATAGGGGTTCCTATTTAAAAAATCAAAGTTACCCTTCAAATAACCTTGAAATTCTAAACAAAACGAACCAAACGTATAACTATTAAATTCCGCTTGTAAAATTATGATACTTTTGTCTGAAACATTTTTCTCCCAAATGCTTAATTTTCAAGATATTCACGTTTGTCAACTTGAATGGCGCACCCGGTATATCAGATTATATCACTTGCCATATTGTTATCTACTACTAATACTACTTGATTTTTGGATTTCCTTTCGTGGTTTGCTTTCTTGTCAGCCTGTTTTTTAGCACTCATGTTCTCACATCCGTGGCTAGGGGTTTAAAGATGGTTCATCGTCCGATGACAAAGATATTTTTTCCGGAGAGTGACACTTCTTATGTTTCTCTAAGGAACAGTCGGACATTCCCTACTTTTGTATAACTAATGGATTTTCCCGTATTTGCTGTATGTCCATTTTCCAACTACGAGGTAAAATCATTTTAATTTGTTTGAAGTAGCTATAATTATAACTACTTACCTCCAGGCCTCTAGATATGATATATTATTTCTAGTTTTTACTTCTTGAATTGCAGCTTCATGTCTGTGTACAGGACTATTGTAGAATCTAGCAATGTAAAAGCCTTCACAATTTACAAGAAATAGTGGTTCTTCACATGGTTCTCCTTCATGTAAAGGTATACTACATCTGAAGATCTGCTTATAGTTCATCGTGAAGATGTATGGTCAAATCTCTGATAACTAAAACATCTCATAGGTGTTGGTATATACATTTTTACTTACAACGAATAAAAAGCCATTTTAACTAGTTTAGGAAGGACAAAGTTAATAAATTTAGACACGTGGTTAGGTTATTCTACCATATTCCTTTCATTTCTTAAATTTGAGACGTCTCCCTGCTATAACATCTTAATTCTTGATCCTTTTTCTTCCAATATGTCTTCAAACGAACACTTTAAAAGACTTGGACAGCAAGTTACACCTCTTGATGAAATTAGACCTTGGTGTGGAGTAACTTCTACCAGATAATCCCCTAACATTGCCAATTCAAGTAGAAATCTGTATTGAGTAGCAGTAGCAGTTTTTATTAATAATCCATCTTTGATTTACCGAATGTTGTTTGGTTTGCCAATAAAATTATATATACAACTCCTTCTCAATAAAGAACGGGTTCACTTTCCCGAAATTTCCATGTTATTCATGACCAGGAACCTAGGATAAATTATCATCTCATAGTATTGTGTTGTTTTCGGATTTTTTTTAGCGTGGATCCACATTCACATTCTCATTTAAAGAGAAGGACGCCTCAGATGGTTTTGGATTTTTTCCAGCACGCATATAAATCCCACCAGTAATCGGGAATGAAAGTCACCTGCAGCAGAGCTCTAGTGCTGCAGGAATGTTATTTAAAACAAGATGTCACCTGGTGTCCACAGTTCACTGTTAGCGACTATTCTTGGATATATCCCCTCAGTACTGTTGATCACACCCTGGGATTACCTTTGGTTCCCCTTTAACGTAAGGGATACATAAGCTTGGGCACATCGGATTCGCCATACCCGTACTTACTAATAAACTAGTAAGCCCTGAGGGCAAGAGAAGTGAAAGTTATATTTGTAATACTGGATATTCATTCAATTAGGATTTCAAATTAACTTTAATTATAATAAATCTATTGTTGTTTATTTTGGAACACTACGTTTTTCTACCAACTTTTATTTTGCCAACTAACTGTACTGCAAAATATGCACGTATGCGACGCAGTGCTATTTCTATCGCTGTACGTGTACAATTCATTAATAAAGAACTATTTGCTTTATGCATATCGTGATTTAAATATAAATAAAATTCAAACTCATTGTAAAGGCCATAACATGTTTATATAACTATTATAGATTATATTAATTATTCTCTATTAATAACTACTTCAGTTAGAGTGAAACTCTTTATATACCAGACAAATAGTGTAAATTGCTATTGTAATTTTTAGTATACACTGTATCCAAGATCAAAATGCACAGTATCGGCATTTTGGAAATTATAGGAAGCACAAATTCTATTAAATGCAGAAAAATTTCCGTAATTAGGATACTATTCATATCATAGACTCGCATGGGAACTGTTCTTTTAGACGTTTCCAAAAAATATACAAACAAGTTTCCCTGGCATGAATCTTCACCTCTTTAATATTGCAACACTTCAAAACAAATCATATAAACAAGTGATAGTCACATCATACCTTTTCTTAGATTTTTCTATGATGGAAATATCAGGCAACATTTGCAGCAGTTTCAAAATCAATATATCTAAACACAGTCGTTATTAAACAAACTACAAATAAGACTTCACATGACAATAAAGATTCAGTTTCCTAGACACTGTTTATCTTTAACATATCTGTAACATTGTTTTGTTTGGGTATTCTAAACAACATAAAACAGGTTTATCGTTGTTAATTTACAAACCTATTTAGTAGTACCTTTTCTTCTATTTATGCAAGTATTTCGAAAAAAATATTTACTAACCGCCATTAATCTCTATGTAACTTTGAGTGTATCCATTGGAAAGGAAATATTGGCCCTAGAGGGCATGGATTTCCTAAACCCAAAAAGTATGACTTACAGTTCATGGTACGTAACATTCTATTAAACTTTGTCTTATAGTGGCTCCTAGAAAAAGGTTTGAGAACAAGTACTGCTTTGTCTGCTTCATTTGTGTACTGTCCAAGTAACGCCACAATTTCTGCGATATCTTTCGTTTAGTTGTTTAGTCATTTTGCTAACATACAAAATATGTACATTACGAGGACAATAGTTATACTTGACATACAAATGAAGGTATTAAATAAATCAAATAAACAAAAACTAACATAATTATTACCATGTAATTATTTTCAGTTACATCAGGTTGTCACAGAACTGGATATATCGATTTCATCCTTATTAAAAGTCCTCAGTGTAAATACATCGGACTGTCTCGCGCTCCGAGAAAATTTGATGAGTCTTGTACCAAGCCGGCGCGGCATGTAGAAATTTTGTAAGCGCTATCTATCTGCTACATAACAAAGTATCACCCATGGAAAGCCATGCTACTTTTTTCATTAGGTTTTTTCATTCTTACTGAGTACTGCAATCTCCCCAGATAACAATAAGCATTTGTTATGATAAAAGAATTGTTATGATAAAATAATAATATAAAGACACAGACAGGATATCATTTCAGTAAATCATTTACTTGAGTTTTAATGTAAATCCTAAATCTAGAATTTATGAGTCCATGTGAGTTTATGTGTCTTAATTTAAACTTATCTGAGTCCTGTTATTAGGTCGACTGGCAACAGATATTACAGACTACGTCCTTTGTTAATTCGTTGGCTAGCACATTAGGATGCACTAACACCTTTTCATTGTACCACTGCCATACATCATACTGAAACGATGTATGGTTTTCTTGATGGATTCCCATAGGGAATCACTTCATTGAGGACGTAATAAAGCGTGTTAATGATGACACGTAATATCTTATTTAGGAACTTTTGCAGAATGTCTATATTAGAATTGTCTGGCGGTATTCCAGAGTTGAATTCCATAACTCCAAATGGGGTTAAAAATGGACTTATCTAGTAATACCTTATTATCCAGGAATGGTTTTGACTTGATCAGTAGATTTTAGTTAATTGGCTTTAGTGCGCCATTTCTTCAGCCATCTTCGAAATCTATTAAATATCTTAGATGAGGTTCTGGATCTTGTTGAGGCTCATTTGCAATGTCTGGAAGCCGATGCAGAATCGGTATGAGATGCTGATATAGCTACGTCGTTAACAAATGTTGCCACGGTGGTAGTAAGTCATGTAGTTAGCAGGTCAGCCCTATAGATGAGGTAGAATATTAGTCCAACCATATCCTTTGTGAAACACCTGATTATGTAAAGTTTAGGTCAGTGTAGTCGTTTTCTTGTTTCACGAAGAAGTGTGTACCAAAGCCTTTTTGCAAACGTGCAATCCTGTGTGCCACACCTTGTCAAAATCTTAGAATATATCAAGAAAAACAGCTGAATAATATCTCTTAGCATTCAGATTTCTCATTACATGACAATAATGATTACCTCCTCACGTGGTGTCACGTGAAAGCCTGCGGTAAACGAAATAATCTGCGTTAGAAATGAGAAGTATAGCTTCCCGTAGGTGATACTTTATCGTGTAGCAGGTCGATGGCGTTTCCCAAATTTCTAAAACAAAGAAATGTTACAAATAAATTTGCAACAACCACAAAATATACTTTAAAGATATTTTACTCATCAATACTTTAAGAATATTTTTATTTATCATTTCCGATATGTCCATTGTGAAACCGCTTAAGGAACATAAGCCTATTGAGAATAACCGAATGGCTGTTGAAAGAGAAAAACACTTTAATCGATAAAATTAAAACGTCGTCTCATCGTGTACCTGTTGAATATGCCGTAAGGATACAGTAAATCTAATTTTTGAGGTTGGCAGTACAAATTTATTATTCCCGCAGATTACGATTATGGAATCAGGTAAGTTAAAATTAATAGCCTTCCAGTAAAATTTATTTCAATGTGGGTAGATTGCAAATAAAATCCACAGCTTGAGAGTAATTATTTACGAGGAATTCTGAAAATGGTAGTTACACGAAGTCTGTAGATTTTATACGTTAATGCGAGATCCATTTATACTCATAATAAGATCAAATCGGTATCTTTAATCCTGTATTAATAAATTAATAATAATTTCACTCCAGTCATATTCTCTGTTACATACCAATGATATAAAGCACGTGTAACTGATTTCAAGTTTATTATTTTAAAATACATAGTTTTTTATATTCTCTAGAGTTGTATAGCGCATATGGCCCTTCTTTAGTGTAAATATTTTTCTTAAATTACAATTTCCTTATTCAGTTCGTTTAAATTTGTTCTATATTTAATATAAACTTTTATATTTCCATTGACCCTGTATATTTTTAAGTTGTAAAAAACAGGAACCCAGATTTTCATAAAAGAGAATATATGTTATTTGACATACATTCCGTATTTGTTGAATACATAGAAAAATATCTACAATAGAATTGAATTACTAAAAATCAATTAATACATTAATTTATAAAAAATATATTTTAATGATGATTAATGAAAAATTCTCAACTACTAGAGTATAATACAGCTTCATTTTTCATTTGTTTTACTTCTACAGTATTTTAATTATTTATACTATACTGTAATATTGTTTACTTACTGTAGAATAATTTTCGACATCAATTTCAATTCAAAACAAGATATAACAATTGTAGTTGGAACAGAAATAAATGTTGATAGAAATGAAATACCATAATTTTTAAGGCTTCAGGATCTGCTGTGAAGAAAATCCGAATAGACTATCAGATTTATTTTAAAATAATAAAAATATGAGAAAAAGTGTACAAATTGTTTGATGTATAAAATGTGTGCAATATGATAATAATTATATTTCTGTATCCCATATTTATCTTAGTATGTAACTCGCTTTATATCCTACTTTATGTGACTTTGTAGCAAACCGTTACATGTTTTTCAGAACAAATAAATGTCATAATTGGTTGGACAAATTTATAGTAGGATGCCTTTCACCATCAGCCCTTAATCTCTCATGAAAATCACCTAAAGATAATAAAATGTCTATATATATATAGAACATGTGTAGGTACGGAGACATTTCTTTATTAATTTATCAATAATTTCTACAGTAGGTATTTAAACAACATTACTCAAACTAAAATAAGATTAGTTGAAAGCATGACCGTACCTGACATTTCTGTTAAATATCACAGGTTTGTAATTTTTCTCGTGGCGCACTTAAGAATATAATTTTGCTAATAGAAGTCACATTATAGAGCTTATGAAATTTTCAAATAGATTTGATGTAAAGAGATTCGCATTTTCATACTTTCTTGTTAAATATCAGCAAGAATAAACGAGTATGAAAAAATTAAGATTAAAATTACTCTCAACCACCGCTTATATCCCACAATATTTTGAGCTGTTTTCTATTACATATTGTTGAACATAAAATATTAACAACCCTGAACATAATGTAATCTAATGGAATATAATGGAATCTAATAATAACTGATATTGAATAACGAAATTCTTTATTTCATATCAAAGTTATTTAATAAATACCGTTTTCAAAACAACTCCTTTAGGAAGCAATTCAGAGGAAAAATGTGCTCTGCTTTTCATCATATTTCGACTTACTATATCTGCTCTGAAATTTTGCATACTCATTTCGAAATATGGTAGCGAGTTTAGCAATCTTCTCATAGCATTATTTCATACACTTTCAGAAACAACTATACTGCTACATACTTTCAACTACAATTTAGCAAATTCGATGTTTTGGCGGGGGCGCCAGTCATTGAAGCAAATCGAAAACTACCAATGAAATATGAAAGTCTCAAGTAAAAATGTACTCTTTGCAGGAGTCTAGATCTTATCGGCCGTAATTAAAAGATATTAATTAGGGCACATAAGGTGCCTAGCTATTTTACTTCCGACTTTCATATTTCTTTGCAAGTTTTTGCTCTACTTCTATGACCATCCTTATTAATAGTCATTAATTAGGGCAGACAAGATCTAGACTCCTACAAAATATAAATTATTTATTTCTGACTTTCGTATTTCTTTGCACTTTTCGCTTTACTTTCATGACTGGCTCCTCCGCCAAAACATCGAATGTTTAAATGCCAATAAAAACTTGTAGAAGTATACGAGCCCAGACTCACAATAGTTATAGTAAATATTTTTCTTAATTTACAGTTTCCTTATTCAGTTTGTTTAAATTTGTTCTGTATTTAATATAAACTTTTATATTTTCATTGGCCCTGTATATTTTTAAGTTGTAAAAAACAGGAACCCAAATTTTCATAAAAGAAAATATATGTTATTTGATATGACTAAACGGCTGTTTTCATGTATATGTCACAAAATTTTTAGGTCGATGTACGAAATTCGATGGAAACAGTAATAGTGCAAGTATACATGCCTACTTCTAGCCACAGTGAGGAAGAGTTAGAAGCCATTTATTCGGACATAGAGCAGGTAATAGGATTTGTGAAGGGTCATGAAAATTTAATTATAGTAGGAGATTTTAACGCAGTCGTAGGTGAGGGGAGAGAAAGGAATTTGTAGGTCCTTATGGATTAGGAAACAGAAACGAGAGAGGTAGCAGACTGATAGAATTCTGTGAGAAGCACAAGATGGTAGTCGCGAACACATTGTTCAAGAATCACGTTAGGAGGCGGTACACATGGAAAATGCCAGGAGGGATAGACAGGTATCAGATAGACTACATTCTGGTTAGGAAGAGATTTAGAAATCAGGTAAAAGACTGTAAGAGTTATCCAGGAGCAGATGTAGACAGCGACCACAACTTGGCAGTCATGAAAGCTAGATTAAAGTTCAAAAATCTGAAAACCCGGAAGGATAAGAAACGTATAAATGTAGACATATTGAGGGATCAGAATATGAAAGATAAGTTCCAGGAGAAAACATATCAATTAATAAATAAAGCGAGTAAGGACGAAATCAAGAACACAGAAACTGAGTGGGAGGGTATCAAGAATAGTCTAGATTCCGCGGCTACGGACGTTTTAGGACACGACAAAAGGGAAGCTAGGAAGCCCTGGATAACGGACAAAATCTTAAACTTAATGCAAAAGAGACGAGGCTACAAAAACAGACGAGACGAAGAAGGACTGAAAACTTATAAGTCAATAAAGTGGGAAATCATTAGAAAATGTAGAAAAGCGAAAGAACAATGGATAGAGGATAAATGCAAAGAAGTAGAAGATAAGTTGCAGGTAGGTAAGGCCGATGAGGCTTACAAAATAATTAAGAGGAACTTCAGAGATATAGGAACAATAAGTAGAAACGTTAGGAGTGAATCGAGGGACATACTGATCGGAAGAGAGGAGAAAGCGGATAGATGGAAGCAGTACTTAGGAAATTTATACGAGGGTCAGGAATTAGGAGATATATTAGAGGAAGAATCTAGCATCGATAGGGAAGATGTAGGAAAACCTATATTGAGAGAGGAATTTGAAATAGCACTAAGGGGACTAAAGAATAATAGAGCGCCGGGTGTAGATAAAATACAGGCGGAAATTATGAAATATGCGGGACAGAAAGTAGTAAATAGGATGTTTGAACTGGTAAAATACATATACGAAACGAGCGAGATGCCGGAGGATTATAAGAGGAACATTATCGTTACTATACCAAAAAAGAGAGGAGCCGACAAATGCGAGAACTTTAGAACGATTAGCCTAACTTCCCATGCGTCAAAAATCTTAACCAGAATAGTGAAGAAGAGGATGGAAAATAAAGCGGAGGAAATACTAGGAGAAGACCAATTCGGATTTAAGCGAAATAGGGAAACTCGCGAAGCTATTCTGGCGCTAAGAGTAATGTTAGAGAAAACAATAGAAAAAGGAAAGAACGCTTATATAGAATTTGTAGATTTAGAAAAAGCTTTTGATAACGTAAGATGGGAAAAAATGTTCGAGATACTAAAGAGCGCGGGAATGAAGTATAGAGATAGGAGAGTAGTACACAATCTATACAAAGAGCAAACTGCTGTTATAGAAGTAGAAGAAGGAAAAAAGGGACGTAGGTATTAGGAAAGGAGTAAGACAAGGATGTACGCTATCACCACTAATTTTTAATCTGTACATCGAAGAGGCGATTAATGTGGTAAAAGATAGAATAGATTTCGGGATTAAAGTACAGGGACAGAAACTAAAAATGCTGAGTTTCGCGGATGATATAGCAGTATTAGCATCTAGTAAGGAGGAATTAGAATCAGTATTGAACGAAATGGAGGCAGTGTTGACAGAGGAATACGGAATGAGGGTGAATAAGAACAAAACTAAAGTATTTGTGTGCAGAGGGCGCGAGAGCAGAGCATAAACCAAAGTACAAATTAATAATGAAAGATTGGAGGAAGTTAAAGACTTCACTTATTTAGGAAGTAAAATAAATTGGGATGGAAGAAGCGATAAAGACATAAAACAAAGAATAGCACAGGGTCAAGTAGCTTTTAACAAAAAGAAATCACTTTTATGCTCGGGGGTAATAAACTTAGAAACAAGGAAGAGATTATTGAAAACATATGTATGGAGCACGGTACTATACGGTTGCGAAACCTGGACGGTAGGGGAAGCAAGTAGGAAGAAATTAGAAGCTTTTGAGATGTGGTGTTACCGAAGAATGATGAAAATACCATGGACTGATAGGGTTAGAAACGAAGAAGTATTGGAGAAAGTCGGCGAGAAAAGAAGTATGTGGAAAAACATAAAGAAGAGAAGAGATAGAATGGTAGGCCACTTGCTGAGACATGGGAGAATAGTCCGCGATATTTTGGAGGCAGAAATAGGAGTGAGGAAAGGCAGAGGTAGGCCTAGATTAGACTACTGCTCGCAAATAGTAAGGGATGTAGGTTGTAGCACAATTAGCGAAATGCGTAGGTTAGCACAAGATAGGAGAAGCTAGAGGTTAGCGTCCAACCAGTCTTAGGACTGATGACCTAATAATGATGATGTACGAAATTCTTTTCGTTCAAATTTCGACATTTTGACGAAATCAATATAGTAAATCAACCCTTGAGAACAACGTGGTAACTTTAGTTTTTTTGATCCGAAGCCTCTTGCGCCGAAAGTGCCTTCGATATGAGCGAGGGAACGGCGCAATATTATTGCGATTTGCTTACTCGTATAAATAAATACTAAGCGGTTAAAATTTTTGTAATGTATAGTAAAATTTGGTATCGTTACGTCACAACTAAATTAATTTCTTCTTGCTAAGTGAATTTTTTTAACTATTAAGAGTAAAATATGGAAAATAATATTTTAATAAGAATGACATTATTCTTATTATAGAAAATTTAAATTATTAAATAAGGTATTTTCGAAGTGTTTATTCGAAATTTTAAAGAAAATATAGTCGAAATATGATAAAAACTCCAGTTCTTTTCCTCTCAAATTCCCCCTAAAGAGGTTACAGCCCCTTAAAGGGGTGGTCCCGAAAACAGTTTTTATACCTTCAAAGCTATTTGATACGAAATTATAAAATGTTGCTCAGTTGCTTTATTTAAGGATATTTAATAGAAAATATCTAAATTATAATCAAATGTGTGGAAAAATGGAATAATCTTAAGTAGAAATATCCCTAATTTCTTATACGCAATCTTTTCAAATCTTTTATATAAATTGAAATAAAAAGAAATTATATTGAAAATTATTTGGAATTTTCAAAAATTACCTCTTTAGATATAGAGCGACTATTGTTCCACCACGTATTTTTACTATTTTGCAGAAGTTTAAGGGAATCTTCAATGAAAGCAATACTAATACCACACAGTACACGTGTGATTTACCTTCGTCGACATCCATATTTCAACAGTAAAAGGTGAGTGCACGTAAAACAAAGCGTCAAAATATTCCAGAGAAAATAATATGAAATTATCTATTTAACTAAATATTTTCATTCGTAATTATTTACATAACTCATGAAAATAGTTCAAAGGTAAACAATATATATATATACAATTGTTTATTTAACTAGTTATTTTTATATTTCTGTGTGTCCGCAATTTGCTCAATAGACTCCCATAATCTCTTTTTAAGAGAAAGTACAGTCATGTGTAGTCCATTATGAGAGATGCGATATCCTAACACATTATTTTTTAATCTGATAGTCCAGATATTTAGTTTAAAGGAATATTGATAATATGTAATCAAACTGAATCGAATTCTCTGTTCTCCCAGAGATACGATTCAGTTCAATTGCGATCGTTGTACATGTAAAAATTTTTACTTTCTGTAATAAAGGTAAATTCATGGATAAAAATAATGTTAGATGAAAACCTCGGAGTTAAGCCTACCAATTTAAAAGTAATTTGCGAAATTATATTTGCGAGAAAAACTCTTGTTATAAAATATTTTAGGGCTAACTGTAATGAAACAGATGCAAATATTACTTTAGGATTCTGAACGCTACTAAATGTCACATATTATTTTGTGCTATCGGTTGTCTTATTGAATACATTGAAATTAAATGTTCCTATATGTAAAGTATTTTTCTGTGAACAGTTCTCACTATTCTGTGCCTATTTATCTCAAAATTATAATTTTTAAAAGTATCTTATTCACATAAACGTTTTTCAGAACAAATAAATGTCATAACTGGACAAGTTCATGGTAGGATACGTTTCACCATAACCTTACAACAGCCCTTAATCTCCCAAGAAAATCGTCTGAAATTAATAAAATGTCTGTATATTCAGAAAATGTGTAGGTACTTAGACATTTCTCTATTAATTTATCAATAATTTTTACGGTAGGTACTTAAACAACATTACCCAAACTGAAATAAGACTAGTTGAAAACTTGACCGTACCTGACATTTCTGTTAAATATCACAGGTTTGTAATTTTTCTCGTGACGCACTTAAGAATATTATTTTGTTAATAGAAGTCACATTATAGAGCTTATGAAATTTTCAAATAGATTTGTTGTAGAACTCGATTCGAATTTTCATACTTTCTTGTTAAATGTCAGCAAGAATAAACGAGTATGAAAAAATTAAGCTTAAAATAAATGTCAACCACTGCTTATATCCCACAATATTTTGAGCTGTTTTCTATTACCTATTGTTAAATATAAAGAAATTAAGAACTCTGAATATAATGTAATCTAATAATAACTGATATTAAATAACCAATTTCTTTACTTCATATAAAATTTGAAGTTATTTAATAAATGCCGTTTTCAAAACAACTGCTTTAGGAAGCAGTTCAAAGGAAAAATGTGCTCTGGTTTTCATCATATCCCGATTTACTACATCTGCTCTGAAATTTTGAATGCTCATTTCGAAATATGGTAGCGAATTTAGCAATCTTCTCATAGCATGTTGTCATACTTTGAGAAACTATACGGCTACATACTTTCAACTATAATTTAGCAAATTCGATATTTTGGCGGAGGCGTCAGTCATTGAAACATATCGAAAATATACCAATGAAATATGAGTCTCAAGTAAAAATGTATACTTTGTAGGAGTTTAGACCTTATCCGCTACAATTAATAGATATTAATTAGAGCAGATAAGGTCTAACTATTTTACTTCCGACTTTCATATTTCCTTGCAAATTTTTGCTCTATTTTAATGACCGTCCCTATTAATAGCCATTAGTTAGTGCAGATAAGGTCTAGATTCCTACAAGGTATAAATTTTTCTTTTTTCTTTTATATTTCTTTGCACTTTTCGCTTTACTTTAATGGCAGGCTCCTCCGCGAAAACATCGAATTTGTTAAAATGCCAATAAAAATTTGTAGAAGTATACGGGCCCAGGCTCACAATAGTTCGGCCAAGCATAATTTTACAACTGCTGTATTACAGTAAAAGTAATGACATTGTCGAAACTATTTTATTAAAGAAAAATATTGGTATAACAGAAACAAAGTATAAGCTTTTCACTTAAATACGATGAAATATTACTACGTTATAATGTGTTAGTGACAAATTTGTTAATAAAAAACATTAAGATTCGCGGTTCAGAATTGTTCGGCCGCTTCATTAAACTGTGTTACATCGCCTTTATAAACAATAACAACTTTAATTCTGGCAGACATTGTATCTACCAGCATAACGCACTCCTCAGGAAGCGCTCTGTCTTAAATTTCTTGCAATTTGGTATGTAGATCGCTAACTTAACGGGCTGGATGTTTGCATAACCGTTTTTTTCATTTTATGCCACAATGTTTCTATTGGCGGGAGGTTTAAAGTTTGAGCCTGGTAGAGGGCTATTCTATAACACGGACATTATGTTCTGTAAACCAATCTTTCACCATTTTTGCTGTGTCACACGCAGCACCATCCTGTTGGAAAATGTACTACGCGTCAGTACCTTAACATATTGGTATTGACGAAAATGAACTGTTTGTCAAAATTTGTTTATATTTTTCTGCTGTCACAGTACCATCTACAAAATGCAATTTTCCTACGATCATACCATTCATACACACAAGTTGCAAACTTCTAAATATTGACAACGTGATTCAAAAAGATCACAGCCTTCAGCAAGAATATTCAGCCCTTAGACCGCCAGGAGATATAAATTTTTTATTGTTTTCCTGTAAAATACATTCTGCGTTTCACCCTACCTCAGGATAAAAATCGTCTGTTTCTTGCCGGTCAATCTCTCGCCATCTTTCTTGCCGTCACTTTTGTAAGATCTTCAAATCTTACAAAAAATCTAAATGTTATGGAAAAATTCTATTTCATTTTCAAATATGACATAATTTATGAAACTTTTGCTTTTACTAAATTTAATTGATTTAATAAAAAAATATATATCGACTATAAGAAATAATATATGCATCTCGCATTTCAAGGTTATTACTGCTAAATTGTAAGTATCTCCAAACTTTGTCTTCAATCAATAAAAATTCCTTGTCCATTTTTTAATACTTAATATACTATACTCGTAAATACTTATGTAGTCAAAATACCAAAAACCTAGATCACTGCTAATGGAATAGCCTGCTATTTTTGAAACTTAACACCATCATATCTTTAGGTTTATATTAAAAAAACTGATTTACCCTAGCCTAACCTTTTTTAACTTTCACAATTTTTGTATTTTTGCTTTCTGTGATATAACGAAAATTTATAACACAATGTCGTATATTTTATAATATCCTAGATATACATGGACTTGGGATACCTATATTTAGAGAAAAATTCAATTTTATGCACATTTTATTGCTCTCCGCGTTTCGTCAAAGTATTATTTCCAAAGTAAAACACAAATAGCTTCATTGACCTTTCGCCGCGACGCTTCTATTGGATTTTCAGTTGTAGTTCATCACTTGCGGCATAATTAGAGAACAGATGGATTTAATTTCCTGTGTGTGACGGCAGGCTACATTTATTGGAAAATGGATTTATCACAAAGAAAACGATTATGGCTTCACTGAAATCAATGCTAATGATAATACGACAAAATTTAAATGAAGGAAGGAAAGGAAGGAGATTTCCATATCGTGCCCCTGATAAAGGAATATTACAAACGAGATAAAGAACTAATTTAAGGAGACCAAGCGGAAAGTTGAAAACAATTCAATCCTGAAAATTTTTATTTTCAACACAAAATGTTTCTCATTATTTTAAACCATTCTTAATATCCTTTTTACTCACTAAAAATTGTTTCTTTTTTCGATATCTGTTAATAACTCAGTTGTTTGTGAAATTAGAGAAAAGTTATTTGCTGATTTTTAAGAGCCTTTTTGAATATAATAAGACGGCTTTAATAAATTTTTAATATATTTCTATTATAGTTAGAACATAAACCTGTGTTTCTTTAAATATATGTGTAAATTTTATCTGGTTGGCTGTGATTTTCATGAAGAAAGAAAATTCGAAATAACTTACCTTATTGAAATAATATCATATAACTTCTTATTGAAATCAGGATAGAAATTTAGGACTGGCTTCAGATTCTATATATAGTTGAAAAGAGAAAAAAATATATACTCTTACATAAATTATAACCATATGATTTACAGTTAAAAGGTTAACGTTATAACATAAATATATTGCAAATAATCTTCCGGCACGTAATTCTAATCAAAAAATTGTCCTAATAATATGCATATCACTTTTCTCTAATTCAATAATTGAGTTATCACACACGCAATTTTGGTATATAGCTTGAGAACGAAAAGAGATAGCCAATTCAAGTTTTCACTACTAAGTTTCCTTCGAAAAAAAATATTCAGAATAAGATGTTCATTTTCCATAACTCCTATAGTGAACGAAATTCTCTATAAATACACAGAAATTTTCCTACTTGGGAAAATTTAGATTTTCTTAGGGACGTTCTTCAATTACCTATAAAAACATTTTAATTCCAACTTATTATGCTCAATGGACTCGTACATTCACTGAGCCCGAAATGTTGTACAAATTAGATAAAATTGGTACTAATGTTTGTTTCTTAAATCACTCGGACATATCAAAATATGTATTTGAAATTTCACTTTGAGAACCATCCTTTAATTTTTCTAAGCTGTATTTGTATAAGTTATGACGTCATCGATATGTTTTTAAATGAAAACTCCATTTTTGATTCCGCCATTTGAAAGAACTAATTTTATGTACAGTAAAATAATTTCAAAAAATAAAACCCGCCACGGGTAAGATTCGACATTTGTCCCGGATGGGAACCGAACGACATATAGCTGTTTCGAACTTATTAGTTCTCATCACTGCCGTACACGGTACGCCGATCCAGGACAAATGCTGACTAAAACCCATGCGGTATATATATATATATATATATATATATATATATATATATATATATATATATATATATATATATATGTATATATCGATACGATCTATGTCAGTAACATATAAGTCGGAAATCGAGAAAGGAACTACAAAAACCGCCAAGCGGTTATCAAGTAGTCCCCGAATAGCAAGGCTATTACATAATCGCTATAGGAAACAACTATTCCTCGGGCTAAAGTCCCGCCAGGCATTGAATTATACCTAAAAACGACCCTCGACCCCTTTCTCGTGTTTCTGCACGATCAGACAAGGTTTCAAAAAATAAAACCCGCCACGCGAATCCTACCAGTGGCGGGTTTTATTTTACATATATTTATATGTTACAGTAAAATAAAATAAGGAATTGGTGACATAATCTTTGTGAGCAAGAGAATTTTTTAAATCAACAAGAAATAAGAATCGTTATAACAAAATCCTTGAAATAAAATAAAATCCTTCGTTCACCTTTAATGTTGGACAATATTAACATACGTACCATGTTCAATGTTTGTCTAATATTTTGAATTAGTTTTTAGGCTAACAAATATGGGGCAGCTATTTCATAATAGGCATCATTATTTCATACAGTAATAAATAATCAATCACCGGTATATTTGAACAATGACAATTTCATATAGAGCAGACGTTCATAATCTGAACATACGTTTAAAAGGTACACTTACTCCCACCCATCGCTATACGAGTACACAATTATTTAAACATTCCTACTCTTACCATATAAATAAAATCCTTCGTTCACCTTTAATGTTGGATAATATTAACATACGAACTATGTAGTTCAATGTTTGTCTAATATTTTGAATTAGTTTTTAGGCTAACAAATATGGGGCAGCTATTTCATAATAGGCATCATTATTTCATACAGTAATAAATAATCAATCACTTGTATATTTGAACAGAACAATTTCATATAGGGCAGACACGTTCATAATCTGAACATACGTTTAAAAGGTACACTTACTTCCACCCATCGCTATACACAATTATTTAAACATTCCTACTCTTACCGTATAAATTTTTGACAATATTCCACAAAAATAAGAAATACATTGATATCAACATTCGAATATAATTTAAAAAAATATCTATTAAATGAGCAAGTCAAAGCGCTACAGCGAAATTGAATAATTATATTAACATACTTTTTATTTTGCCTTTACATATATACATATGTTTAATCTTATAATATTTATAATGTTTAATTATAATTGCATATACTACCTTACTATTTTGTTTGTGCTTAAAATTGAATACAGGGTTGTTATTACTTCGTACTGTCATCTGATCCTCGATGTTTCCCTGTATGTACTATATTTAATTTGTTAATTTAAAGTGTAATTTAATCTTGTTGGGAAATAAAGATCTATTACTATTATTATTATCACTATGGTGGGAAGAGGCTAGAATTTTCGACGCAACAGCAAAAACAAGAGACTAGTTTTCCACGAAAAACGAAAGATTTTTCGTCGAGAGTTACGCTAATCAAGTTCATCGGAAAATGACTAAAACTGAAACAGTTTTAATCATCTTCCCATGATGCCAACTTGGTTGAAGAAACATATGTCAAGAAACGTGTAATTTTTTAGAATTTGTGGGAAACTGGTCTCTTGAAAATTTCAGGTGAAACTAAATAGTAAAAATTTGTAGTCAGTAGCGTGTCGATCCTCCTTTAGCTCTTATTATTATTTACTTTCATTCCTCTGGGAATGGAATGAATCTCCCCCGTACGGTAACCAAATCCATACGACCATGGAAACAAATTCCTCCCCAGAACATTATTAATCCACCAAAAAATGGGATCCCTGGAGACATATTGCAGGCAGCAAACCTCTCGACTGCTATTCGTCAAACTCGTTGATATCTACCTGACGAGTTAAGACTCCTGTTTCGGCTGAAAACAAAGCTTGATTACAGACGTCAGTGGTCCAGTTTAAATGATCTCTTGTAAAACGTCTAGTAACTCTATGTTCTCTGGTGACCAGTAGTGCAATAGCTGGTCTTCTACTATCCAATCCTCTTTGATCAAGCCTTCTTCTGACCGTTCGTCTAGAAATTGCTACATTTCGAGCTGCTGCTAGGATTCTACTTACCTCTAAACTGATAGAATGCCTGTTTCTTAAGGCGACTTGCATAACACTAGGCAACAAATTTTCACTTTTTGTGTATGCATGAGTTCTTTTTACGTGTGACTGATTCGTTTTAGGTTAGAATGAAGAAATACCATTGGTATAATGACCTGGATTTGTTTTTGCGGTCACTGAATTGTTTTTTCTATTTTTCAAACTTTATTGCCGCATTTTCTCCTTAACTTTGCTCTGGGCGCCAACCCAAAGGTCTTTTCGATTTGTAGCTTTTATCCCCGAAAAAAAGACAGTTATTTAGTCTTTTTTGTGGCTTTTTTGCAAAAAAAATGACTTTAACACTATTTTTAAACGTTAATAGACGGGGTAACTGCATTTTATTTGACATCTAGTATTGTATTTTGAACGACAACATACCGTATAAATAGGTTTAAGCGCTAAATACCATGTTATAACGTTAAAACGGGAATTACTGTAATACGCGTAATACAGTACAGTATTTGCAATTACTTGTCTTCCATCTAGTTTCGGCGAGATATTCGGCAGGGTGGGAATGGGTGGAGGAAGAAGAAATCCGATCCATTTAAGATTCTCCAAAAAGCGTTCCCTAAGCTGTTAGAAGCTAAGTTAAGCAGGCATTCGTTTTTATGCTGTGTGACAGATGATATCTCAGGACATCTACATAAACTGTTTATGGATTTAAAACTTACAATAAATTATAAGAAATAATGAAAATTTTTACTGGTGCGCTAGTTTTATCTTGGAGTGTATATTGGATAGGTTCATTATTTCATATTATATTCTTTATATTCATATTTGTGTCTTTTACTCTATATAAAAAACTCGGTAGCGCGAAAACGCCTCGAAAGGTATTAATTGTAAATCTTAGGTTTGTACTGAAAATTCAAATACATCCACCGCTATAACCTTTGTTATTATTTTACATAAACTATACCACTCAACCACCGCGCATAACAATTTTATATATATTTTTTACGAGGAACCGTTTTTGTGAAACTTTTTAAAACCTGGAGCGTTCGTGATCGTGGTGTTGAATATCGAGTGGAGGGCTTTCGAAAATTCAAATAAGCAAGCTAAGCAAAAGCGACGAACGTCAAGAGCACCTCTGGTGTGTCGGATCAGAAGTGGGACGCCCACCAGGCGTCGCGTTGAATAAAATTGCCTTACTTCGCCAACGTCGTTTACCCGAACGTGTTCATTTGAATAACTCGTTACTAAATTGATGCAAATCAATTGAAGCCCTTTAGAGCGCCTTGCATTTTCTCCCTACGACGTCATCGGCAACTCTGTGTACATCGATAAAAGCCGCCGTGACGGCCGTAGCAATTTATGGCGAATGCGCAAGTGTGTTGGTAATTATACAGCGATGAGGCTTTCTAAAGGAATTTTACATGCTTACATAATTATACATTTTTTATCACAATTTCTCAACAATCAGTTTTGCAAATGATATTTAATACCATAATTAAATATAATAGATATGATCCTGGGAGAGGGTTTAAATCTTCGATGCAGTAACAAAGAAACAGCAGACCAGTTCTCCACAATAAGTTTAAAAAAAAAAGTACTTAAAAAAAAGTAACAACTAAAAAGCAAGAAATAAATGTTTTCTACAACAATTTAATACTTATTTGTTGTTCAGTTTAATGTAATTAAAAAATTATTGTTTATTATGTAATTATTATTAATTGTCTTGTATAATTTTGAGGTCGGTGCCATACAATATTAGTAATGCGAATGCCGGCCCTCGACAATTTTAAACGTAATCTCGTTGTTATAGTAGTAAAGTATATATTTTTATGCTTTGCTTGGCACCGACTTCAAAATTATGTAAAACGATTAATAATAATTACATAATAAACGACAATTTCTTAATTACAATAAACGGAACAACAAATAAGCATTAAATTGTTGTAGAAAAGATTTACTTCTTGCGTCTTAGTTGTTGCTCTTTTTAAGTCGGTTTTTTTTTTAAACTTATTATTTTATAATTTTAACTGATAGGTAGGCCTACTAAAGATGCTTTGCGAATGAGAAAACGACAGCTACTTGAATAAGGAGCTCCGTTATGTATCTTCGAACTCCAAGGTCCAATACCAATTACGGGACGGGACTACCTTGGAGCTATACTGAACCCAACGCATAAAAAACAACTAAAATTGGTTCATAAACACAAAAGTTATACCCAATAAATAAATAAAAAATACAGACGAATTGAGAGCTTCCGCCTTTTTTTGAAGTCGGTTAAAGAGAAGACCT